>JBCNYG010000019.1:8896568-8911795 GCA_039654305.1 Porochilus rendahli
AAAAGGACAATGTCATCTGCAAAAAGCAGAGACGAGATCCTATGGCCACCAAACCAGAACCCCTCAACACCTTGACTTCACCTAGAAATTCTAAATTAAAAATTTGAACAGAACCAGTGACAAAGGGTAGCCTCAATGAATTCGACATGTTGCTACCAATGTGGACCAAACTCTGGCTCCGGCAATACAGAGACCGAACAGCCCGTAGCAATGGGTCCGGTATTTCATATTCCCGGAGCACACCCCACAAGATAGCCTGAGGGGCACGGTCTATAGCCCTCTCCAAGTCCACAAAGCACATGTGGACTGGTTGGGCAAACTCCCATGTCCCCTCCAGAATCTGTAGAGTGTATACAGCTGGTCAACAGTGCTGTGGCCAGGACGAAAAACCACATTGTTCGTCCTGAATCCGAGGTCCAACAATCGGTGGGATCCTCCTCTCCAATACTCCTGAATAGACTTTCACAAGTAGGCTGAGGAGTGTGATTCCATAATAGTTGGAACACACCCTCCGGTCCCCTTTCTTATATATATTTCTTATCGTATATATATACATATAAACAGCCTAATGGGGTCTCTATTAAGGGATAGTAAGGGAGTGGAATCAATGACAATACAAACAGGCTACTGTGCCCTCGCTTGATATCAAATAAATGCTACTCGCTTAATATCAAATAAAGCCAATGGGGAACCCATTGGCAGTGGTGGAGAACCCAGTGTTGGAGATTGGCAGTGGTGGCACAGATGTGGTCAAAGTCTTTTTTGGGGGCAATCAAGACAATCTTTTGTTTTACTCAGAGTATACAACTAAACAACAAAAATATAAGTAAGTTAATTGTAAAAATGTAAGTAGGTTAATTACTGTGAGGTCTTTCATTCAGAATAATCAATGAAATTATACTGGGGGTGCATTCTACCTGACTGAACATACATTTGTGACCCATCACATCAAATTGGGAATAAAGTCGAAAATGATTAAACACTTTGTCAAACTTTAAACGCAAAGTTTCATGCTTAAAAGGCTCAAAATTCCTGGCAGGTTCTGGTTAGTTACTCCAAAACTAGCAACAAACTGTATGTTAGAAAATTGGGTATAATTTTAAAGCTTAGGATATCAGCTACAAAATGGTACCAATAACCAGTCAGGTAGTGTGCATCCCAAGGATAATTTTATTCATTACCTTGAATGAAAGTCTTACTTACACAAGTTCATGTAGTGACCTGTTATTAAGTTAAGTTCCTTGTTAATATCATGGTATTTCTGCATTACACTGCAGTGAACTTCTGAATAAAATGAAATTGGGCACATCTACACATGATACGTATTTCTGTTCACAGATATCAGACAAGCGTCCCCTTATTTATTGGAATGAATAGTATATCAGTACAATGGCACACCCATTTTTTCACGAAGAAGATTATAACAATAGCATGTAATGATGTGAAAAGACGTATACGATATATTGAGCATTTATTAAGTTAGGGTTTAATTTCCATTTTAAGAAAATGTGTAGTCATAATATTTTAGGAAACTGTGAAGTTTGAAAAGGAAGACAGTTTAGACTCACCTATAGGGTTAATGTCAAAGAAGCGGACAGGGGTCCTGAGTACACAGTTGAACATGCGATTGTGAAGCATCTGGGCAGAGCGCACTAAAGCATTGAACATAGTCAAGCTGCGTAAGAAGCCAAAGAGTACAGTTGTTGCTGTTAAACCTACGGACAAAAAAAATTAAAAAAAGATTTAGAGAGTTACTGTACATAAAAACAAGCTAAATCAGTCCCGATCCCTCAAACATATAAAATAATGCTTCAATATTCAATTTATTTAAATTGGTAGCCTTTGTGAGTACCTCAGTCATAATGATGATTGACTGTACCTGAATAAATTCCCAGGTAGTATTCAGTGGACAGCTGATGAGTAACGTTTTGATTAAGGGTGATATTAATGCCATTGGTGAAGGTCAAGTTTTGGTTTAGTACATTCAGTTTCTCCTGTTCTGTAGCCCTGTAGATTTATATCAGTTGGTCAGTAAAAATTATTTTGGAACAAATAACTAGTTTGTTTCTTGTGAATCAAAGTGAAAAAATATTTTTTTTCAAAATCAACAGAAATTAAATATAAGCACGTAGAAGTGGACAAAATTAGACCTCTATGGATTCAATTGATTCAAATATTCCACCTACCAGTACGCAAGCCACCAGTCTTGAAGAATATAGGATGCCTGGTAATTATAAGGAATGAAAGCTTAACAGACTACTTAATGCATAATGGATAAAAATGTCCAAACTCTGTGGTCATTTAGGATACTGTACCTGTGCAAGCAGGTTGAGCAGAACAAGGATAAGCAGCATGAGTACACTGACTCCAGCAGTCAAATATTTC
Organism: Porochilus rendahli; assembly: GCA_039654305.1. NCBI lineage: Eukaryota > Metazoa > Chordata > Actinopteri > Siluriformes > Plotosidae > Porochilus > Porochilus rendahli. Next base: position 8,898,954 of record JBCNYG010000019.1, read on the forward strand.
ACATATATACGGATCCCTATGGTCCCCTCAGAGCGACTTTCGTCTGACATAGTATGAACTTGTTCTGCCTGGAAACATTAATGCCGCCACAATACACAGAAGAATGAGATGAACACAATTATACTGAGTGAGCTACTAAAATGGATAGCTAGTATTACTTTTTTACTAAATTTAAACAGAAATTATTGGATGAACAGAACTAAATGTAAACAAAAATTATTGGATGAACAGAACTAAATGTAAACAGAAATTATTAGCCAGTGGATGGCACCACTGGTGTTTATGACTTTACAGTAGTTCTTATACTGTTCATTTCATTTTCCGAACTGCTTTATCCTTTATTAGGGTAACAAGGAGGCTGGAGCCCATCAAGCCATATCTGGGAAAAGGCCTGGTACTGCCTGAACAGCTCACAACCGTTTGAACTCATGTTCACACCATGGGCAATCGAGAATATCCAGTCTAAGGTGCATGTCTTTGGACTTTTGAAAGAAACTGGAGTGACGGAAGGAAACCCACGCAAGTACAAGGAAAATATGCACAACTTCACACAGGAACTCCCTCACAGAGTACAAGACTTGAACCCAGGACCTTTTTGCTGTGAGGTGAAAATGTCCACTATGTCACTGTTCCACCCACGTTCTTAAACATAAAAGTACAAATCCCAATAAATAATAAATACACATACAGGCAGCTGATCTCCTTCATCTTTATCAGACATCAATGATGAGGTCCCAGAGCGAACAGAATTCTGTGAAAGGGTTCTGCGGTGAGAAGACTCTATAATCCCAGTCCCTTCTGTCAGCTCTTCCTCCTCATCTTTCTTTAACAGAGATGTAAAGTCCACACCTGAATGCAGAAGCTCTGTGTAGGTACCTTGCACCACTACGTGCCCCTGCAAGTGGTGGGGGGTTGGGGTGGATTAGGGTGTTGGTGAGATAAAGAAACATTAACACTTCAGCATTTTTACCATGGCTACATGGCTAATATAAGCTTTAGCATCATGCAAAGTACATGCTAATTTATCACACACTTAGGCTGATCGGTGGGTAGCCGGGCAGGGAAGTAGGCAGACAAGGCGACAGGTGAAGATTTATTATTTGGCATCAATCACATTTTTAAGGAATCTATCAGCAACACAGACTTATTGATAATGGAAAAGTGGTCACTATTTTGGGTCTTTTATTCTGATTATCATTATTATTTTACATGAAGCCTATAAACACGTTAGCAGTGAACAGTATTGGTGACACTGTGATCACTATGCAAAAGTATTTTTTCTTTACCTGGCATATAAAAATGCTAAGTGGGAATTGTACAGTGGCCCTGAAGGGCAAATTCACAATTAGGAAATCACAATGACAAATCACATAATACAACCACAATCTTGTTTAAAAGTGGGAAAGTGTGTCCAGCCCATCAGCAATACTGGTTGACAGGGAATGTGTCCAATCAATGAGCATCTTTGTCAATAGCAGGTACCTACATTTTGGTGTAGTGTTTTGTTATTTGTTTTTGTGTTTTATTTAAATTTACAGTTATGGCATTTCCCATATGCCCAATGCAGGTCGAATTACATAAGTGCTTCAAAGTCACTATCAGTAAATCAACTCTGATACTGGTTCAATAAAAAACACAGGATGACTATACCAGGAGTCCAACAATGTTGGCTTTTTACTTTTTAAAGATAAATACTGAAAGTGTTAATTCAAATACTTCCAAAAGAGGTAGGTTTTCAGTCGTCGATTGTCACCCACTGACTCTGCTGTCCGGACATTTAGGGCAAGTTTGTTTCACCACCTCGGGAACAGGGAATAGTTTAGATGTATGTTTTCCTTGTACCTTGATAGATGGAGGGACCTGTCGAGCATTGCTGGAGAATTGTATAGATCGTGGTGACTTGTGGAGTGTGATAAGTGTTTTTAGGTATTGTACTGGTGAAATTTTGGATTTGTAGGCAAGTATCTATGTTTAAATCTGATGGAAGCAGCTGCAGGAAGCTGGTGGAGAGAGTGTAAGAGAAGAGTGGTGTGACAGAACTTAGACTAACTTGGACGTAGACTAATGGTTAGAGAAACGGCTTTGGGACTGAAAGGTTACTGGTTTGATTTCCAAACCAGCAGGAAAATGTGTGGTGGGAGGGGAATAAGCTGCACCTTCCTCCACCTTCATGGCTGAAGTGCCCTTGAGCAAGGAACCTAACCAACAACAACAGCAACAACCAAGCAGTGCCGCGACATTCTGGATTAGTTGCAGAGGTTGAATGTCGTTCAGAGGCAGACCTGCCAGTAGAGTTACAGCAGTCCACCCTTAAGATGACTAGAGAGTAAACAAGTACCTGAGTAGACTTAGTGGAAAGAAATGCACGAATCTGTCTGGTGTTAAAAAAGAGAAATTTACATCATTGAGAAAGATTGGCAACATGAGAGGAGAAGGACAGGTGATTGTCCATGGTCAAGATAATGTATTCAGGCATTTTACATAGAAAAGAGTCTGTAGTTGTTGATGTCTGACAGATCAAAAGTGAGTTTCTTAAAAATGGATAAAATGTAAAATTCTCTTTTAAATGCTGTTGGTACAGACAATATGGAGCTATTGATGATAGTGCTGATGAAGGGGAAAGGGTCTTGAGAGATGGTCTGAAGCATTGTGAAAGGTATTGAATTCAGCAGGCAGGTGGTAGGTTTACATGATGAGATTACTTGCAGGATCTCTTCTTTTACGTGTATTCACGTGGGAAACCACTAAGATCTCTGCCTAAGGCACACAGTCTTCCCGCTGCAGGAACAACGCTACTCTCACTTTCACTAGCCCTCTCTAAAGTCTGGAAGCGCACTTCTAATGCTACAATCTTCGCTGTCAGAGAGCTAACAAGTGTACACCTATCAAGGATAAAGTTATCACTAAGGACGGAGGGACAATTACTAAACATCCTGCACTCAACACACTAAACATGCAGGATGGTAGCCGTGATGGTAAATACAAACCGTACCTGGAGACTTGTGGATAGTAGCAGGATTTAAGCAGGGTGTATTGATTCCCTCTGCGTGCTGTTTTTAAATGGAGAAAAATTGGTGTTTGAAGAAAGTATAAATAAAATAACTAAGCTGCTTCAATGGAAAACAATGAAATAAAACTTAAATTGGAGGGAAAATGCTAGGTTAAAAACAATGATAAGCAGTTGCCAGCACGCGATTCAAAAACAGGAACGTGATGGAAAAAAAATCAGGGATAGACTTTAAAGCAAGACTGACCTGACCTGAAAACTGACCTGGATACACCTTCAACCTATCTTGCTAAGTCCTGACTCCAATTCACATCTTAAGGAAGACAGAACCTACGGTGGCTCAAATACCTGAACAACACTACAGATGCAGCTAAGTGGCAAGAATCTGGAAATGCTTTTATTTCCAACAGTAGATTTATGCACTGCTTAAAGAGGACCTCCTGACGACCTACACCTAAGGCTGGTGTAATGATTCAACTTCAGCCCTGAAGGAAATACAGACGTAAGTCTCCCCTGCGTTTCCCGAGTACACTCTGGAGGGAAAGCAGAAAAGGTTAACAATGAGTTTTCTATTGATTGCACTAGCAGCGTTGTTTTACTGGGTGAAAGTTTGCTTGCCTACCCAAATTAGATTATAAACCTAGTGGTTCAATAAGGTCCAACTAACTCAAAAAATAATTAACAAAGTCAGTATTCTACTTTACCAGTAGAAAAGAAAATCATTGTAGAACTTTAAAACATACTCTATTTGTGGTTGTGCTTTGTGATAGGTCATTCTGTTTTCCTAATTTTTGTTTTTTTTTGTAATTTGAAATTTGTTGCTATTTTCTCCAATTTGTGCGCTGTTGTTGTTCTTTGTTATTTGAGGTTGTGTTTTGTGCTTGATCTGCACTTCAGGGCCACCATAGAGCTGGGACTTTAGCTCTGGAACTTGTGATTATCTCTCATAAGACAAATGTGTGATCATAGCTCTTCTATCCATTGACACACACCATGTTACCTATGAATGATACAACCAAACACATAACAGTATTTTACAGAGAGTAATCTAAAATTCCTCAGGTCTCGATACAGCATCACTATCTGCATGATTTGCAGACTCTCCTTATCTAGGATCAGTATTACTACAACGATCAAATAAAGCTTGGCGCAAGTGATGACCAAGGTCTGGCATGATTGAAATGTAGTCTAGCAGGGCTTTAAACACACACCTCTTTTAAAACCAGAATGTGATCAGCTGCTTTCAGGTACTGCAGCTGGTGAGTCACTAGGATTCTTGGTTTCTTCTTGAGAATGCCACAAATACATCTGAATTGTGAATAAAGGAAAAGAAAAAAAAAAACACCTTTTCAGAAAATCCTGCAGGGATTGGGGTGGGAATGTCTGTACAGACCAACACACAAATTAAAGGTAATCGGTCACCTTATCTTTGCTCAGACACTGAAAACATTTAACAATGCCGCAGTCCACCACTGCTCGCACTTAGCATAACAAAAAACCTCTGCGGACTTTCCAACATCCTGCAAAATTGTGGGAAATTGTGGTTAACTAAGGCGTGGTTTGACGTGTTTAACTCTTGTGAAGAGTTAAGGCATCCGATATCCTTTAAGGGTTTATCCTGGTGAGTAGGCTTATATCATACAAAAGCTTTTCATTCCTAACTGATTTTACATTGTAACAATGAGCCTGGAAATATTTTTACAGATGATTTGAATTCTTACATGTTAATTGACAACACCGGAAAGCCCGCCCAGCAAAGGCAGGGTACACCCTAAACAGCTCGCCAGTCCATCAATATATACGATATATTGCCCAAACAAAAAAGTCATATACTCTTATATTTTCATAGAGTGCATTTGGCCTTGATCACAGCATGTAATCTCTAGTTGTTGCTCCAGTTGTTCAGGTCAAGGATCAGCAACATTCATGCAGCAATAAAATGAAGTCTGCTGATAACCTGGTTCAGGGAGCATAAGGAATCATGTTCACATATGTACTGGCACTCCAGAGTACTTTTTTGGGGATGTGCTGGAGAAGACTTTATGGAGTGGTTCAATTTTTTCCTCATCAATTCAAGACGTCGGTGAGATGGATGGAAATAAGTCTTATGATGCTTTAGCTTCTAGAAACAATGAAATGATGATTACATGCTGTAAGCAAGACTAAAAGCGAAACAACAACATATTCGTGAGTGTGACTTTTTTTTTGTCCAGCCAGTGTAATAATGTAAAAATGTAGTGCTATTTTTTGTTTATTTGCCCTAATTTTCTCCCTGATTTATTTGTAGCTAATTATCACTCAAGTAGTGCTTCCCTATCCCATAATCACCACCAACTATAGAGGGCAAAGGCAAGCACATGCCAGCTGACTACATCTTTCCAAACTGCTGCACATGGATATTCAGGCATGGGGTAACACACAAGGAGAACAATGATTGCTTAATTGAAGGTAAAGCAAATGCATGCCATCCTTAACTCCATGAGGGCTTGGCCAATTCGCTCTCAAGGGCTCCTGGCCACGAAAGGCTATGTGCATCAACCTAGAGTGTTATGCTTTAACTTTTTACAGCAGAATTGCCTAATATTTTACTATCCAGCTGAGTTTTTATGCAAGAGGATGCAAGGAATTACACAGCCAGTGATGATATGCAAATCCCTACTCTCCTTTAAGCAGATATGGCTTAAACTGTAAACTTGATGTCAGGGCTCTAAGCAGGCCACCTGTATTCTTTAACTAACACCTTGGTGAACAATGTCATCATGGACATTATTTTGTGTACTCAGCCAACAGCATACTGAAACAAGTTTGATTTAGACCCGTATGAAGGGAAACAAATTATTTAGTGCATGTACAATAGAATGTTGTTGAGATGTTAAAAAATAAAGACTTACTGATCAAACAGATGTCTCCCCACTTCTGCATCGACTGCACTTAAGGGGTCGTCCAAGAGGTAAATATCAGCATCTTGATACACAGCTCTACAAGCAATGATACCAGTAAAGTATTTAATCAGACGTTTTCTAATAACTTGTTTTCTGTTTGTACTTGCTGGTACATATGCAGTTCCATTAATCTTCTGCACGAATGCTCAAAAGTTCTTTATTCATCCACCCACCAACGCATCCATCCATCCGTCTATTAAATCTATAAAACTTGTTGGGAAAAAAGTACATCATATTGAAAATGTTTGATTAGGCAACACAGTATCTATAGATAAAGGTCATATACTCAGACAACTGACACTTACACGACATGTCATTTTTATAATTTAAATAAACATCAAACCGCAGTTCAGTGGAGAAAAGTATGAGTCTTCTAAGCTCAATATAACTTGAATCTTCAAGTTTATGCTGAACTTATTAGAAATTGTCAGGTATTTAAGTTTACACTGAAGGTATGTAAACTTTATAAATTATACTGTTACGTAAATATAGTTTTGTTTTGTTGTTAAAATGACTCAATGTCACTGATCTTCTGTTTAAATACAGATGATTCCCCAAGGAACACACTTAACCACAAGATTGCATGGAAAGCATACTTAAAGACAATAGGACAGCGTACACTGAAAGGGAAGGAGGACAGTGTACACTGAAAGGGAAGGAGGACAGTGTACACTGAAGGGAAGGAGGACAGTGTACACTAAAAGGGAAGGAGGACAGTGTACACTGAAAGGGAAGGAGGACAGTGTACACTGAAAGGGAAGGAGGACAGTGTACACTGAAGGGGAAGGAGGACACTCTACACTGAAAGGGAAAGTAATTGTAGCACAACTGAAACTCATTAGTGAACAAAGAGCAGTGGACCAAGAACACTTATTCAGGGATAACATGCCTTTGTTTTACCATCAGTGAACCCTGCAGGAAGACCTTCACACTTTGCTAAAAGCATATTAAAGATAGAATGCCGGGTGTTTTGTGGTTGTGTAGACCATATGCATGTGTCCACTTTACCACTTTTACTGACTGACTACTCTAATTACTTATACTCTTAAAGAGCTGCAATGGGGACATTAATGGGGAGATTAGGTCCTTATAATGTGTAAACCATTACACCACACAACACAAAGACAGAATCAAATATTGCTTCAGGCCCCCCACTCATCACAATGCATACAGATTACCTAACGAAAAACCTACAAACCTGGCCAGGTTAACGCGAGCTTTCTGACCTCCACTTAGAGTAGCCCCTCGGTCCCCAATCACAGTCAGATCTCCCTCCGGGAGTAACTCCATATCCTACCAAATATGCAGAGTAATAAGGCTTAAAACACAATATGTTACATGTAAGTCATTTATATTTTACATCAGGTTTTACAGGGTGACCCAAACAACCCCCCCAAAACATGTCAAAGATAAATGTAAAAAGTTAAAGATAATCAAATTATTATTTATACGGATAAAACTTTTGGATAAAATGTAGGATGAAATGTACGTTGTGTGGTTTCAGTAAGATGGAGCTATGACACACAGCTCAAAGATTATTAGAAGTGCTGAGGGAAAAGTTTCCGGATTCTGTGGTTTCATCACATGGTGATATTGGGAAATAAAACTGAATTGAATTGAACTGGTGGGGCTACTCGGTCCCCTGACCTTGCCCCCTGCGATTTTTTTCTATGACGCTATCTTAAATCATGGATGTATACTCATCCACCCCAAACTCTTGAAGCGTTTAATGTTGCTAGTCAGCAGGAGATCACTGCTGTTCCACCAGACATGACCTTTCAAGCAATGGCAGCCTTCAGAAATCGTCTCCAAGAGTGTATAGACAATGACGGCCACAGTTTGGATGATCATCATTCAATCATAATGAATAAAAACTATTTATAATTTATTAACCTTTGAAATTTGATAGGTTTTACAGGGTCACCCTAGGTTTTATACTTGTAATAGACACTAGAATTTTCTCAATTAACAGGAATGAAAGGACCTGAGACACAATCCTTCTCTCATGGTCCAACATACACAGTCAGAATATTGACTGACCAAAGTGATAAAGAGTGACTCTACCTTCTTAAGAGCACAAGCATTTAGAACTTTCTCATATCTCTGTGGTTGTAGTTCCTTTCCAAAAAGAATGTTGTTGCGTATGGTACCCGGATACACCCACGGTTGCTGGGATGCATATGTCAGATTTCCAGTGACCTTCACTACTCCTTTTTCCTGCGGCAGCTCTCCCAGAATGGCGCTGAGCAGAGAAGACTAAGAGAGAAAAATACAGAGAAGGTAAAGCAAATGTAATGTTACACAGGCAAGGGGAAACGTTCATATCTATAGGCTTAAATTCAGTTACCAACCTTTCCAGAGCCAACAGGGCCAATAATAGTAAGAAGCTGGCCAGCCTTCACAGTAAAGGTTATGTTTTGCAGTGTTGGAACATCCAGACTCTGGGTGTAAGGGATGACACATTAGTCACTGTAAAGGTAGCAGTGTGTGGTTACATACAGTACTGAAAATTTTTTTTCATGATTTACCTTCTCCCAGTAACAAATGAGGTCATGAATCTCCACAGACAGTTCCTTCTTCTTCTCTTGAGGAACGTCCAGGTTGTGTTTAACCATCTCATCCAGCAAAAGAAACTTCTAAAACCCAGATTACTAAAAGGGTGAGCAAGCAACCCAGTAGTATCAATGCAACTAAATACAAATAAATGTGTTAATATTGTCACTGCTAATTTTGGTATATAGAGTAGCAGTGTAAATGAGGAATAAGCTTTCCTTGGCTCTTGGATATTCCACTAAAAGGTTTCCTTTAATTGGCTTACTATTTCAACCCCTGTATTACAAGACATGTGCACCATATGCATATGATAAGGATCAGTGGGCAGGGATTTGTTTCCATGAATTATATGAACTGATTTATTATTGGCAGTCAAAGCACTGTTTTATGGAACAAAAATGTAATTGTTGAGGCGGACCTGCTAAGCACTACACCACCATACCACCCAACCATTCAGATACTTGAATAAATGAAATAAAAATTCTTTTGAAGCTGATGTATGTTTCATGAAGTTTCATGAATTAGATAATTAATTAAAAACTAACTAATAACAATAACTTTTTCCCGGCCATTGCTCGGCTCATTCACAGGCCAGCTTTCTGAACTTTTGCAAAGGCACTCCCTATGACCTAAACCTGTGCTAGGGGAAGCTAATTTGCATATGGGACTTTTGACCTTGGCACAGTGGCTTTGAACATATAAAGTTTGTCCAGTGCTTCAGGCGTCCTAGCTGAGGTGTTATGTCATTCAATAGAACAGCAATTTTTTATTTGACCATATTGAATTAACACATTGAAACTAAAATAATGCAAAAAACACAAAATCCAAGTAGAAAAAGGGATGTTTTTTACTGTGGATAACACAAACATGTTTAACAAACCATTTTTATAACTTGCAAATATAAATTGTAAAAAATATACTAAAAATACTAATAAAATACTAATTTAAAAAATTATGTTCAAATTTAGCACTGACATTTCCAGGGTGTGTTACTCCTCCTGTTGTCCACATAGCGGCAGCGTTTACCTCCAGACTTCCTTAGGGTTTTTTTTGCTGACATGTAAACTGCCATCGCAGGTTTTCTGAATCATTTATCCCTTATTAGGGACAAGGAGGGGCGGGAGCCCATCCCAGCTGACTCGAACACGAAGGCGGTGTACACCCTGAACAGCTTGCCCGACCAGCGTACACGCACACAAAACATTCACACACATTTACACCCAAGTGCAATATGGAATACCCATTTAGCGTCATGTGCATATCCTTGGACTTTGGTACGAAATACAAGGACAACCACGCAAAGGTCAACATGGGGAGAACATGCATACTCCACACAGAAACTCCCTCAGTGTGCACATGGCTTGAACTCAGGACCTCCTCGCTCTGAGGCACGAGATACTCACTATGCTGCTAAATAAATAAGTGTCATCAGCACCTACGCCCCAATGCTCACAAGTCCTGAAGTAGTTAAGGAACGTTAAGGAACTAAGACCTTGACCATTTCATCATAACAACTCCCTCTATTGACAAAACTTGTCATCCTCTGTGACTTCAATGCCCGAGTTGGAAGTGACAGCAGCAACTGAGAAGGAGTGATGGAACGACATGGAGTAAGTACACTCAACACCAACAGCTTGCTCGTCCTAATGTGCTGAACACAACCTGTGCATCACAAACACAACGTTCAGACTTGCAACCAAGTATAAGACTACCTGGATGCATCCTCAGTCCAAACACTGGCATCTGATAGACTTTGTCATTGTCCGCCAGCGAGATCTGAAGAATGTCAAGATTACCAGAGTCATGAGATGCGCTGAATGCTGAACTGATCACAGGTTGGTGCGGTCCATTCTGAACCTGCACATTGTTCCCTTGCAGCGCAACCGGCCAAAAGTCATCTGGACATCTTTCAACACAGCCAGGCAAAGACATTCCCCACACCTCCACCAGTTTCAGGACTCCTTGAACGACAAGCTATCAGGCAGTGCACCACTCGCTGGGACCTGCACTGAGAAATGGGCACAGTTCAAACAGGTTGTTACAGAAACCACTAAAACGGTTTTCAAAACCTTGGATGCATGAGGACTGGTTAGATGAAAATGATGAGTCCATCTCAGCAGCCCTGGACACCAAGAACAAAGCATTTGGAGAGTGGCAAAACAACCCATCATCCACCTCAAAGAGGGACAGGTTCAAGCACCTGCAGAGCAAAGCACAGTCAGAACTGAAGGAAATGCAGAATCAGTGGTGTCAGAGAAAGGCTGAGGAAATACAGCAGCATGCTGACTCCCACAACTCCAAGAAGTTCTTCAGCACCATAAAATCTGTATACGGCCCATCAAGATCAGGATGCTCTCCCTTGCTGTCTTCTGATGGATTAAGCCTGTTCAATGACCAGGAAGGACCAAGAGACCACTGGGCTGAACATTAAAGCAGTCTGCAACCTTCCACGGTTGACCCCACTGCCTTACAACAAATTCCACAGCAACCTGTACAGGAAGAGCTGGACTTACTTATTTGCTTGATATTTGCTTTGAGACAAGTTCAAGGAAAGTGCATTTAACAGAACAAGGCCCTCTACTCAGTCTTTATAGACATGACAAAGGCTTTTGATACTGTCAACCAAGAGGCACTCTGGACATTTTTAAGCCGTTACAGCTGTCCCAAGAAGTTTGTGAAGATGGTGCGGCTCTTCCACGATGGCATGACAGATCAGGTCATTGCAAGCGGCGATACGTCTGCCACCTTCAACGTCTCCAATGGAGTGAAGCAGGGATGTGTGCTTGCACCGGTCCTGTTCAACCTCTTCTTTACGTGCATGTTGTCTCACGCTGTAAAAGGTCTAAAGGAGGGGGTATACATCAGGTACTGCTTCAACAGTTCCCTCTTTTATCTCAGACCACTGCATGCCTCGACAGCTGCTGTATGGCGAGCTGGAGACTGGCAAAAGGAAGCAGTTCTGCCCTCGCTTATAATACAAAAGCTGCTGCTGGCTCTTTGCTGATGACTGTGCCCTTCTGGCTCACAAGGACAGTGACCTAGAGCTGATGCACGACAAATATTCTGAGGCATCCAAAGCATTAGGCTTGATCGTTAGCCTCGGTGCTACACCAACTTGCACCCAACACAGCAAGGCGAGTCAGGCACTCAGTAGACTGCATAGACGAGTGCTCAACCAGCACAACATCCGCCTGTCTACTAAGCTGAAAGTCTACCCCTCTGCTGTATTTGTATCTGGTGATCTGGAGATGGGCAAAAGGAAGCAGGGCCGCCCTCGCTTTACGATACAAGGACACGGTCAAAGCCAAAATCAAGTGGTGTAACATCAAACCAAATGAGCTAGAAGCTGATCCGGACAACCATCGGAAGAAGTTAGTTACTGCTTGAGAACACCACCACAGAGCAGCAACCATCACAACAACAGTTCCAGTGCCCCCACTATGCCCAACTCTGTGACTGCAGAGCCACTTCCATATCCACAGATGATCACACAGCCCAGCTGTCTTCTTTGAATCCGAAGGACTACCATGAGATTACATTAACATATACATATATATTCAGGTAACCCTGAAGGAGCTGCAGAGTTCGGTATATCTGTAACACAATAAGCCGCACACTCCACAGAGCTGGGCTTTATGAAAGACTGGCCAGAAAAAAGCAAATAGCTAGCGTTAAAAATAAGTAGGCACGTTTTTTGAGTTTGCCAAAAGGCATGTGGGTGACTCCCAAAATGTATGGAGGAAGGTGCTCTGGTCAATTGAGACTAAAATTGAACATTTTAGCCACCAAGGAAAACGCTATGTCTGGCACAAACCCAACACATCCCATCACCCCAAAAAAACCATCCCCACAGTGAAATATGGTGGTGGCAGCATCGTGCTGTGGAGATGTTTTTCAGCTGCAGGGAGCGGGAAACTGATCTGGGTCGAGGAAAGGATGGATGTTACTAAATACTGGGATATTCTTGAGCAAAACCTGTTTCAGTCTGACTGTGACTTGACACTTGGACGGAGGTTCACCTTACAGCAGGACAATAACCCAAAGCATACTGCTAATGAAACACTCAAGTGGTTTAAGTGGCAACATTATAATGTGTTGGAATGGACTAGTCACAGCCCAGACCTCGATCCAATTGAGAATCTTTGTTCAGACTTGAGGATTGCTTTTCACATTCGGAAACCATCCACCTTGAAGGAGCTGGAGCAGTTTTGCCTTGAGGAATGCGCACAAAACCCAGTGGGAAGAAGTGACAAGCTCTCAGAGACATATCAAAAAGCAACTTACAGCTGCAATTGCCGCAAAAGGTGGCTCTACAAAGTACTGACTTTAGGGGGTTATAT
>JBCNYG010000019.1:8923584-8940023 GCA_039654305.1 Porochilus rendahli
TTTGTCCCACAAAATATTTTGTGTTGTGGTATATGTGGCGATAGAAAATGTATATATATATATATATATATATATATATATATATATATATATATATTTGTTTACCTGGGTACATATACAACCCTAGCTGCCAAGCTTGGTTGTTCTAGCCTATACAGTTTTGGGGCACTTTTAGAACAGACAAACTATTTAAAAATAAATAAATAATTAAATATCAATCCTAAAAAAAACCCAGTAGGGTTAACAGCAACTTCCCTACTTGGACAGAAGATGAATAAGAAGAAGCTGATGCTGATGTTGATAATGATGATTGTGGCCTAATGGATAGAGGAGCAGGATTGAGACGGAAATGTTGCTGGTTTAAGGCACCTAACCCATAACTGCTCTCTCAGACACTGCAGTGTGGCTAGCCACTGCACCAAGTGTGTGTACTCATTGTTTACGTGACTGTGCTGCTCACTTTGCATGGCTAAATGCAGAGCTTTATTTCCCTTGAGGAATTAATACAGTATATGCCCATCAATTACCCAAACACCAAGCAGCCCATTTCAAAACAATTACATTTCCAAGAACGCTTTTAAAGTGGCTATGAAAAGAAAGGTAGCATTAAATATAAAATTTAAAAAGTTACATACCTCATCAAATTTGTAGACGTCATTAGACAAAAGGTTGACAGTCTGTCCTGTGGTGGTCTTTCCCATTGCAACACTATTAAGGCTCAAGGCCTGAGAGAAAAAACAATAAGATTCCTTCATGGCATCATGTTTATTGTATAGACAATATAAGATGATCATTCATTTAGAATAGGAAGTATTACTGTCTTTTCTTATAATGAAACTCAAATGGACAATAAGAAACAGACCTTTTTGTAAATCATGTGGCACATGGCGATACGAAATTTCATGCCAGCTCTTTGGACATGAAAGAAATAAAGGTGGTGCATTAAAACAAGGCCCAGTGTGCAGACAGACACGCCAGCAGCATAGCCATAGGCTTCATGAAGTGCATCCATGTCATTCGGATCATAGATTTCAAAGTATTGGATAAGTTTGCCCAGAAATACTGTCTGTATCAACTTGATAACTTCCTGAAAGGGAAAATAAAACAATATATATTTAACCCATTACATATGACATATAGATCCTCAAAGAGTTTAATTAATTAATTTAACAATGTCAGGGATAGTCAACATTTCAGAATGATTAATGAAGCAATATACAGTCAGTTCCACACACATTTGTAGGTTGACCGTTATTGTTATTTTTGCTGTCTAACACAGCATATTGGAATTAAAATTCAACACATGCTTATGTGAGAATATTTGCACCCATTCATCTATTTGCAGAACTACTTTATCCTAATAGGGTTGCAGAGCTTCACCTTTGGGTAAAGGCGGGTCCACCCTAAACAGCTCGTCAATCCATTGCAGGGCCAACACACACACAACCATTCACATACAATATGGCAATCTGGAATAGCCAGCTGACTTAATATGCATATCATTGGAATGTGGGAAGAAACCAGATTATTCTGAGGAAACGTATGCAATATCAGGGAGAGCGGGCAAACCTCATATAAAAAACACCCATGCTAAGCTCAAGACTTGAAGCCAGAACCCTCTTGCTGTAAGATGAATGTACGTCACCATGGTGCACCCTAGTATTTACAAACCAGACTCAGTTTGTGACTCCTAGCTTGCAAAATTTGTAATCATTGCAATACTGTATGGAAACTGCACTAAAATATAAAGCTTAGTGGCAGTGAGCTAATGGATAAAAGGCTATGACAGCGAAAACAAAAGCAGCCGTTTTTTAAAGCTTCATTCATTGTCTCAGCTCTGATATGCTGCATTTACATGTTCCTAGCACACCACATGCATTTATTCTCAAGTTGATATTTATGCCTGAGAATAAGACTTGCAGCAGAAGACTAATATAAAGACTATACATGACAGACTTTATACAGTTGAAACAGTGTATGAACAGAGCTCGAAATTCTCGAAAAGGGCTTTCAACTTAAGCTGGCGGTATTTCTGGCTACTGGAGTCCTGTGCGCCTCTATTTTTACTTTTGTTTTCAAAAGAAAATAATCCATATATATATTTCTTACACTCAACGTGCCTCTTGCCATCACACATATGTATTATATTATAAAAATATAGTCTTTCTAAATATTAATGGTTCCGGTGTCAGTGTACTTACTGCTCAAACTGCTTTTCACAACAGACAGACCATATGCATCTCAGGTCTGTTCCACTGGCTTTAGAGAGAGCTACACCAATTTGTGCTAGGATCTCTGCCCGATTCTTTGGGATGTATTACAGGGGACGTATGGAAAATATATATAAACTATGCCATAAACTACTCAGTTTACTAAGTGACCTGCTGTATTTTTTTATTCACCTTTACTGGAATAACTAATTATATAAGTGAAAACACCACATAATCTCCTGACTGATATAATAAAACTAGATTTTCCCTCTAGTTTTTTTTACAGACGTCCAAAATTGATAATAAATCCCCAGGTTTAATTATTTAATACCTCTTACACATAATTATGCTCTGCGTGACAGAATGCATCGGGGAGGAAGACGCAGGTTTTTACGCACAGCTCTGTGCTCCACAATGTCAAACACACCCATGTTTTTACTTCAAACCAATAGCAAAATAGCAGCTGATCATCAAGCTAAAACTGAGCTCAGAGCAGACATGAGCAGAATTAATTCAACCGAACCCACTGGACTTGAGACAATCAAATGGAGGGTACATGTTTCGGAGTCCCTAAAGGGACATGGGGGAAAAAAGGGATGGGTTTCTTGTGCGCTCAAGAAAGTTTCTTTTTTTTTTCCACCATGTCCCTTTAGGGGCTCCATGAAAATATACAGACAAAAAAGCAATACAAACAGAAAGCACTTTGATTTGTTTTATTTACATTTTAAGGACAGGCTCAATACAATACATTAGCTGAATAAGCATAAGTGACACACAACCAGTGCAGTCTGCCATGCATTCAAAAGTTTCTCATGGTGGATTCTCAGTTCAGCGTCACCTTCTGTGTCATTTTTAAGTTGTTTAACAGCAATGATGACATCATGAGGGCAGAGGTTCCTGCTACTTTTAGTTGTTCTCCTGCTACTCAAAAACAATTTGAAAGCCCTATGCTTTTGTGATCATAAACTGTTAATGTGTGTTGTTTAACCTGCTTACTGACTGTTTCAGCTAGTTTGCTGAGCAAGAAGCTAATTATTAGCAAGAATATAACAATAAAGGTAAGGTGTAAGCTATTTTGTTTTAATGCAAGTAACTTTTGCTGGCAGCTTGCGTCATGTATAAGCAATTCAAAGAATTTCAAGCCCTGTTGAATGAAACAAATGGTCAATGAAGATACCTTCATAAGGCCTAGTGTAAATCTATGCGTCTCAGCTGTCCACATTAATGGGGGCTTTGGTCCTGTAAGGTGTTTTCTAAACAATCATGTTTAAAACAGTTTTGCCCAAGCATGCACATACTCAAATTTATTAAATACCTCTAAGGTATTAAAGCACTTTTGTCTTGCAATATTGCACTTAGTGTTTGTAAGTAGCGGAGTTTGCCAATCAGTAATTAATTTGGTGGTTCGTTCCCACTCTTCTTTGTAAAAATGCTCCAGATCATAAAAATAAGAAGAATATCTTCCTTCTTCAAATTCATTTTACTATTTTTAACAGGATTTGGAATTTATCATTCTGACCACAGTCACATGCCACTAAGGCAACCAGTTTATTCTCATTTTTCACATGAAATACTGTATGTTGGTTGGTGCATCACATCAAGGTAGAAAAAGATCCAACATGATTTGTCTTAATTTATCCAAAACGACTATATTACCCCAGTTTGACCAGAAGTAAGATGGTTGGAAAATCAAAGGTCGGTGTAAAAATTAAAGAAATGGGTTACTGCATGCAGAGACACTGTGCATTCTGTGGACTAAACAAAAGCGTGATACAGCCAGCTTTTAGACTGATAAATGCATGCTCTGGGCTGTATAGATAACTGCCCAAGGCGAAGACAGGAGAAAAACATGATAAAGAACAAATCGTCATTGTCCAAGAAACAGATGTAAAAAACATGGACTCAAATAAATTTAATTTTGTTGCATTAAAAATAAGTAGCTATAAAATAAATTAATCATATCCATTAAGAAGGAGGCACAGTGATGTAGTGTTTAAGCACATCCGCCTCACAGAGAGAAGGTTCAGGGTTTGGAGTATCAGGCCCGGGCTTGGGCTTTGTAGAGTTTGCCTGTTCTCCCCGTGCTTGCGTGAGTAATGCTATTCATGAACGAATTCTCATGGAAAAACAGGAAACAATCCTATATTGACTATGAGGTATGTGTTATATCATGGAAACCTGCAAATCTAACCGTGGTGTGAACTCATTTCATATGCACAGGCTTCTGAACCACACTTCATTACAATCTAATTCAATACAGGACATTGGGGGTGTTGACCCCAGTCCTTTTCGGAGACCACCTCTCATCGTGCAAATACCAGAGCACCACACTGAGACCCTTCCAGGTGTGGTTACATACAGCTAACTATACATTTCCTGAACACAACGAAAGGGTGGTTCGGAAGAAACTCAAGGATATGCATGTTCGACGTGGGGGTAATCGAGGAGTTGCACAGCCACTGAAGAAGCCTGGTGGTCTTGGTGCCAAAAAATGACAGGTCTGTCTATTTATTTCGAAAAAAATCAACACGGTGTCTAAATTAAGCAAATACCCCATGCCTCATGCTGATGAGAAATACAAACAGGCTTGTTGCCATGCTTTGTGTGAAGGCCTGCTGTTGTATTCACCAGACTTTTCTTTCTCCTTTTTTCTGCACATTGATGTATCAGACATCTGGGGAAGCAGTTCCCAGTGCTTACATGAACAACAGAAAAATCAAGAAAGAGTGTCTGGCTATCGAGTGGGCTTCATCTTAATTAAAACCTAATCTAATGGTGGTTCACGGTGCAGACAAACATGGATTGTTTGAATAAATACTTTGAAAACAACCCAAGACTTTTCTAACCTACTGAACTACATGCTACAGGATGGAATGCTTAGCCTGGAACGCTTAGCCTGCAGCAGAATGAACCTGGGATAATCCTGCTCTTTTTACACTGGAGGTATTTGTTGTCAAACTCTTTGCCACTGTGAACAGTTGGCTCTAAAAGCCGTAATCCTACATTATTACTGACTGGAATCGCACAAAACTTTGCGGTCTTAAACTAGATGACCTGATGAACAATTCTATGCAATTTTAAATTGTAAAACAAATGACAAAAGAGTATTTTTATTTGATCACTGACTGAAAGTCTCTCTCTCTTTCTCTCTCTCTCTGTCAAAGATTTCTTTTAAATCAAGTTCATCATTTCTTATACAAGCACTCTACTGTAAACTATTTTTTACATTTGTTGTAGTTTTGATGTTTTGAAGTAAAAGGAAACCTTTAAAAGTATTTAAAACAAATACTAATATGTTTGTCTCATATTTGTTTAATTTGGCTTTATCTACTTTAGGGGCATGTGTGTAAATCTTATGATGTTTTAGGTAATATTTGTGTAGGCAGATACAAAGTTCTAAAGGGTTCCCAAACTTTCCGAGGTTATGCCAAGGTAAATGCCTACTGTAGCTAACTGTCGCTTCCTTTATTTGTGCATACATTAACACTGGGCACCAAGTGGGACGTCTGTTTTTTTTAGGTAGGAGGCAGACTACACCCTTGTATTTTTTGCTTGTAGCTAGAGCAGTCTCGTTTATTTCCCTTATTGCCTAAAACAGCTTGCAGACGTTGTGTCCATCCTTCCTTTGGATTTAAGATTGTTTCACAGATTAATTAAGGGTCTTATGTTGGAATGTTCTCCTTTCTCCTTTAATGTTTCTATTTCAACCAAAAGGTTCTATTTTGGTCCCATTAAATTGATTCTAGTCGCTTTTTGGCTTGTCCATATGGTCTTTAGTGAACTGTAGGCATGTGGTAATGTTTTGTTTTTTTGTTTTTTTTTGATGGTTTTCTGCTCGCAACTTTGCCATTACCACAAGTGTTATTTATTGTTCCTCTCATAGTTGACCCATGAACATTTGCCTGTGAAAGGGAGGCCTTTAGATTCTGATAATAAATTACCCTGGATTCATTTATGACCTTGTGGGTGGAATAGTGGAAACCTTTTCCTTGGCACAATGTTTGTTGGTGGACTTGTGTACTGGAAATCCAAAGGTTCAACTAGGGACAGTATTGAGAACCATACAATGTTGGTACTTTTGCTACTCACAGACATCTTAAATAAATAAAAGTACAAAGTACAATATTTTTGTCCCTCTATCTACCTTTTAGACTTTTGTTGAGTCATCAATAGATCACATATGTAAGAGAATATCAATAGCAGAAATCCCCAAATATCCAAGGCACTACACTACACTGGCTAACAGAAGTTACTGCTAGTTCTGGCCCAGAACTTGAATGATTACAGAAGGATGAACAGACACACAGTTACTATATCTCTCCACATTATATGTTGGGGACAAAAATCTGATGCTGTTCTGGTTTATATTTAGACAGATCTATAGAAAATTCATTCATCTTCTGTGCCGCTTATTCCTAATTAGGGTCGCGGGGAGGCTGGCGCCCATCTCAGCCGACTCTGGGCGAGGGCAGAGTACACCCTGGATTGAACCCCCAACCTTGGGAACAGTAATCCAGCACCCTACCACCGCGTCACCACTGCCCACTATATAATTAATTTAATGCAAACAAAGAAACATTTCAAATATTAAGTAGCAGCATACATTTTCATGTAATGGGAACACAAGTGGAAAAATTAATAAGGTAACCAATAGTAAATTTCTTAAACAGCAAACAACCTCCAATGATTACTGTTTTGCATAAATGTTGTCATAATTTTAAATGCATGTTCTTTAGAATGTTTGTGTTACTACCAAATCGTCCAAACAAGCCCCCTACAAATTTGCAGACTAACTTTTGGTCTTCGTGATTCAGTTTACAGAATAGTTTATGAGCTCCAAGATTTGTAATGTGTCCAGTCAGCATCATTCCAATTGGGTCAGCCAATCACAGATTTCTAATTATATAACATACATATAACTGTAATGTTTGGACAGTGCTTTTATTTATTTATAAAATCATCTACTCCTCTGAATCCACAACATAAAATTAACACTTAAAACATAAAACTACTTAAAATACACAATTACACTGTTGTTGACATTAATATATTCAGATTTGACTTTAAGCCTTGAAAAACTGGATCGTAGAAAATTTTTGCCCAAAACACTAAAGAGAACTACGCTGCATACAAGTGATACTTTCTATTTGCTTAGAAAGAATGCTCTGTGTACCTCGAATAGGGTGAATAGCCCCAAGATGGAATACGATTTCCAATAACACTTGATAATGGCTTTGGTAAGTTTAGGAGTCCTGAGCTGTTTAGCGGCCATCTCCACTTCATTGTCCCAGTAGCTGAGAAAGAGATTCAGATGTTATTTTTGTGCCCAGGTAAGTTTAAACAATAGGTAGTTAAAAAAAACAAAGTAGTAAAAAAATGCAATTTGTTTTATTATATGAAATAAGGAACACAATTAAAGATATTGCACATGAAGATATAGCTATACATCACAGGTTCACATCCATACTTCTTAACAGTGTCACCACCTCTTTTAATGAGTGTTTGACTTACAAATAAGAGCATGTATCCCACTCACATGATGAAATCTGCCTGAACATCCACTAAACATTGTGCTGTGTAGTGTGGTTGATTTGTAACTTATACCATGAAAGCAGGTACTTATCACAGGAGATTCGAGTCATTAAATAAGCTGGAACAAGAGATACGGAAATTACATTATGGAAAAGCCTTATGCCCTTATTCTGCATTTATTAGTATGCTAAAACGCTACTGTATGGAAAACATGGGCCGATCCATCTTCGCCTTATTGCCAATAGAATGATTTGTCTTTTTTGCTTAAAGATCTGTTTAGATTTTATTATCATAATAGTTGATCATGGTAGCAAGACAGAGGACTTTATGCAAATTGCACAGCACTACCCTCTGTGTGATCTTTAAACAGTGGTGCATGATGATTACATAATTTCACACCAGGCACCAGCACTGAGGAAACCACTTCGTCATCAACAAGGCATAACATATGTGCCGTCACTGGCTACTAATGTAATGAGTTTTCTAATTTCCTAGGTTAAAATTTAAACTCGATCACATTTTAGCTCTGTTTAAAAGGGCCATTGCCCAGTTGAGGGCACTCCGAAACTAGGGGTTGGTCCAACTGGAGGAAATTAGGATTTGGCTGGGGACATGCATTCCCACTGATACAAAGCACTACTCCCATAGAGTTTTCCTGGTTCTATGCTCAATGTTCCAGCACAACAGTTTAAGAACAGAAATTAAGGTCAACCATAAACTGAAGTCAGATGGAGAAGTTATTTCCTTACTTTACATGTGAATAAATGGGTTATACACCACTAAAGTGCTGGTGTTGTGGACTCACTCACTGTCACTTCTCACACTGTCTATTACATTAGGGTTGCAGGGATAAATAAATAAATGAATATCATGTAAATTTTCTAAACCACTTTATCCGTTATTGATCCAATGCAGGGCAACCCACGCACAGACACACACACACACACACACACACACACACACACACACACTAATATTTACACTCACATCCACACCTAGGGGACATCGGAATTGCCAAATAGCCTGATTTGACTGTCTTTGGAGTGTGGGAGAACACTGGAGTACCTGGAGAAAACCCACACAAGCACTTGGACAACATGCAAGCTCTTTGTTGTGGACTACCTAATGGAATTTTATTATGTTCTTTCCTGTAATTTATGAAGTAAAACCTTTTCACCTCCACTGAAAATGGATGAAGACAGGAAAAGTGCAAAAGGGGAAGCTGAACTTTTTAGTGTGCTAATCATATTTTCAGGTTAAAGAGACTAAGAAAAGGAAGCTGTTTTTAGTGTACATTACAGTTCCAGTTCTCTATAATTACTTCTTACTTTTCAACCAATACACAGTGTCAGCCTTCAATGCTTTCTTAAAGCCTATAATACAGTATCTAGGTATCCAAAAAAAATAGGTCTGTCCATAAAAACTAAGACAAAAACTATGAGTATTGGCACCCACTTGACTTTTTTTAGATGATGTTAAACTTGTGTTTAACATGACCTCATATATGAGTTGACTGCTTCAAGTACCTCGGTGGAGTTCTGTGGTTAATGTTCACGGCAAGAGAGCCCTGACCTTTAAGATCTGATAAAAATTTTAAAAAAGGTCAAGAAAAGGTGTGCAAACTCCCACAGTATACAGACAATGACCAACTTTAATAGCTCATGAACCACAGATTACTCAATTGTTTTATTGTGTTTCTGCACATATCATGCGTGAGACGTACATATAGTGTCGTAATCAAGGCCTGCCACAGGATTAATTATTACACAACTGTGTTGTAAAGCAATAAATGCAGATATGAACTGCTCTCTATACTACTGGTTAAGGGAAGCTTTTCAATTTTGCTCTCTTTCTCACTCTCTGAGTTACATGTGCCAAGAGTTGTGCATGTTTGTCTCCAAAAGTATATACACTCTGAATAATATGTCTATAATGACACAATTGGACTCACATGAAGATATTTAATAGTATCATATCTACCACTGTTCATCTCCTTACTACCACAGAAGCACTAAAATTAAAACCTCTGTACAAATTAACATGACATGAGTACAAAGTGTCACAATAAAATCTATGTCCCTTATAAAGACTTAAATAAGTGATAAGACACTTAACAGACAGTTAACATCCCCTGCTTTACAGAGTGGACATGCCTACATCACTAGAAAGTTAAGAAATTATTGGTGGATTTAAATCTAATTCTGAAATAAAATGTATTTTTTTCTATACTTATTGTAAACAAAATGCTGGTATCTTAGTAGTAAGTAGAATATTGCACATTTAGTTTACTCAGCTTACTTGAATGTGAAATTTTGAAGAGAAGTTAGGAAATACTGTACTCAACGGAGCTTATCTAGTAGGGGTGAACACAACAGAATCTCCTGTCAGAAATTAATCACATTCTGATCTCTTTATTCTCAAACCATAAGCTCTGTAAATTGCGCATTATTAATAACATACGAATGATGACAAAATATACAGAATATCGTGGATGGCAGCAAGTCTCCAACTTTCAGCGTCGAAGTCTCCAACTTGTCGCTTTTTCTTGCAAATGAAAAACAAATTATCTGCAAGTTTATTCAGAAATGTACAACTTTGTGACCTTCTTGTGATGTGCTGATTGTTTGAGAAGAGTTTGAGACTACTCTGTTTCAGAGCCTCATTTTGCTACATTTACGTAAATTTCAAAACAGATGTCATTCTTGTGACGAGTTCATGAAACAGACGACCAAAAGGCAAAGCTGTGAATCTCACGCAATGAATTTGAGAATGAAAAGCAACAGCCATGAATTGCCATTTGGGTCAGTGGCTTTTTTATCGCGCCTGTGATCACCCCCGTACCAACACCCATGCCATGAGCAGTGTCACAGCAATCAACCTTTTTTTCATTCTGATGTTTGATGAAAACATAAACTAAAGCTCTTGCCCCAGCAAGTTTAAATTATGCTAGCGGTCAGTGGTAGTTCTTACTATAGAAATCATCTACTATCATCAGAGCCCATGGGTTCCCTTGTCTGACCTCATCAGTCAACCTGTCCATGACCACTGCAAATAAGGAAGGGCTCAGCACTGATCCGCACTGTAATCCCACTTTCCTTCTGAACCAGTCTGTCATTCCTACCGTACATCTCCCTCTGTCGCACTGTCTGTGTTCATGGTAAGAAGCCATACTGCACTTCACAGATTACCACCTTTCCTCTAAGCCTGGACTCCATTACGTTTCCCTGAAACTTCAGGAAATCTCTGACAGATTAAGATTTAAAAAACCTATTTAAATGTACAAAAAAAAATGTCCTGCCTTTCCAAAGGAGGCTAAATAAACGATCTTGCTTCAATTAACTGCCAATGTATCAATGAAATAAATGGACCTTTTAAATTCTAAAAACACTCCAATTTTTATTCTATGAACTCTAATCTTCAATACTTGCCCAACCCATCACAACAGAAACTTAAACAAATAAACACTTACACTTTAGCGCTCACTGGAGCAAAGATCACTTTCTGCCTCCAAATGCAAGTTAATTCATTAGAAGAATAAAACATGAGATTTTGCGTCCTGTGCACAGAGCTACCATGCTTCAGTGTTTTCAGCCAACCATAAAGGCTGCTTGGTGAGAAGAAAAGTGTCTGTGTGCGCATGTACGCAAGAGAAAAAGAGTGTTACTCACACACAGAGTTTCTTTTTGCTGTGCTATAAAAATGAAGACTTCACATAAACCTAACACAAAACTGTAGCGTTTCCTGGTCACTGGTTTTGGTTAAAAAATATCAAAGTTGATGCTGCAAGTTTCAGTAGTTTAGTGGTTATCACGTTCGCCTCACACAGGAAAGGTCCCCAGTTAGAAACCAGGCAGAAACACGATTACCTTTGGGGGCAGCCATGGCCTAATAGTAGGAAAACACGCGTTGTGCCTTGCTCAAGGGCACTGCATTCAGTGGAGAGTTTTTGCCTTCTGCCGGTCTGTAGCTTTGTTGTCCCCAATGTCTGCTGTTTGACCTTGTTCTTGTGAACTCATCTTAAAGATTTTAAGGATGGAACTTTCTTTCCTTATATTTCTTTTGGCATGGTTAAATGGTTATTTTTTGATTCCAAATACTTTGGAGGTACCAGTGGCACTGTTTTTACCATCCAGCTGGCTGGTCCTATTTTAGAAAAATAGGATTTGGTTCAGGTGATCACCTCATCAGTATCTCATTAAGCAGGATGGGGAGCATTTCAGCCGGAATTCAACAGGACCCTGGAATAGAATGACTATAAAGTCATAACTTCTGTACAAGTAGATATAGACGTTATACAATGTCAGTTGCAGTGGTCTCTTTTGCAGAGCTGTATATACACACACCTATATATATATATACACACACACACACACACACATATATATACATATATACATGTATATACATACACACATATATGTATATACATGCATACAAACATATATGCATATACATCTTTTGGCTATGAAATTCTCCTTTCTTACCCCCTCACTCTCCTGACCTTGCACCATCTGATTTTTACCTCTTTCCAACCATGAAGTCATTCCATCTTCCATCAAGCCAAGTTGTGGCTTCTGATGCAACCTTCGGACCTCTAGAGTTGACACCGGCGCAACTATGGGAGGACACTTAATAAGGTGGGTTTGATTGGTTAACATTCTATGTGTGATGGACAGGGAGGGGAAATGCAAAGTACCCCATGTCAATAGTCATCATGCTTCACAAATAATAAGGTTCTTTTCCTGTTCATATGTGCATTGTGACTGTGTCCAAACAAATGTAAATTATACTCTTCAGAGCGCATTCTTCCAAAAGGTCTTAGAATAGTCTTTGTGTACATGTTCATTTGAAAACTGACATTTTGCTACCTTTATTTGACAAGGTCAACTACAAGACTCTCTTGTCCATCCTCAATAGTTTTGAATTTTGTGGTTCAGTATGGCAATGGCTTGCTTCACACCTCAGACACTGATGTTTCTGTCTGGATCTCTGCATGTCTGGCAAGTATTTCAATGTGGATAGCGGCTCACCAGCTGAAGCTTAATCTCAGCAAGACTGGACTGCTGTTCACCACTAAGGCAACTCAGATACTTGTTTAGTCTCTTGTCCTCTCAAGGCTAGACTACTGCAACTCACTCCTGGCAGGTCTGCCTTTGAGTGATATTTAACCTCTGCAGCTGATCTAGAATGCAGCACCATGGCTTGTTTTCAACTTTCCAGATTTTCCCTCACCGCTCTCTCCATTGGCTTCCTGTAGCTACCTACATTAGATTCAAATACTAATGCTAGACTACAAAGCCAAAAATGGACCCGCATCCCTCTACCTCAAAGCACTTATCACACCCCGCACTGCACTGCGTTCTTTTCAATCCTCTAGCACTGATAGACTTCCTTCTATCAAAAGACAGGGAAAATATGAATCTAAACTCTTCTCTTTTCTGCCACTGAGGTGGTAGAATTAACTTCCTCTAGATGTCTGGGCATCAACTGACGGGTGAAAACCTACCTTTGTCAGAAGCACTTGGATTAGCACAATGTTACACGCACATGCACATACACACACACAGATTTTGCTATATTGTATTAATCGCAAGAGAATTATTGCCTCTATATTTAACCCATCCAAAGTGAGCACATACACGTAAACACTGAGCACACACACTCAGAGCAGTGGGCTGCCACACACATTGGGGGCGCCTAGAAAGCAGTTTAGGGACAGGTGTCTTGTTAAAGGACACTTCAACCATGAATGTGGAGGAAGGGAAGGTGCAGCTCACTCCCCCACCACCACACATTTAATTTGTGGTGATACAGGTGATGATTTGCGGTGATACATGCAGTGATGTGCGGGGATACAGCACGGAAAAACCGGTCCCACAAGTGCTGCAACCATACGTAGCGATCTTATTTGGGGGGCGTCACTCTCTCTCGCCCTCGTGGCTTGTTGTCAGCTGACCCTGTCATGTTGTGGCATCAACCACAATCGGGTTTCCGATGGTGGGTTGTGTACGACCCCCACGCCTCGCTACCTCACTGTAGCTCAACCCAGTCTCCACTATACCCATTGCCCGCAGACACGGTCACGGGATAGACATGGCTTTATGACATGCACTAGACTAACAGTAGTGGCCATTTTTAACTTCATAAAGGCTTTTCCAACCACTTCTCGAATTGTGCAGACACACAATGTGTTTTGCTCAAACGGCATTTGGTCCACTTTTGCACTTTTGGGTAAAGAAGCATAACAAAATGACATCATAATTTTCTCAAGTGCCCATGTATTATCAATAAAGCCACAGGGTGTACTCCCACCCCTGTAGGGAGGCTACAAGTGCAGATATACAGAAATATGACAACTTTGATAAAGGGGCTTTGTTGTAAATGTTACTGCACGGGACATAACATTACATTATCAACTGATAAAATATATTGGTTCGTTAAAGTGGGACTATTTCTGTCCTCTCAAAGGTACATGGCTGATTTATTACAAGAATATCTAAAACAGAAAATTCAATAAGACTTTTCTGAAAACTACCCATTTCTGTAGAATGTGTCAAATGCAGCTTCACACCAAAAGTTACATGAGGTACTGATCCTGTAATGAAACTGCAGATCCTGTGATGATTTTTTTTATGCTTCTTGAAGACTTCTTATATCGAATGGTCTGCTATCAGCCTGAAATTGCTGGGGAAGCCAGTGCTGGACAAACTTATTTATTCATTCATTTTCTAAGCCGCTTAATCCTAAAAACTCCTTAAACCGCTGGTGCGCATCTCAACCGACTCTGGGAGAGGTCAGGGTACACCTTGAGTTTGATATTGGAACTGAATTTTCTTTAAATATTCCCTAAAGTTAGTGAAACATTTACAGCCTGTTTTATTAAACTTGACTTTGGTGCCTCATCTGTGTGTTATTTTATCCATAATACCTCAAAATTGCATAGAGTAAAGCACAGCAAAGAACAGATTTTATTACACTATTCATTCACAATGTTTAACGTAAAATGTTGTTAAGTATGTAAATAAATGGGTAATGAATATGAAATTTGGGTCAAGGAGTTATATAAAAAAATTATTTTAAAAAGGTCTCATCTAGGCGGCATGGTGGCGCAGTGCTTAGTCCGCCTCACAGTCTCCAGGTTCGATTCCCGGTCTCAGGACGTTTATGTGTGGAGTTTGCATATTTTCCCTCCAGTCCAAAAACATGCACAATAGGCTGATTGGTTGTACCAAATTGCCCCTTAGTGTGAGTATGAGCAAGAATGATTGTATGTGTGCTGGCTGTGCAATGGCCTGGCGACCTGTTCAGGGTGAACCCTACCTTCGCCTGGAGTTGGCTGAGATGGGCGCAAGCCTCCCTACAACACTAATTAGGATTAAGCGGCTGAGAAAATTAATGACTGAAGTCTTATCTGAAAAAGCAACCTATCAAGAGACAATATGAAATAAACAAACCTTAGTATTATTATTTTATTACACAATACTCACACACGCCTTTTTAGTTACTTTCTTTCTTAATTTTTTTTTTTATGAAATCCATGCAATTTTTAAATTTTTTTTTAATTAATAAGTTCTCAGATGTTTCCTCTTTAGTACTGATACCTTTTAACCCTCAGCCAGGGACGGCTGAAGGGGTATTGTCATTGGCTTGGCGAGCGGGCAGGTGTCCCGGCCATTGCTCGGCTCATGAACAGGCCAGCTTTCTAAATATTTTGCATAGGTACTCCCTAGGAGCTGAACCTGTGCATGCGGTAGCTAATTTGCATATGTGACCATTTACCTTGGTGCAGTGACCTTAAACATATAAAGTTTAAATATTTTGCATAGGTACTCCCTACTACCTAAACCTGTGCGTGGGGTAGCTAATTTGCATATGGGACCTTTGACTTCGGCACATATAAACATATATGTGAACATATAAAGTTTGTCGAGGCCATTGCTGGGCTCATATGCATAAAAGCTTTCTGAAATATCGCATGATTGCCCAAAACTGTTCTTATGAGGGATAGCTTTTGTTCTCCGTGCGCTCGAGGCGTCCTGGCTGAGGGTTTATGATGTTCTATAGGCCAATTTTTTTTGCCTTTGTACACCACCTTAACAGATTTGTATTGAAGCAGTCAAGATTTTTTTTAAAGGCTTACAAACACCTTTGAGGAACTATAACTATTTTTCACAGTTCTGGCATTTTTACAGGTTCAAAGTAAGTCAGTAAGACAGTTAAGTTGTAATCAGTTTCATGACCAGCTTTATGACGTCTGGAATTGATTACAAATATTATACTTGCATTTGGCAGCTGTTTATGCAATTCTTAAAAGGAAATTAAGGCCAAATTTAATAAAAGCTTGCCTACATAGTTTATGCCTGTTTTTATTAAAACACACTGTTTCATTAACATTTTTACACGCAGAAAATATAAAATGTGATAACTCTGCACACATGTGCAAGAGTGCAGGCTTGTTTTAATACATGTAAACGAAATTGCATATGAACTGCATTTTGGCCTAATTTTCTTTAATTAAAAATTCACTGTATCTGATGTTGGACTAATATCTGTATACTGTTAATATTGACATTACCTAGCCTTATGTGAACTGACTATCTCGTGTCCTATTCTCATGACAGTGAAACAGAAGCCGTTTTAAAATGCAAATAATCAAACAGAATAGAGCTGATTGCAACTTCGTAAATGTAAGCAAAA
>JBCNYG010000019.1:8961043-8971756 GCA_039654305.1 Porochilus rendahli
TTTTTTGAGTTTTTTAATTATATATATATATATATATATATATATATATATATATATATAAATAAACATTACCTCATTTCTTGTTTGTTTTAAATATTTCAAGAACAGTAATGTTCTTGCTGCTGGATCAATACCTTTTTCTGAAATGGGGTTTATTTATTTTTCTTCAATGAAATCTCTTTTAAGTCTTAAGAGCAAGTAAAATTCTATTCCTTTTTATTCCAGTTTTAGTATTTCATTCACATGGCTGTCAAAGTTTAGCATTTTAATGTCATTTTTTGCTCTTTTTTTGTCAATATATGTCACTGCTAGTGCCACTCTTTTTTATAGTTGCTACTTTTTTAAACTGCTATTTGATTTTAAAGCCTCACTGTGTGCTGCTGGCCTCGAAAGAGAACTCAGCTCCTGTCAAGCTAGGCGGTTTTGGGGTGGCTATTCAGCTGGGAGAATCTGGTTTGGTGGCTGGAGGTATGTATGTGTATGAGTGCACACATCTCTTACTCTCCTCTTTGAATATGGTAAATAAAAAAATACATTGTTCAGAGGTTACTCACGTCCAATTTTTTCCTGGTTATTACAGTAATAGTCATGCTGATGTGATGGTTTTTGTCATTAAATATAATTTAATTTGTAATTGAATAATTTAAAACTAATATAATAGTTTATTTCTTTCTGTCATTCTCTGTGTGGGTAGGGCGGGTAGGGACACCACACTTCATGGCCCCTGAAGTGGTAAAGAGGGAGCCATATGGAAAGCCTGTAGATGTATGGGGCTGCGGTGTCATCCTCTTTATCCTGCTCAGTGGTTGTCTTCCCTTCTATGGCACTAAAGATCGCCTCTTTGAAGGCATTATTAAAGGCAAATATAAGGTAATGCACTATTTCCAAAAATTTTTACTAGAGCATGTTAGACAATTTATTTTTTAAATTATTTTGGGATTTTATCCCAAAAATAAAAATTTGGTTTTGATTTGGTTGT
Organism: Porochilus rendahli; assembly: GCA_039654305.1. Classification (NCBI taxonomy): domain Eukaryota; kingdom Metazoa; phylum Chordata; class Actinopteri; order Siluriformes; family Plotosidae; genus Porochilus; species Porochilus rendahli. The sequence continues at coordinate 8,962,023 of JBCNYG010000019.1, forward strand.
TTTCTTATCACACAGAAGAATATTAGCAGTTCGGCAAAAGCCCCTCCATTTGTATGAATCTTAAATTGTGATAAAATAGACTAGATATCAATTTCTGTGTTTTCTTTTTAATTATAGACTATATTTCACATGGACGATACATGCCTGAGAAACGCTACCTTCTATAGACAGTTGTAATGAGAAAAACAGTCACAGTATTTGTCTGTTTCTAAAATAAATCTTTTGTAATATTTTTACAAATCCTTAGAAACTAATGAAAGCTTTATAAAAGTAAACAGACATTACAAAACTTTTTATCAGATCATTTACCTCTTAAATATGATTCCTGAAATGACCTACGATGATGTGTGTCGTTACCTTGTCATTACAGAGTGTGTTTGCACCAAAGAAATAGTGAAAAATGTTGTAGTTAAAAAAATGTCTTTTATTGAGTAATTTTTATAATTATTGAATACTTTAATTTGTCGTTTTTTTTTATATAAGTACTGTTTGTTGTCTACTATTCTTTTTTTAAATTTTTTTTTTACAGATTCAAAATAAACATCATTCAATCATTTATTCAAAATATATTTTAGTTTGTATGCCCACAATAACCTTCTTTGAGGGAAGGTGTGAACTATTCACACCTACTGTATAATGCTGATTGCATCTGTATTATGTGTCGTACAGTTGGAGAAAGTCTAAAACTGTACAAATCTTACTCACTATGCCTGCTTGCGAGTAGGGGTTTGAATTGCAATTAGACATCAGTTAGATAGATTGATTGCCAGTTAGATAGATAGATGCTGGTTAAATTAGCTACTGTAGATAACAGGTTACCTGATTACTTCATTTTGGCAAATAAATGTTTTACACAGCTATGATGTCTAATTAGTCCAGATCATAAAAGGCTTTGAGGGCTATGAATTTACGAAGTGATATGCTTTAAAGGCAACATACATCTCAACATTGCCAAATTACTGGCAAGGTAGAGTCGGTTTATGGTCATTAAATCCAAATGACTACAGACTAAAGTGTTGCTGGAATGAAAATTCCTTAACAACATTGTTTGACTCAATGCCTCCTTTTTTTTTGAAAACAGTTTTAGGCTTGATCTATATCTGTATAGCAAACATGTCTACTTGGTAATAGTCACAATTAAAGCTGAGTATTTTTTTATAATTCTATAACAATACAGTAATTAAAGGGTTGATAATCCTTATGAATGCAGGTATGATACAAATGTGTCTTGGGATTACAGGTATTTTATTTTTATCAGAGATCATATTCAACAGAATTTCTTCTTTTATGGTTTTTAGGGCCTTGCTACACTTAGAGAAGATGACTATATAATAATAAGATAAATTTTCAGTTTTGATCTAAGCAGCTAGTTCAGAACTTGACCAAATGAAACGCAAACACGTCATTCAAAACATTTGTCTGCATGTTTACATTAGATGAACCCTCGGCAGTGGAGCCATATTTCAGAGAGTGCAAAAGACTTGGTGCGGCGCATGCTGATGCTGGATCCTGCTGAAAGGATTACCGTCTATGAAGCCCTCAACCACCCTTGGCTTAAAGTAAAGTATAGATATTTGCTGTAGGTATGAAGGAGATAGTATAAAGGGAACCCTAAATATAACATATAGTAATGTCTAATACTCAGAGATAGAGAAATATATAGATTACATTCCCATGTAGTGCATATTATAACTGAATACATCTACTCATGTTACCACAATACAAATTCCAAATCTCTAAAGGGAGAGAACATTTAACTTACAGTTATGGCCATAATTTACATCAGAGATACTCACAAACAAGCAGCAGATAAGGCTACAAGGCTAGAATAAAGGCCTGGCAAAGCTTCATTAGGGAGGAAACCGCATATGACAATGCCGATTGGTTCCAGACTTCAGGCTGTCCTTACGTGCAAAGGATTTGCATTCAAGTATAAAAATTGATTCTTTTATTTATGTTAGTTTGTCCAATTACTTTTGAGCCTCTGAGAATTTGATGGCCTTTTGTAAAAATTGCTTTGATTCCTAAACAGTTCATGCAATGTTTTTGTTATACCCCTTGAATTAAAACTGCAACTGCTACATTTACTAATAAATCTAACAAATCTTAGCTAATAAAATAAAAGCTAATAAAAAAACCTTAAATTAAAAACCAACATGGTGGTATACAGAGAGAGATGTACAAAAACTGTGATATCGTCCAAAACCCTAACGACCTAACTATGAAAATGGACACTAGTACCCCTGTACTCCCAACTTCTGCTTCATGAGAACTTATTTTGGGGAAAAAGTAGGGTAGTTAGTCCTGTTCAATTTGTGTTATGATGATGCTTCCCAATATAAAATTATTTTTTAATAATGTAATTCACTAAGATTCTCAGTCTTTCATCTTGAATGATATACTGTACATGAATAACACCAACATGGCTCTCACTGTGACACATTTCACTGCTGTCTTCCAGAACAAGGAGGAAAATTATTAAGTTATTAAGTCTTAGAGTTATTATGAGTTATTATTATTAGTGATTAGAGTTATTATGCTTAGAGCTGCAGCTACAGTGTCTTGCAAAATTAAAATTTTAAATTTTGTTGCCTTACAACTTGAATTCTTTATGGATTTTTTTATTTGATTATACGTAATGGACCAGCACAGAACAGTCCGAATTAAAGAAGTGAAATGAAAAATAAAAACCTTTAAAAAAAATAAAAAAACAAAAGTGGTATGTGCATATGTATTCATCTCCTTTGCTCTGAAGACCCTAAATAATACCTGATGCAACCAATTACCTTCAGAAGTCATTATTTTAATATACATTTTAATGGCTTACACGCATGCATTATAAATTTCACATTCCCAGTGTATATATACAAACCTGTTCTTAAAAGCTGCTACACAGCTAATCAAGAGGCACCACCAAGCAAGTGACATCATAAAGACCAAGGAGCTCTCCAGACAGGTCAGGGACAAAGTAGTGGAGAAGTACAAATGAGGGTTGGGTTATAAAAAAATCCAAAACCTTTAAAAACCGTGGCGCACCATCACATAAATTAATTTGCTAAACGGAACCCAAATCGGGTCGCTGGAAGGTTGGAGCCTATCTCAGCTGACTCTGGGCGAAGGTGGGGTACACCCTGAACAGCTTGCCAGTCCATTGCAGGGCATTACATCCATTTCCACCTATACCAAGGGGCAATCTGGAACAGTTAAATAGCCAATTGTGCATGTCTTTGGACTGTGGGAGGAAACATATAAAAAGCAAACGGTGGGCTCAGGACAAAACATTCTAGGTCACAGGATACCAATCAACTGTGCAAATACAGCAGGAAGATCAAACAGAAGAGAACTGAATAATTACCTGCAATGCTTTTTTGCATTAAAATATTTTTTAATCTTTTAAAAAGAGTTGTTTGAGTAGAATGGAGCTGACGGAAACCAGAGTAAAGTTTTTTGGATATGTATTCTGTTTAATGACTTAATTTCACAGTCATTTACTTTAACAGTTTCATGGCAAACTGCAACTTTTAAATTGGCAAGCACTAAGACTGGTATGAGTCTGTAACCAGTTGGATTTTCCAACTTTTGTCGGATTTAAACAAAATTGTCGGATAAAGTAGATTCTTAAGCCTTTCCCTGCTATTTTGGACTTTTCTTCGGATATTTAAGAAATAACACTGTGGTTTGTTTATACTGACAACTTGAACTAGGTCAAAGCAGTAAAATTTAGTGAGCATACTCCCTCCATAATCTCCAGTATTTCTAGTATCTCATGGTCAATTATACGAGTCTCAATCACGTGACCGGCTGCGGGAACCTGCTCCCCATTTTAACATGGGAGAAACGAAGCACTGTGCTGTGAGAATATCTGATATCTGGTCACAATACAGGTAGCACAGAGACAGTGATACAGACAGATGCTGTAGGGAGACATTTATTTTTTGTACAAATCTTTGATTTAATTGACACTGTAAAACATCACATTAATTTTGAGACAAATCAACAAAATACAAATAATCTTGGAACTTGGAATTCACTTAAAAGTCCACTGCATATTCTTGTGATTTGAATTGTTTCATCCTACTACAGCCACAGGGTGGTGGATGGAGCCGACTTTGAGCAAAGGCAAGATACATCCTGAACATCTCACCCCTCCATCACAGAGCCAGCAGACACACAACCATTCACATTCACAACTAGGGGCAATTTGGAACAGCCACTTGGCCTAATGTGCATGTGTTTTTAAATATTGGAGGAAACAGGAGTTACTGGAGGAACCTATGCTATCACAGAAAGGACATGCAAACTCTGCACAGAAATGCCTACACTGAATTCAGGATTCAAACCCAGGACCTCCTTGCTGTGAGCAGGGAATGCTAATTGGCAAACACAGCATGCTTGATTTATGACACAAATTATATTGAACAAAATTTATTTTACTTTTTCTTATTTTTCCCAAAATAAGGTCCCGTGATGCTGAGTGAAGTGAAGAGAGCAGAATATAGTCTCCCTATGACACGTGTGCTCAGTAAATCAGTGAAATTACCAAGGAAGACAGTCAGACTATGAAAGTGGTTGCTATCAGGATTTCTGGAGGGGACCAGGGTGACCACCTCTTGCTAAACATGTTTCTGAAATGCCATTGTCCATGTAGATAATTTTATGTCTAACTAATAGAGAAATAATTAAATTTTTTGAGGTTTTATTTGTTGTGGTAATTTTGTGTTTTAAAGACGTTGAAATGATTTCATATTTCTTGCCTTGTAATATTATAAAGGAGAGAGATCGCTACTCCTACAAGATCCACCTCCCTGAAACTGTGGAACAGCTGAGGAAGTTCAATGCCAGAAGAAAGCTAAAGGTTAATCTGTTTATCATTTATGTAATACATTATGCTAATGCTTATACATTAAGTTACATGACCATCCAGTAAGTCACTGATTGTAAGATGAAATGAAAATAATCGGAAATGTAACAAATATGAGAAATACTGCTTTACTAATTATTCTTTACTAAGATAATTTCTCTTTCATAGTTAATATATTGAGTGCAAAGTTTACCAATAAAAAAAAATCAGCTAATACCTTCAGAATTCAAAGAAAAAAACACTTAAGAGTTTGAACAGTTATCTGAAGATGAACAGAATTCTGTTAATTTTATGGTCAGTAAGTATAGCTCTTCGCTGCTCTTTTGTTTGTTTTCCCATCAGACTAATGAAATTGAATACAGGTAATTCATATATTTTTTTTTGCAGCCGAAATGTCAGATAACAGGACATTTAGTAAGGACATTATGCTGTGTTAAATTGGTATTTTAAGTGTAAAGACTGTTAAACTGCTAGATGAGAACCCACATTTTTTTGGTAGGGAGCGGTGTTGGCTGCTGTATCCAGCCATAAATTCAACTCTTTCTATGGCGACCCCCCAGAGGAACTTCATGATTTTGCGGAAGACCCTACCTCCTCAGGTAGGACACTTATCTTGCATGTTGCATAAATAGTACCATTGTCATTTTTTAAGCTAAACTGATGTTGTTTTAATGGTCTGTTTGTTTGTTTGTTTGTTTATTTGTTTGTTTGTTTTTACCCACATATAAGTGATCCATTTTTTATAACATTTAGTATAGTCTGATTTGAGAACCTCTAATATTCCCAGATATCTGAAACTCTGTGTCGTAGTATATAACTATCATCTGGGAGTAAAGTAATCACTTTTTAAGCTTTATGAAACAGAATCCACCATTTAATTATTTATTTTGGTTGTAGTGAACCAGTATTTGAATAGTAGCCAGTAAAAACAGCCATATGGTTAGGAACAAGCATGCCACCCATTTTTAATAAGAGTATTAAATTTTACATTTACTGCATTTGGCAGACACTCTTATTCAGAGCGACATACAATTATCATTTTTATACAACGGAGCAATTGAGAGTTAAGGTCCTTGCTCAAGGGCCCAACAGTGGTGATAGTGGGGATTGAACTGCTGACCTTTGGATCGGTAACCCATCGCCTTGTAACTTAGCAAGCTCAAATCATTTCATGTGTTATAAAGGAAAAAATTTGCTATAAAAAGCACAGTACATAATTCAAACACCTTTACAGATTGCAGTTCACTTTTTTTTAAATGAACAAATCAGAACAGACAACGTTAGCTACAGCAGAAGCTATTCGTTTCATGTAAATATAAACTATAGAAAATTTCTATACCACCTCACCATTGGTGCATAATTAATAAATAGCTTTTCATCTATTTTGACCCTGGTGTGGAGCTGAGAAAGTGCAGTGGTGCTTAAAAGTTTGCAAGCCCTTTAGTAATTATATATTTCTGAATCAATGTGGCCTAAATCATCATCAGTTTTTCCTAAAACTCAAAAAGATAAATAAAAAAGAAAGAAATCAAACAACTGAGACAAAAAATATTGTACTTGATCATTTATTTATCCAGGAAAATTGTTCAATATTACATATCTGTCAATAACAAAAGTATGTAAACCCCTAGGAAAAGCAGTTAAATTGAAAGTGCAAATAGAGTCAGGTGTTTTCAGTCAACTGGATGACAATCAGGTCAAGTGGGTACCAAGCAGGCACAGTTTTATTTACAGCGATCTGTCAAAGTCTGATCTTCACAACACAAGTGTTTGGATGTGTATTATGGCATTAAAAAAATTACATTTCTGAGGACCTTGGAAAAATAGTTGTTACTGCTCATCAGATTAGTAAGCTATCTCTATAGAATTTGGGCTCCCCTATCCCCTATAAGAAAATTAATTTTTTAACATATTTGAAGTTATACTATAAGTTTTAGGCAAACTAAAAGTTCACTTCTGGGCCCAGGAGTTAAAAAAGTTGGTTTTCTGAATTTTTTACATGTAGAATTTTCTGCAGACTGGTTTGAGCAGGCAGAATGAACTGTGGTGTATGTGGCAGGGTTACAAGGACAAAACCCTGCTGTCCAAAAAGAACAATGCTGCCCTTAAAAAATAAGTGAAATTCATTCATTCATCTTCTTCCGCTTGTTCCGAAGTCAGGTCATGGGGCAGCAGCTGTAAGCAGTAAGGTCCAGATGTCCCTCTCTCCAGACGTCCCTTCCCCCAGCCATTTCCTCCAACCCTTCTGGGGGGGACGCCAAGGCATTCCCAGACCAGCCAAGAAGCATAGTCCCTCTGCCGTGTTCTTGGTCAATCCCGAGGTGTCTTTCCGGTTGGACATGCCTGAAACACCACACCAGGGAGGCTTTCGGGAGGCATTATTATCAGATGCCCAAGCCACCTCAACTGGCTCCTCCCAACGATGAGGAGCAGTGGTTCAACTCCTAGCTCCTCCCGGATGACAGAACTTCTCACCCTATTTCTAAGGGAGAGCCCTGCCACCATGCGAAGGAAGCTCATGTCTTGTACTTGTGATCTTGTTCTTTTGGTCACTACCCAAAGCTCGTGACCATATGTGAGGATAAGAACGTAAATCGACTGCACTGATCTGCCTGTCGATCTTGGGCTCCATCCTTGAAGTCCTTCACTTGGGGCATGACCTCATTCCAGACCCAGAGGGTGCATTCCACCCTTTTCCAGCTGAGAACCATGGCCTCGGACTTGGAGGTGCTGATTCTCATCCCGGCCACTTTACACTAGGCTGCCAATTGCTCCAGCAAGAGCTGGAGGTCCTGGCTCAATGAAGCCAAAAGTCCATTGACATCAGAAAAAAAGGCAGAGACAAGATCCTATGGCTACCAAATCAAAATCCGTCAATGCCTTGGCTGCACCTAGAAATTTTATATATAAATATTATGAACAGAACCGGTGACACAGGACAGCTTTGGCGGGGTCCAACCCCCACTCGAAATTAATTTGCATGATGTTACCAATGCGGACCAACAGCCAATAGCAATGGGTCCAGTATACCATATTCCCAGAGCACACAAGTACATGGGGACAGGTTGGGCAAACTCCCATGCCTCCTCCGGGATCCTGTAGAGTGTGTAGAGCTGGGCAAGAGTGCGAAAATCACATTGTTCCTCCTGAATCCCAGGTAAAGCCATTGGCCAGATCCTCCTCTCCAGTACTTCTGAATAGACTTTCTCGGGTAGGCTGAGAGTGTAATTCCACGATAGTTGGATAGTTAAAAAGGGGAACTACCACCCCATTTTGCCAATCTAGGAGTACGGCCCCTGATGACCATGCAATGTTGTAAAGATGTGTGAACCAAGACAGTCCTACAACATCGAGAGCCTTGAGGTATTCAGGGCGGATCTCATCCAACCCTGGAGCCCGGCCACCGAGGATCTTTTTAACTACCTCTGCGACCTCAGCCCCAGTTCAGAGGGAAGACCCCCCTCTGAACTCTCAGGCTCTTCCTCTTCCACAGAGGGTGTTTTGGTGCGATTGAGGAGGTCCTTGATGTTTTCCTTCCACCTCCTGACAACATTCCAAGATGAGGTGAGCAGCTCCACACTTCCACAGTAAACAGTATTTGTGGAGTACTGCTTCCCGCTCTTGAGGCACGCACCGAATGGTGGTCCAGAACCTTATCGAGGCCAACCGAGTTTTTTTCCAGGCCTTAACCAAATTCCTTTCACACAAAAGATTTTACATCTGTGCAGTCACACTGTCATTGCCCACGTTGGCATTGAAGGATGCCATCCCAGGATGACAAGGGAGTCTCCAGGGGGAGCGTTCTTTAGTACACCTCCCTAAAGTCTCAGAAAAAAAGTCGATATTCTGAACTGTTATTTGGTGCATAAGCACAATCCACAGCCAGGACACCGTTCCCCCCCCCCCCCCCACTTGCGTCCCACTAGAGACCAATGATAAACCCCAACATGTGGCCACTGAGATGGGGGCAGCAAGGATGTCCACACTGGTTTGCCGCCTCTCCTCATGAGCAACTTCAGAAGAAAACAAGGTCCAGCCCCTCTCGAGGTGGTTCCAGAGTCCAAGCTATGTGTTGTGGTGAGCCCGACTATAACTGGTTGGTATCTCTTAACCTCACGCACCAGCTCAGGCTCCTTCCTTGCCAGAGAGGGAACATTCCATGTCCCAAAAGCTAGAGTCATCTATTCAGCAGAACCCATGCTATTGCCTCTCCCACAGGTGGTGGGTCCATGGGAGGGCGGACCCATGTCTCCTCTTCAGGCTGGGCCTGGCCGAGCTCCATGGGCAGAAGCCCGACCACCAGGCTCCGGGGGGGGGGGAACCCCAGTAACCCACATCCGGGCAAGGGGAACTGTGTCCTTGAAATAATTGTTATAATCTGAACCTTCAACTAGGACCTGTTTGACTTGGGTGACCCTACCAGGGGCATAGTTCCTCCGACAACATAGCTCCCAGCATCATTAGGACACATAAACCCCACTACCTTGTCAAGGAGGGGATTATTGAAATTTAAAATTGGAAAGTATTTGGTGGGCAGAAGCACATGAGCCATTCTACCAAGTTTATGGCAAACGAGCATGAGGCAGTCCGAGGAGAACCTTTGTCGACAATTTCAACATCAATCCAAACTATCACCTCTGGGTATCAGCACAAAATAAGAAAACGTGGCACAGAGTCGTAATTTGTCAAACACCAACTTGGTTGGAAAAATAAAAAAATATTTCTATCACATTCTATCACAATTTTTTAAGCATCTCTGTAGATGCACAGATGAAGATGGACAGGCACTCAGCTTAAAGCTCTTTGCATTACAGTTTTTGTCTTTTTTTTTTCCTTAGGTGCTTTCTATTTAGTCACTGTTTCATATATACAG
>JBCNYG010000019.1:9046280-9060655 GCA_039654305.1 Porochilus rendahli
TCTGTATGTATGTATGTATGTATGTATGTATGTATATATATATATATATATGTATATGTATGTACTGTGTATTCGATCAATAGGGCCTCTCACCAAGGGACACCACACTTGGGCCATGTAGGGTCAACATCATGGTGCAGTATTGCAGTTTAGTTTCATGACAGTACAATTTAGAGATAGAGATAAAGCTACCACATGCAGAGCAAGAGATGCGCCACATCACACAGCAGTGGCAATAAGTCAGCAATGTCCGTACAATGTAATCTCATCATCAGCGTAACCATCACGGCACACTAAAGCCACCAGAAAACATTGGAATATTACAGCCACAATCAATCAATAAGAACAGAACGTGCAACAGCCATCATATGTCTAGAGCTAGAGAAAGTACACATCGACATCTGTGCCCTTGGTGAAGTTTGACGGCCATGATGGAAATCTTAGAAAGCCGACGAAAGAAGTCATACAATATCCTGGAGTGGCGGAGAGGACAAAACAGCAGGTGTTGGTTTTGCAGTATCCAATAAGCCTGTCAAATCAAGGAACTTTTCCACAACCTATCAATGACAGACTTATGTGTTTGCTTTTACAACTGACAAATGGTGATCATTTAACCCTTATCAGCGTGCCTGCACCTACCATGCAAAGGAGGCAAGAAGAGAAGGAACAGGATAAGACTTTGCAGTTGCATCTTGGCATCCAGAAATCCTCTACTGATAAAACTTGAGGATTTCAATGCTCATATGGGCAAAGATTGGACCTCGTGGCCAGAAGTCTTTGGCAAACATGGTGTTGGAAATGTTAACTCCAATGATCTCATGCTATTGGGGTTCTGTACTAGATTTCAGCTGAGTGCAATGGGTACAACGTTTCAACTCAAAGACAGATCAAAAAAGTACATGGCAACATTTACGTGCTCCAGATGTGTTGATGTTCTGCCTTTTTCCCATACCAGACAATATATTTTGAACAAGGTAAATAAATGAGTGGTGCTTATAAACATAACATCAAGTAAACCAAGAGCATAATCTTCTCTGAGTAGGGCAAACTTTTTTTCCAGCACCCTACCACCAGGCCACCACTGCCCTCAGGGGCCACAGTGACGGGTCAGCACAGCATCCTCTGGATGTTTGGAAATTTGGCTGCACTTAATGAAGCATAAAAGTCATCCAGTTTAAGAGAGTTGAACTTCTCCTTTAAGATGGTGTCACATTGGAGATCAGTCAGTTCCAACTGCAACTCCTGTGGTGCCGTTTCAGGGTCTTGTGAGAAGGGACATGACACCAGCTGAAGTGAATTGTCAATTCTTCCAAACTCGGAGATCCGACAGCAGAATTCTTCATGCAGGTCATCCAGTGATTTCCTGTATTTTTTCAGTGCCTGTTTCGACGTAGCCAGTGAGGGCAAATGAGCGAATGACTAGTCTGACGTTTGCTTTGAGAATAAAGCTTGCTTGGTTTTGAAGGCTTGGTTTTGACTGGTCTTTCCCTTGTAACTTCATGTTCAGCTCATTCATGTGTTTCAGTATGTCAACAGCAAAAGCTAAATCACAAAGCCAATCTGTGTCACTTAGCTCAGGAAATTTGGCAGAGTTCTTAAGCAGCTTTAAAAATGAGATATGGTGATCCATCTGTGGTAACATTCTCCAAGGTAGCCTTTTGATGACTGCCGACACACTGTCATACAAGTCCTTTCACCGTGATTTTTAAGGGATTCCATGGCCAAAAACTCCTCCGTTATCTCAAAATTGTTATTAATCCCTCTGATAAAAATTAAAACCTGAGCAGTGTTCTTTATGGTATTACTTTCGTCCAGTGCCAATGAATATAATGTAAATGACTCTACTTTTTTGTTTAGCTTGCTTGCTAAGTCTTCATCAATTAGTTCAACACGGCGAGTCACTGGCCTGCATGATAAGCTGTTTTTTTCTAATTTGTTCTTGCTCTCAGGACACAAGATACCAGCTGTCTCTACCATGCACTGTTTGAGAAATTCCCCTTCGGAGTAAAGCTTGCTGGCTTTTGCTAACTTGAATGCCAACAAACTTGAACTTGTGCTTGACTTTTGAATGGCAGTTTGTAAGATAAAGGCGTTTTGCAGAGCCTGCAAGCTAGCTGTCAACCTCTGAGCGGTAGCCATCCATTCTTGCGTTGACTGGTTGTTAGCGTAATTGGCATGCTTGGTGATGGCTGATGTTGTATTCCTTTAAAACCGCAATGGTTTCTTGGCAAATAAGACATACATCCTTTGGACATCAGTAAAAATGTATTTAGTTGTCCATTCCTTATTAAACACTTGGTACACAATGTCAACTTTTCTTTTCTTTTGCCCAAGCACTGTTGCAGGTGGGTTCAGGGCAGTAGCAGAGTAATAACAGAGAGTATTTTAGGCTCTGCATATTCAAGTCACTGCACCTAATGCACTACCTGAAACGCCTTGCTCAAAGGCACTTCAGCCATGAAGGTGGAGGAAGGGAAGGTGCAGCTCACTCCCCAACCGCCACATATTTTTCCTGCTGGTTTGGGGATCAAACCAGCAACCTTTCCTTCCCAAAGCCGCTTCTCTAACTATTAGGCTACCGCTGCATAGCACTAGTTAATCCAGAAGTTACTCTCGACATCACAAAGTTACTCCTGAACTTACCCAGATATGCCAGTAATTCAACTTTGTACAAAAAACCTCTGGTTTTCTTAGGCCTAGTAGATCTCAAGATTTTAAACACTGGTTAAGTCACTTTTTAAAAGGTTTATCTGAGTCAGGGAAGTCAAACAGTAAACAGGGAAATCAAAAGGTCATTACTTCTAAATCCAGCTAGCCAACAGAGGTTTAAGTACCACATAAAGTAAATCATTAATTAGAATTTTTTGTTTAGGACAATATGTAAAATGAGAACCATGATTTACTTTAAAGTGTAAAATATTTTAAAACAGTGTGAACTTTTCATTCTTTCGCTCCAGACTGTAGTCATAAAATGCAGGCAGACTGATTTATTTATTTATTTATTTACTTACTTTCCTTCATCCTTTCTAACTTACATATTTCCTCCAGGAATGAAGTTTATTTAGTCCCTAAAGGAGCTGTGCTTGTCTTGTAACACCAGCCTCAGACATCTATTAGTAGAGATATCTATCGGAAGTAATGATGCAAAAAGCTGTACTTGTGTGTCACTCAGAAGTGATTGAAATACATGATAGAAAACTAAAATAATTCTGTTCATAATAATTGTATTTCCCTGAGTGACATAATCACAAAGTTACTGAAGTACTCTGCTTGTCTTGATGAACAGTTTGGTTCATTAACATTCATGACTATTACAGATTACCCCTATTAAAATTACAGGTTTCTGTGGTTATTAAAAATAATAATACTGATAATAATAACAAATTTTTAACTGGATTTAGGTCGGACTCTGCCTGAGCTACTCTAAAAGTTTATTCTTCTTCTGCTAAAGCCATTCCTTTCTTGATTTGAATGTATACTTTGGGTCGTTATCCTGTTGAGAACGTGAAAGTCCTCTTCATTCCTCTTTAGCAGAGGCCTGAACGTTTTATGCCTGCTATTGCTAGTAAAGTAAAACAGCCCTAAGGCATGAAGCTGCCAATACCATGCTTCACCATGTTGGTTTGGTGATATACAGTGACGATGTTGCATCAAACATAACTTTAGGATTACAACCTTGGTCTCATTTGACAGTAACACATTTTCCACATGCTCTAGGGACACTTGATGGAGGTTTTGCTAACTTTAGCCAGGCCTGAAGAGAATTAAGAAAAGGCTTCCCAGATATATGAAGAGTCCATAAGAACTGTTGTCTGAAAACAATTAGTACTTGCCAGAATGCCTAGAAAATTATTTTGTAGCCTTCTCCTGACTGATCATTTTCAACAATGAACTCCCTTTGATGTTTGCAAGCTCCTTGCAGACCATGATTTTGCTGTAAGGTGCAATTGTTTCATGTCCGGAAATAAAGCTGAGCTTTATATGGAATTAATCAGATCCACTTTAATTGATGACAGGTGTACACTGACTACTGTTTAACATCTATTTCAATTCTGTGAATTGTTTAGTTTGGTTAGTTCTGAACACAGCCACCACAATATATAGTTTAGTTATTTTTATCCCTCTAAAAGATTTCAGTTTTTTTAATTGAATTACACAGATAATAGGTCGTGTTATTGGTAGAACTACATAAATTTGGCATTTCAGTTTTATTTGTATAGCACATTTTTTACAATTGACATTGTCACAAAGCTGCTTTACATAGTACAAATTTTTTTGAGCATTTGAGCATTTGAGTGTGTAAACCTTTTATATCTACTGTATCTATATCCTAAATGACTTGTCATTTTCTACATCAGGACGAGTCTCTGCAAAGGCTGCAAAAAGAATCTGAGACCCTGCAGAAGTCCTACGCTCACTACTTCGACATGACTATCATCAACAACGAAATCGATGAAACTATCCAGCTACTGGAGGAAGCCATTGATGTAGTATCTACCACTGCTCAGTGGGTGCCTGTATCCTGGGTTTACTAGCACCTCCTCTAGGCCACAGTTTTACACTAGTGTGGCCCAGGTTACTGTTTCCTCCAAAAAAAAAAAAAAAAGTTCATGTGTTGATATGAAGATCCTCCTGTGGGACTGCAGAAGCATAGTGCTGTACATATATAGACATATAAATATATAAATATTAATGTTAAAAGAATAAATATGGTTCTGTACTTATAGCTAGGGGTTGGACATTTTGTACTTTGCTCTTTGAATGAAAGGGTTGTCATTTCAGAACAATGATGAGCACAGAAAGGTGGATGGTGATTGGATGCAGGGTGTTGGGTAACGTGAAAGTGTCATACATGGATTTAATGCATGGGCACATCCTGATTGGACAAAACATATAAGAATTTTTTTTTGGCTCACTCCACCAATCCAGCTCAGTCCGGTGTCATATTTCCTGGATATGTTACCAGTGGCGTGTCCATTGACAGTCAATAAGCACATTTGGCTTGAGTGTGTCAATATACTAATATTACTTATTTTATTAAATTACTTTTATTTTTATTAGGGGAATTAATTGAGCATAAAGTTTGGTGACTTTAGCCTGTGCTGGTTGCTGTTTCTTTACTGTTTCATTTCCTCTGTTTGTGTAGCACAGATGAGTAGATGGTAGAGCAGATGGGTGCTCTCTCTCTCCTCTATCAATCCCCCCTTGTTCTTTCCAATGAATAATTCAGAATGGTTTAAGAGTGCAATGCGTATTATTGTTGTCAGTATCTTATTTCTCCAAAAATAAGAAAAGAATACTGTCATGAAGGCATAGGGGGAAAAGACACCTATGCACATCCCTGTACCTGTGGAATGCTGGTTTAACCCTCTGAGTGGAAAATACTTTACATGGCCTGTCAAGTGATGTGTTTGTAAATTTTGTCTTTGAATTTTATTTCTTGTGTGGATGGGATGGGGGTAATATTTTGGATCTGCCATTTGAGAAATGTGTTGTTTTAAAAGTATTATTGTATTATTTTTATCCCAGGAAGATGGAGACTAAAGCGATTTTATTGTGTCAGCCTCTTTCCATGATACATGCATTCTTCTGAAATGAAGAATTGTTCTGTGCAGATATAAATTAACTCAGTGTGGCAGACTCTTCATTTCATATGTCCCTTGTGTAAATTTCTCTGAAAATAACTTACTCCTCAGTATGGCGTTTGTAAATATTTTCCTTTCATGTGTTGGGGAAAAGTAAACTGCCTTTAAATTCATGCAAAATGTGTAATTCTCTCTTTATTAGACTACCTGCATAAAATGTTTTTACCTGCAAGCAGACGTTTTTGAATCCAGGATCGGAATCAGATAGCCTTTCATGAATACAGAGAGATTTGTCATGCTGAAATATTAATTATTATACCCAGAGTTTGCATGTGTTTCCTCCACTTACTCTGGTTCCTGGACTTATCACAGTACAACGACATGCACATTAAGTCAACTAAATTGTCCTTAGGTGTGAATGTGAGTGTGAATTGCTGTGTTAGCCCAAAAGTAGACTGGTGACTTGTTCAGGGTGTACACCTGTTCAGGGTGTGCTTCTCACCTGAAGCTAGCCGTGATCGGCTCCATGTTCCCCAAGGCCCTGACAAATAAGCTAGATGGATGGATGGATTAACCTACTTGACTCACGTATCTGTAATTTTTGGAATTTTGGTTTACGCCATCAGAAGGTGACACATGTCCATAAGATAAATAAGTGATGTTTTAGATACGTATTTCTTCAGTGTAAAATAAAATGTGGAAGAGTATAATTTGTTGAAGATTAATCTGTACCACAATGCAAGATGGCCTGCCTTTTAATTTTTGATTAAATGTTTAGTCTATAATAGAGTATGAAAATTACTATTTGTTTGTGAATATCAGGGTGTAAACTACTTGAGCAATCAAATTTCATTACTATATTTATATTATTTTACCTTATTTATACTTTACTTGAGTAATTTTAATTGAATTAAAAAGAAAATAAACACATTTTGCTTATAATTTATTTAAATTATAATTTAGTTAAATATTCTTGATACAAATATTGAGTTTCTGTTTTTTATCTAGTCAATGGCTCTCTGCTACGTTACCAGATGAAACATCCAAATTTTTCACTTTTATTGAAATTTAAGCAGTTTAAGCAGTTTAAGCAGTTAAGCAAGTCCAGTGAATGGCCTGAAAAGGACCTAAAGTGAGCAATACATAAGGACAACCTCAGAAGAAAAGAACAGCAAAGTAGGCTTCAAATCAGTGAATGGCCAACATAGTCTCCAGACTCAAAACCCATCAACTGGATGCCACCCACTAGGTGGTTCCAGTTCTCATTCATTCATTTTCTGAACCGCTCAATCATAAATAGGATCACGGGGAGGTTGGTGTCCATCTCAGCTGACTCTGGGCGAGGGCAGTGTACACCCTGGACAGCTTGCCAGGCCATCGCAAGGCAGAAACACACTTATGGCAATATAGCCTACTCTTTTCAAAAGTCAGCAATTGTTCCTTTACATGCCTCTCACCACAGATAATGAAATACATGGCTGGCCTTTGATTACCCTGTTGGATGCACTTGAGGGGACAGCAGTGAAAACCCGGCAATAGTGGGGCTTCAAGTCCCGATCTTCCCGATCAGTAATCCAGCACCCTACCACTGGCCCATTACTGCCACTGGTTCAAATTCTTTTAAATAAAATAAATATTGAAAGTCAAAATCAGATTTAAATAAGGCTCTTTAAAGGTCCTTGGTGGCAAGTGTTCAATCATGCTTACTACTTTTTATGAAACACCTTTTGCTGGATCATAAATTTGTTTGTATATAAAGGGTGTTCCAAAAGTAACTCATTCATCATTCATTATCTGAACCGCTTATTCCTAATTAACATCGCAGAGAGGCTGGCGCCCATCTCAGCCGACTCTGGGTGAGGGCAGGGTACACCCTGGACAGCTCGCCTGGCCATCACAGGGCCCAAAATTAGCCATACACTTTTAATAAACTCCTAAAAATTACAAAGAAACTAACAACGGTCAGTCAGTGCCATTTTATTTGCTAGACTTGTAATTCTGATACTTTGAAGACTAGCTGTATACCTCCATATGAGTGCCTCCAACCTTCAGAAGAACTTCAGGATGTTCAGGAACTCTCTCACTGACCTGGCAAAGTGGAAAGAGGCTTCATCTTGTTGAAAGAAGAAATTAGCAAGGTCATTCCTTGCCTGAAGTTGTGGCACAGCAAACTTCTGCAGTATCTTTAGATATTTTTCCCTTGCGTCTGAAGCAGCATTTTGGTGTGATATCCAATAGCCACCACAGCTGCCAACAAAAGTATGAGAAAGTGTAGTAGAAGCCCAAGTAAAAGCCCAAGTAAAAAGGGAAGTCATCCAGTATAAAGAAAATATAAGCCTCTCTTATAGACAGATGGTCTGCATGGATGGGACAGCCACCGAAACTTAAGTGTGAGAATACCCCTTGTCGGAGAGCAGGCCATTCAGTTTTAGGTCTGCAGACCCCAATGCTCAAAGACAGATAGGAACAGAGAAAATAAATCAAGCTTAGAACTTCAATGTCCTGTTCCACAAATGTTCACTAGAACAGAAACATTTAATAATTATATGGAAAAGGCACCAGTGACTGCTGAGAAGTTTTTGCTTACCAAAGTGATATAGAATGCAATCACTAACAATAATTCACTCATTTTTCAAGTGCTTTATCCTTTATTAATGTCTCGGGGAGTCTGCAGCCCATGCCAGCCAACTTCAGGTGAAGGTGTGGTACACCCTGAACAGCTCCCCAGACTATTACGGGGCCAACACACTTAACCATTCATACACACATATACGCAGACACACCTCTAGGGGCAATTGAAAATATCCAATTAGCCCACTTTGCGTGTCTTTGGACTGTGAAAGGAGCCCCTGAGGAAGCCCACATAAGCATGGGGATAACATGTAAACTCCACATAGAACTCCTCACTGTGCATGGGGCTTAAACCCAGAAAAATCACAGCATAGATGGTTAAAATATAACACATTTGACTTATGTACCGAAAATTAGAAAAACCTCCAAAATAAAAAATCACAAATTGTCAATTGCTTCAGAGTAAGACAGCACATTTGAGTGAATGCTTTGAATGTAATTTTAATTACTTAATCCTACAATGGTTGTGGGAGGCTGGAGTATATCTCAGCTGACACTGAGTGAAAGCAGGATAGCTCACCAGACCATTTCAGGGTAACACATACAACCATTCCCACTTATACTCACACCTAGGAGCGATTTGGAAAAGTCAAGTAGCATCCATTCAATGTGCACATATACACTGAACCAGGTTTGGCTATTCTGATATACTGGCTCAGACAAAAGACACCACTTACACTTCACTTAGATGCAGCTGGTAACCTGGTGTCTAAAAAAAGGGTGTTGTATTACTCACTCACAATACCCGTCAATGGTCTGACCCACCACCTCCCCTCTGCCAGTGGATGAAATGCTTACTACAAAGCAAACAGTACCACCCTAAGGTGGGCTACAATACTAAATTAAATTACTTTTACCATAATTAGTAGTAATTTAATAAACAATTAAACATAATTTAGAGGAGAGGCACAGCCCCAGTAATTAAAAACAGACCTTTTATCCAAAGAATTGGGCAGCACCATTCCTGTCTACCAGACGCTCTGGTATATGATATATCGTGACCCTTTGTCACGTCACCTTATCGTTGTGTAGAGGTTTGCGTGATCCTGGGATATGTGTACTATGTTGTAGAGGGCATTATGCCCCTGGTACGGTCACCCAAGGCAAACAGCTCCAGACTAAGCGCAGTTCACATGACCTCTATAAGCACAATGATTTCAAGGACATGGACGCGGGTTACCAGGGTCCCCCCCCCCGGAGGCAGGCCTGGTGGGTGAGCTCAGCCAGACTGTCTCGTTGTCCTGGGAGACTTCAATGCCCATGTGGGTAATGACAGTGTGACCTGGAAGGGTGTGATTGGTAGATACAGCCTCTCTGATCTGAACCCAAATGGTGTTTCATTGTTTGACTTTTGTGCTCATCATAGTTTGTCCATCACGAACACCATTTTTGAACATAAGGGTGTTCATAAGTGCACATAGCACCAGGACACCCTAGGCCACCGTTCAATGATCGAATTTGTAGTCATGGCATCGGACTTGCGGCCGCATATTCTAGACACTCGTGTGAAGAGAGGAGCTGAGTTGTCAACCGATCACCACCTGGTGGTGAGTTGGCTTAGAAGGCAGGGGAGGCTGCCCTCCAGACCTGGGAGACCCAAGCGTGTAGTTAGGGTCTCCTGGGAACGTTTTGCAGAGTCTCCTGTCAGAAGGGCCTTCAACTCACACCTCCGGCAGGGCTACCACCACATCCCAATGGAGGCCGGGGACATAGAGTCCGAATGGGCCATGTTCCGTGTCTTCATTATTGAGAAGGCAGCCCAGAACTGTGGCCGGAAGGTCATTGGTGCCTGTCGTGGAGGCAACCCCCGAACCAGGTGTCACTTTTTGCAGATGACAGTGTCCTTTTGGCTTCATCAAGCCAGGACCTTCAAGTCTTGCTGGAGCAATTCCCAGCTGAGTGTGAAGCAACTGGGATGAAAATCAGCACCTAGTCCGAGGCCATGGTTCTTAGTCGAAAAGGGTGGAATGCACCCTCCGGGTCTGGAATGAGGTCTTGCCCCAAGTGGAGCAGTTCAAGTATCTCTGGGTCTTGTTCTTGAGTGAGGGAAGGATGGAGTGGGAGATTGACAGGCGGATCAGTGCAGCCTCTGCTGTAAAGTGGAGCTTGTACCGGTCCGTCATGGTGAAGAGGGAGCTGAGCCAGAAGGCAAAGCTCTCAATTTACCAGTCAATTTATGTTTCTACCCTCACCTATCGTCATGAGCTTTGGGTAGTGACTGCAAGAATGAGATCACGAATACAAGCGTCTGAAATGTGTTTCCTTCACAGGGTGGCAGGTCTCTCCTTTAGAGATAAGGTGTCATCCGGGAGGAACTCCGAGAAGAACCGCTGCTCCTTCACATTGAGAGGAGCCAGTCGAGGTGGCTCGGGCATTTGATTAGAATGCCTCACGAACACCTCCCTGGTGTGGTGTTTCGGGCAGGTCCGACCGGGAAAAGACCCCAAGGCCGACCCAGAACATGCTGGAGGGACTACATCTCTGGTCTGGGAACGACTTGGCGTCCCCCTAGAAGAACTGGAGGAAGTGGCTGGGAAGAGGGATGTCTGGACCTCACTGCTTAGAAGCAGAAGAAAATTAATGAATGAATGAATTATTGGTCCTAATGCTAATTATTCCATGCAAATTTGCCGTGCTCCAATTCAGCCAGAATGATAACGCTAACAGGCTAATTTGGTTCATGCCTGCTAATGCTATACCAATGTACAGTAAGTGTATATTTCCATTTTGTGACTTTCTGATCTGTTGATTAGGTTCAACGTTGCGATAGCATATTCTATTGTCCGTCTGTTTGATACTTGGGCCTTGTACTCATGATTTCCTCCCATTGTCCACCCTCTCCCTTGAGACATTCTGGCTGAAATATATTTTTGGTGATGTTTTGCTGAATCAAAAAAACAACAATAAATTGGTCTTTATAAATAAACACTGTATACATAGTAAATCGCTTGTACACTGGTGTTACATTAAATACCCTACAAAGTAGATGGCTATAGTCTTCATAAACTCTTAAGTAGTTTTTTGTGTCATGCACATTTTAGACAGCCCATTACTCTCTGTGTCTTTATAAAGTTGTGTTTGACCTTTTGGCTGCACTGGACTTTAGCAGGAATAAATATAAATGTATTTTTAGTTGTAGTTTGTGCACAGTCAAACCCAGAGTATTCTACCTGCTGTCTATTTATTTTCTGATTTTTAAAAAAAGTATATTTTGTGAATGTCCAACATAAAACCACTTTACTGTGGTACAAAATGCAGTGCATGTATTAGCACAATGGTTTTTATGCGTTTTTTGTTGATCCGTGCAATTCATATCAATGTGTGCTTTTTTTTTTAGGCCAGATTTGTTTACATTAAAGTTGGATACAGATCAATAATTTTTTTGAACGTGAACCTTCAATGCATGTAAATTTGGTCTGAATGAAATAGTATTGTCCTTATTTTGGACAACACTCGCCTTTCCGACTCCACTGTCAGAGGATCCATCCCCACAATGTTACTGGCCTTGTGGATTAGTTTGTTCAGTTTGTTGGAGCCTGCTGCCCCAGTATGCACCAGGATAGCGCTGGCCACAACGGACTCATATAACATCCTGTGCAGTGTTCGGCAGATGTTGAACAACCTTAGCTGCCTTAAAAAATAGTTTTACACCTTGTTTTAGTTTATTTGTTTAGAACAACAATAACAATAGGACCAGGTAACTTTAGAATGAGATCAGTCAAACATCGGCTTGTTTATAGGAAAGAATGCTATATATTCGTCTTAATACATTCATATGCAAATTACTTCCGTATTGTCCGTTGGATAAACGTGAATCACATGCAACTTTTCGTGGTACAATGCTGCCTCCTGTGTGCGGATTTATTACTTTTTTTTGTAGGAGATTGTAATAACAATAGGTTTTTTATGTGCAAAGGCGTAAACATACATACATTCATTAGGTTTGGGTTTAATTTTCCTTTAGAAACTTGGTGTTTGCTTGGATAATAAAAACCGGCCCTCTGTTGCCTGTCTAGTTTCATATATCTGTGATTTTAAATTGTGTTTAAATTGGCTGTACAGAAACAATGTGTCCGACTCGGTTTTATTATAAGAGATGACGCTGTAGTTCATGTGTATTTATTATACCAGGAAGGTGAATGGTCCCTTTAAAAGTGGTATCAGAGGATGTTGTTTTAAAACCCGCCCCTGTTCGTACAGCCCTGAACCTGGGGCTGCGATTGTGAAACGGGAGGGAGGAGGGTTCTATTATCGCGCTGATTCTTTGGTATTAATCCATGTTGTGCTGTAGGCTGCTATTTTGGCGGAGGCGTGTCCACCACCCTGTGGGAAGAGCTTCAGTGTGTGCGTGTGTTCTTGGATAAGCACGACTGGTAGATTTTGTTGTGTTCGCCTGAGATCAAACGCTGTAAGGAATTACAGGAAGAAACAATGTTTCTGTGTCGGGGAGGAAGAAGGGCTTCTGCTGGATCACCATTTAGTTATTATAAGTTAGCGGCTTCAGTTCAGGTTCCAACAAATAAACCCCGGGACGCCATACGGGCATTACATAACTATCCTATTATTTCCTGCTCTCAGCTCTGCAACCCGGCCACAAGCCGTGTCTCTGTGTCAGGGCTGGACTGTGGAATGTTCCAGGATAAATGTGTGAAAAGTCCCCAGTATAAATCTACCTGGACCGCCTGCAGGTCTCTTTCAGGACTCGGCTTCCTTTTACCTTTTTCGTGCTCGAGTGGGAACCGATTGAATCCACGGGGAAGCTTTCTTTATCCTGCTGCCGAGCCCGGGATCATTCATTCCTCCACCAAACTTCTGTCAAGTGCCTTATCCAGGGATTCGAGCCAGAAACCACAAGGCGCTTGGCGGGATAGAGAACCAGCCACAGAGGTTCAAAAGGTAATATTCACCGAATGAAATGAATAGTTCGCGACTTGGTTTTAATTCACTCCGAAGGTTACATTCAATTTCTTTTTCGGTTTTATTTCGATGTTCATGTGGATGTATTCGGAGCTGTTTGAACCGTTTAGGAGGTTCTGTGTGCCGGGGAGATAACGCCGACGCCCGTCTCTGGCTTACTGCTGATATACATCCGACTGGGAACACTGGAGATCAGATCAGATTCAAAACATACAGCCAGTCGGCCCACTTTTTAAGTCGCCGTTTATTGTAATTCAGCTAATTATAACTGTTGTACAACCTCAATACTCTAATAATAATAGTAATAATAAAAATTCGAATAATATACTGGGTTATTAATACTGGGACACCGGACTACCTTGGGGAAACCTACGTAAGGAGAACATGCAAAATCCATATGGGTCATTCTGGGATAAACAGCAACATTTCCTGGACAGAATCTAAAAGTAAAAGTTGTCTTTCTGGTTAGTTTTTGTTGTTGATATTTATTTTTGACAGTCTATCCTTTGACAAATGAATAGAAAAGATAGCTGCACAAGTTCTTATGAGAGGGTTTTGAACCAACTCTTCCAGGTTGTCAAAATGTTGATGATGTTACCGTGTCAATACTAGACCTACAGATTTCAAAGAACACCAACTCCAAAAATTTCCTCACATAATATATTTGATACACTTATGGTGATTGTCTACAAAACATTTAGTGCTGCAGATATCATTAAATAAATTTGTTGCATTAGTTAAGCGTGATGGACATTACCCAGTCTGTTCCCTGAATTTCATTGCCGGTAGTGATGTTTCATTGTTACCTGTACATGACAAATAAACTTGAAACTTGAACTTGAAGTTGTTTTTTTCATTACATGATGCAGTGTAATTTATAATGGCTAATATACTAGAAATTTCAATTAAGTAAACATTTGACATAATTTCATAAAATGTAAAGCTTTACTTCCATGTAGGCAAGAACGAAATAAATTCAGATGAATTTGAGATTCTGTCACGGATTGCTGCTGTTTATTCCAGAATGAGCCATACAGAAACACCCTTGCTGAGCCTGTAAGTTAAACCCAGAACCCTCTTGCTGTGAGGAGGACGTGCTAACCACAACACTGCCACTTTCCTTTTTAAAAAAATTAAGTTGATTTAACTGAAACTGAAAAACTGAAAGATTTCTCTCTCTTTCTCTCTTTCTTTCTCTCTCTCTCTCTCTCTCTCTCTCTCTCTCTATCTTTCTCTCTCTCC
>JBCNYG010000019.1:9067368-9080680 GCA_039654305.1 Porochilus rendahli
CTGAGGTCTGTTGCTAAGAAAGTCCAGTATCCAGGTGCACAGTGAGCTCCCTAGGCCCAGGTTGCCCAACTTCTGAAACAGTTGGTGGTAGGACTGTATTAAAATCGGAGCTGAAGTCTACGAACAGCATCCTCACATAGGAGTTACTGCTGTCCAAGTGTGTGAGCGCTGTATTGGGGGCATCCTGTGTTGACCCGTTTTCTATGTATGCAAACTGAAATGGATCAAGATCAGCAGGAATGGCAGCCTTGTGTGACAAGACAAGTCTTACTAAACGTTTGGTGATGATAAGTGTTAGGGCAACTGGGCGGTAGTCATTCATGCAACTGCCTGTGCTCTACTTAGGCACCAGAATGATGGCTGTCTTGAGGCAGGTTGGAAACATACATTGCAGTAGCAAGAGGTTAAAGATGGTGGTAAAAACCCATGCTAGTTGATTTGCGCATGCTTTAAGGACCCTTCCAGTTCCTCAGTGTGGACCAGTAGCTTTTCTTGCGTTGACTCTGTGGGGGATGGCTCTGCTCTGGTGCTGCTGTAGCTAGATGGGCTCTCTGGAAGAACAGGGCAGGTGCATAACCCCCTGTTGTGTTGGTCGAAGGGAACAATGAACTGGTCCAGGGGGTCTGGTAGGGTACTATTCGAAGAGTCCACTGATGTGTACGTGTCCTTGAAGCCAGTAAGTGTCTTAATCCCCTTCCACATATTCCTGGTGTTAAAGTGATCCTCGATCAGCTCAGCTCTTCCCTTTGCCCGAGTGTCCAGAACATGTAGCTGCAAGTCCGACATCATGCGTACAAAGTGGATCATTTGAACTGTGGCCCAGGATGTAGACTCATGGACACCATTATGTTCGAACATGGTGTTTGTGATGGACAAACAGTGATGAGCACAATCCAACAACGAAACACCAACACTGTATACACCAAATTTTAGATTTATATGTGTATTTATAGCTGAGATATTGCCTTTTAAAAATTATAAAAAGCTCAAAATTGGTTTGTGAGTGCAAAATAGGATTTAGGGTAACCTTCTTTAAAGATTTTAATCTACAATACTACTTGGTATTAAACAGAAATATTTATATAGATAATCATGTTTGACACCATTCATGAACCAAGGAAGCCGGCCTGGTTGGATTTCTAGTACTCCAATGGCCTATAATGGTACAATGGTCCAGTACTCCAAAGGACAGGCTGTTCGTGGAATGGTGGTTTGCATGGAATTGTGAGGAATGAGTTAACATTAAAAGTGATAAAAACTGAAGCATATGAACGCATATTAAGTTTATCATTCCTACTAACCTGTGATACTGTCTCACTTGGATGGCTGTTCTGTGATTAAATTCTCCTCCATGTTTTCATCAGGCATGTCCAGCAATGTTCAGCAGTGAAACTTCTTAGTTGTTGAGTGTTCTCTATGTTGGCATCTTTTGTCTCACAATCACTGTCTTATCTGTGTCAAAATGTCAGTCTTATTAGCTTGTATATAAAGATTGCATGGATTTCTAACGGAGTAAAGAGCTTTGCTTTGCACATTAATAAAGTGAGCACAGACAGTTTCCAGTGATGAATACTTGGCAGTTGCTGTTTGAGTCAGTTCTGTTGCTAAGCCACTGTGTCAGTGCCACCACATCTGGGATAACATCTGCAGTGGAGGCCTGTGCAGAACGTATCTCTCTAGTCCCCTCTTCACTGGAAGATCAAAGTCAGCAGAATGCACACATAAAGCTCCACCAGGAGCTGCATCTTGTAAAAAGTTGTATTCCATTGGTGGAGTCCTGTTGCAGCATTTTTATTGAGCAGCCCAAGCTCATTCTGTGCAAGCTGCAAATGCTTGAAGTGTCTGACTATTTTTTTTCTTTCCAATAGCCATGACATCTCCGATGCTATGCTGAGACAGCTTTATTCACTACAAGCTGTGTGCCATGCAAAGCAAACTTGGCACATGAAACTCTACTGCTCTTCTAACCACACTGTGTGAATTGTCCCTCACTAATACATGTGCTTTATATTTGGTGATTTTTCACACTTTTCAAACGGTAGCTTACAAGTTTTTGCAAGAGTTTTGTAAGTGTACCTTTGCTGTGTGAAATTCTCTGCACTTTTTACCCCTGGAGGGGTATTTTCGTTGGCATGGCGAGTGGGTGTTGTGACAATTATTTTTTTTCCCAGCCATTGCTCAACTCATGCACATGCCGGCTTTCTGAAACTTTGCATAGGCACTCTATATGACTTGAACCTGTGTTTGGGATAGCTAACTTGTATATGTGACCTTTGACCTTGGCACAGTGACCTTGAACATATAAAGTTTATCCTGGCCTTTGCTTTGCTCATGTGCATGAGTGCTTTCTGAAATTTTGCATAGATACTCCCTATAACTTAAACCTGTGTAGGGTGGCTAATAAAATGTTGATTGTCCAAAATGGTTCGTATCAGGGATGGCTTTGTCCCCCGTGTGCTTGAGGCGTCCTGACTGAGTGATTACAACGTTCTATAGAATGGCTATTTTTTGAATGAAGGACAGTCTTGAAGGAGACTATGCATGATAAGAGTGCTAATGATTAAGATCCAGTGGTCTGTTTGTTATGTCCAAGGACTGTGTTGGCTTCACTTTATTTTCTCATTCATTCGTATACACCGCCACCGGGCTTCCGGCGCACACTCATTACTTCCGTGTCGTGACCCTTAGATCAACCCCGGTACAGCCATACACCACACTGTGGTAATGCCTAAAATGCTTTCATCTCACCCTCTAATTATGTTCCATTCAACATAAACTAAAATGTACAAATTTTGTTGAAAATAAGTCTATTTTAACGTTAGCTCAAAGCTCATGAAAGTATGTCATATACGTTATATATATTTGGTGTTTTCCTATCCTTTAGATAAGTATATGCAGTATCAACAGTCACTCTAAATATTCTTCTTCTGTTCTTGGAACTTATCAGCTAGGATTGTACCAATGTGGCCTTGTTTGCATATAGAATATCCAGGCAATGTTTCTCTACCACCTGAAGAATGAATAGTTTTTGCTCTTTATGGTTGCTCAGAGCTGAATTGAAGGTACCATAAGTGCAATGCGACGTTTTGCCGCATCATTCACTACTTTCAGAGTGGCAACTATTGGCTTCTCCCTCAGATTGAAATCACCATGTAACACTGTGCAGGTCAGACAGGGAACCAAGTCTGACATAGGGAGGGAAGACATGGAAGGAGCAGCATGTTATTTTATTGGTTGGTCATATCGATGGTTTCTACCTGTTTTCTGATGTGCAGTTTGATGTCACATTTTAAAGCTAATATCAGCCAATACTGTTACCATGCTGATAATATCACGCGTCCATAGTGAATGAAGTCCTAGTCAGAGCCCAAAATTAAACCCTATTGACAAACCATGGAATAACTCCAACAACATCATGTTGATGTATGTCACTTGGCTTTTATAAGTTACATTAAGTGAATGAAGCTATAATACAAATTTAATTTTGTGTGTGTCTTCATTTCTGACTGCAAAGTGATGAAATATGAATATATGGAAGGGAGGATTATTTCTATTCCCACTGTATATGCATAATTTTTTTTCCTAGCATCTGTCAGTGTGATATTTATTTCTCACAATTTTATTCTTTGTCTCTTATTTAGATGCATTTTTCTCAGATTCATCAAGGAGGAGATGAAAAGCCTGAGCCTGAAGAAAAGCAAAATAAAACACAACAGCTAAAGAAGGTTTTTAAGGAATATGGTGCTGTTGGGATTTTATTTCACGTTGGAATATCTATAATTTCTCTTGGAATTTTCTACACTGCTGTGTCTAGGTAAGGCAGGTCCTCTTATGTTTGTATTAAAGTCTAAGTAAAGCAAATACAGAGATTTATTTCTAAATATGTTGGTTAGAGAAAAGTTGCTGAAATTGTGAAAAGACAATGAATTATACTAATGTAACTATAGAATAATGAAGTGTAACGTCTCCACACTCCCTTGTATATGGCACTGATGATCTACATGATAAACTGGATTTGTTTGGCACATTGTTCAAAACGGGTTTAGACAGACATGCTCCGCTTCAGAGTGTAAAAGTTACACGTTCTCCTCCGCCATGGCTAATAAGTGCCGAGGACATAAGCAAACTCCAATTTGAAAGGAATGAGTTGAGACACCTTGCTCACAATACAAACCTTCAGTGCACATGGGAGAAGTTGTAGTGTGTAGTGTGACAAACGCCTTAAAAACTAAAATTAAAGAGGTTAAGCAATCTTCTTATTAGAATGTGTTCTCCTCAAATTATCCAAAAGAGATGTGGCGAACCATCCATTGTATCTTAACATCCCAATCGTACCAAAGATGACCCAGATTGCCTGAACAAGCACTTTAGCTCTACTTCCCAGGGCCTTCTTGGAACCGCACCGGTGATGCAGGAAAGCCTAGAAAGGTCACCCCACTACAACAACGCTAGTGAAAATACGTGATGACACATTATGTATATGCCATATATAAAGCCATATATGAAGAAAGGGGATGTTACTTTGATTGCCTTTGCAGTTTTCTCCAAGGCATATGGTAACATAAATTTTTCAGAGCTACACTCACTTGGACTCTCTAAATTGGATATTCAGTTACCTTACTGGTAACAGTCTGCCCTGGTCAAGTGTCAAGTTCGGTGTTTCTCAAAGGTTTATTCTTGGCCCTGTCTTTATCTTGTATGTGAATGATCTTCAGAACATGAACAAATGCTCCTGTTTTCAAAATGCAATCCATATGATGTTCTGTGATCACAGCATTCCTAAAGATATCAACATTTATGTAAACAGGATGAATACCACCATGGGTAACTTTTTGAGAACTGGGGAACCAAATCTAACCTTCTACAAAACAGTTGTAGGTAACAACACAGCAGATGTTGAGAATACATGGACTAGGCAATCTTACTCCTCTGTCTATTAAAGGCCAAAGAGTAGAGCAGGTAAAATCATTCAGCTCTTGGCCACTTGGCTCAATGAAAACAAGAAATGGTTAGATCATGTCAAGCATGTGCTTTCCTCTTGTTATAGGGCTTTGCCAACCTTACACAAACCTTACCACTCCATATATACTCCAAAAAAATCCCCAGCTGGAATAAGCTGAAATAATAGAGGATTAAGAATTCATTAAATGAGACAATGTTCTAGCAGAATTTTCCTGACATTATATTAGTTGAATCTTACAGAAATAGTCATGGATCAAAAATTAAGTTGTTAATGTATAAACATTGTTACAAAGCATTAATAGGATCTCATTGTTGGAAGGTCAGTCAGGTGAAGGGTATGAAAGAATTTCTAAGGCATTAAATATGTCACAGAACACAGTGAATACAATCATCAACAAGTGGAGAACATGTGCCATTAGTAAGAACTTGATGTCCTTGAAGTTATAAGAAAAGGGAAAAAAACGAAGAAGAAGAAAACTGTTTTATGAAGCTGCCGCAAGGCACCTGCAGGAATCTCTGAAATGCAGTGGTGGTGTACTAAATGTGACAACAATCTTGCATTCTCCTCATACTTCTCACATGCCTGTTCTTATAAAGAAAAACAACCAAGCCTGGCTAGATTTAGGAAAAACCTACTTCAGGTCTCCAGAGAGCTCCTATTTCTGGTTGGAACTCTCATCTTAAAAACCACCCACTAATGCTTATGGCCCCATAAGGACCTAGATATTATACTTGTACTCTGTGAAGATGACCTGAGAGACCGTGTAGTAACGTATGGATGAAGCAGCTCAGAGAGGTAATGCGGGGCGTGGCCATTTAAGGATTTAAAAACACAGATGTTTAAATTGAATCAATAATCTGTTATTTGCATCTGGTAATGTTACCACTCATTTTACATAGCTTTTTGATACCTATGAACTAGAGGTGACCTCAAACCGTAATGTTTCACTTTGGAAGCACGTCATTTGTGTTCTAGCTGTGTCTTATACTGGACCTGAATGGTGTATGTTGACCATTCAAAATGTACGATGCTGAAGCAGACATTGCTAGTTATGAGTCTTAATGGAGCTTTTGAGGGAGTCATCAGGAGGAACTACAACTTTTGTGCAGCACGTTGTTTTGTGGATAGTTTTCCTTGCGTGACCTACCTTAGCAAGGTATACTGAGGGTGTGTGAAATTTTTTACTACTTCTTGCAAATTATTTTCATTTGAGGAGATCTTGAAAGTTTCTAAATTTTTTGCAAAAAGATTTTATAAATTGCCTGAAAGCTGCTTTAATACTTGTATTTTTTATATTTAGTTAATCAAGCACTTTTCATTATTTATTTATTTTTTTAAAGCTAATTTTACTAATTATATTTTACTAATTTTACTAATTACTTTGATCCAGATTTTGTTTGTGACGAGACTTTTTTCCAGCCTATAATGGATATGTTTGTTTTTTTATTAGCTGTAAAAAGTAGCGTAATGGTAAGAGAAGTGCCTTTGGGACCAAAAGGTCACTGGTTCTATTTCCGAAATAGGTGAAATGTGTGGTGGTGGAGGAGTGAGCTGCACCTTCCCTTTAAGTGCCCTTGAGCAAGGCACCTAACCCTTAGCTGCTCTCCGGGCACTTCAATGTGTGGCAGCCCACTGCTATGTGTGTGCATGTGTGCACCCTGTTTACGTGTGTATGTGCTCACTATGGATGGGTTAAATGCAGAAGCAATTATTTCTTTTGTGGGATTAATACTGTATATCAAAATTGTTTTAAAATTTTATACTATATTTTTTTTGCTTTTTGCACCTATTTCCTTACATTTTATTTCTTCACTTTATATTTATCCTTATTTGCCTTAATTTTTGTATAATCCTACTTAAATGTTTTTTTCTGTACAGTGAGTGAAGTTCCTTGTTTGTGTCCACAAACTTGGCAAATAAAGCTGATTCTGATTGTAGGATTAAACAGTTGATTGAGTGAGGGAGTGAGTGAGATACATGTCTGTATGTATAGTTTCATAACTCATCAACTTAGAAATTAATGCTTTAACTTAAATGTATAATTATTCCTTTTCTGATATAAACAGTAAAGATGTGTTCACTATTCTAATAGCTGTGAATGTATTTTCTTGCTTAACTTTTATCATTTTAAAATAACACTTGAATGTTCTTTCTATGTTTGTTCTCCTCAGTGGGATCAATATTACAACTGTCCTTTGCAAGCTGGGTTTTAGTGAATCTGTTGTTCAGTCGAAGATGGCGGCCGGCACAAGCACATTCGTGATAGCTTATGCTGTTCACAAACTATTCGCTCCATTCCGGATCAGCATCACTCTTGTGTCCGTGCCATTTATAGTACGGTATCTTCGGAAAACTGGACTCTTCAAATCCTCACCACCCCATCTGTGAACAAGGATGGCTTTTTTATTGATGGACTGAGTGTTCATTTATATACATATTTCTGTTTTTCTCTCTTTTTTTCTTCTTTTGTTTTTCTATTTTTTCTTTTTTCTGTTTTTTTCTTCTAATTTATGTTTACCATAGAAATTACAGAATCAGGTCTAAAGCTCCATAGGTGCGTTTACATTTAAAATATAGTAATTCTAATTGATTGTAAGATTATGGGTATTATGAATTTAAAATAGTGCTTCTCCATGATTGGTGTATCTTGGTACATATGGCATGACAGGAGCTAGTCTTGTCACAACCAACTACGTGTATCTTTTCTATTGAAAACACTACTGAGATTTTAAAATAATGTTTATGAAATAGTGATGATTAAATGCATGTGATCCTGTCATTAGAGACAGCCTTGCATTATAGCTGTGCAAAAGTAATACTTTAATATTCAATGAAACTGGAATAAAGCAGACATCCATTTTATGCCTTTCACCCTCCCAAAATATTGGAATCTTTAGGCAAACTATATTGGAGTTTGGCTTTTATCTTTTTTTTTTTTTAAATCCCACTCCTGCCTGCTCCAAAAGGAATTCAGAACCATAGTGTGTTTATCCATCAATGGAGTCTGTACAAGGGACACTTTTTGGTACAGTACACAGTACAGGACTTCACTCCCAGTGACTAAAGAATACAATACAAAGCTTTTGTCCAAAATATCTGTAATTTTGACCTATTTGACCTTGCCCCTCCACTCCCGCAATTTTTTGTAGTATTGTCCAAGGAAGTTGCCTAAAATATAAACTCTTGCTAATTTAAGACAACTGAGCAGGATAAAGTAATTATTTTCTGTACCAATCCTATCCTTACTTAAGGGTCACTGGGAGGCTGGAGCCTATCTTGGCCGATTCCTGACAAAGGTGGGGTACACCAGGAACAGCTTACCAGTCCATTGCAGGGCCAACACACACACACACACACACACACACTCACTCACACCTAGGGCCAATCTTTGGATTGCGGTAGGAAACCCACATAAGCATAGGGGACAATAGGCCGTGTCCACGTTAAGGCAGGACTTTAAGCCAGGGCATTGCTGTGAGGCAGACATGCTAATTCAGTACACCACCATGCTGCCCATATTAGTGTTGTGTTTCTACTAAAGTGTTTGGTTCATTTATGTTCTGCCTCACAGCAAGGCCCTGGCTTAAAGTCCTGCCTTAACGTGGACACGGCCTATTGTCCCCTAGGCTTATGTAAATTTGTACCTTAAATAAGGCCTGACTTGAAATACAACAAGAATGTGAACAAAAAGTGCACACACTCAGAAGGTTGAGGGTTCAAGCCCCAGTACCACCAAACTGCCATTGCTGGGTGGACCCATAGCAAGGTCTTTTACCCTCAACTGGTCCATTGTGTAAATGAGATAAAATGTAAGTTGCTCTAGAGAAGGGTTACTGCCAAATGTCAAAATATTTTCATTTCAGTTTTAATTTGAACAATCTATTGTGAGTTTAGTCTTTGATGTTGCATTGTTCCCCGTGAAAATCATCTAATGTCTCGTAAATGTAAAGGCTCGATCTCATTTGGGTGATAACGGCCGACAGTGATAAATTTTTAGGTCGGGGGTGAGCATAAGTGGTCTGCAACCAATATCGTTGACCATATCACTGACTGTCAGTGAATGTCAGCAAAGAATCCACCCATTGTGGACAATAATCCCGTATTTTTGAAACCTGTTTCCAAATGTTGGATGATTACACACGATTAGTTAATAAACTATTTGTGATTATATTGCTGACAATATGAGACCGTTGTGGTCGATTACAGATCGTTACAGACCTAGTTGCCGTCCATCATGGATTTACATCTGAGTAGAAATATGTCAGCTTATAGAACCAAAACAGAGTCTGTGTAAAAAAGAAAACAATAAAAAACAACGATCTACGGGATTTTTTCGAGTTAAACTGGTTTTCATGTTAATCACTATTAGTGCAGACCAGGATAAGGATATAACGCGGCCAAGATAGGTCATGACTACACATTAACATTGGTCTAGAGGTGCTTTTGGGAGAGAGAGTACAAATGAAGACTACGCATCACATTTACCCAGCATGATATAAGCTCAGGTGGTTAGGAGACCTGCTGGTGCAGAGTTGTGCATTTTTAATCTACAGACTTGAGTTTGAAACCCACTTATTTTATTTTTAAATTTTTAAGATTATTTTACAAATGTAATTTATTTGTTTTTGTTTGTATAATTTGCTTGGTGCAAAATGCAGATAAAAAAATGTATTTATTCAATAAATTTAAATAAAGAAATGGTAAAATACAGTTTACAGTTTCCTTCCTCCGTTTTCTATTTCTCTTTAATTTCATAGATAAGTACCTTGTTTGTTTGTTTGTTTTTTTACTTTCCTGCACTTTAAAAGTTTGATTGTTTGAGGTACCTCCAGGTTTCATCTTTGGACAATTAACTATCATCACAGATATCATCAGCTTGGTCCATGACTACGGTTTCTGATTGTAGCCACCAAGTCTCAAACAGTCTCAAACAATGTGACTGTATGCAACCATGTCTGCAACCATAATTGGGGATAGTTAGCAATAGGGTTGCCAACTACAAAGAAGACAGTCAAAAATGGTTGCCATCCACTGCCGATCTTTGGGCAGTCGCAAAAGATTCGCCCAAATGAGATCGAGCCTTAACATTACAATAAGAATCAATAAAGGTTTTACGATATTAGAAATTATTAATTGGACTTATTCATCACAGCTTTTCAACACTTTCTCTGGAGTGTTTCTGTGGTAAAGAAGAATTTTTATGACGGTGCCCATGAATATATGTTCATGTACAGGCTTGGCCTGAATTGTCTTAAACAAGAACAAAAGAATTCTGTAAAATATTTTACAGATTTTTCTGTATTTGTATTTGCTTTCTTTATTGTACCTGTGTGCATATTCTAAATAAATCTAAGCATCCTGTTAAAATGTCTTCTAATGTAAATAAGAGACCAAATAATCTGAATAATTTTAGAACTGTTGCCCAATTTAATGTGACCCTTAATCTCTACAATTCAAATCTTTATGGGAGTTAAAACTGTAAAGACCTTAAACTACTACTTTGGTAGAGCACCTTTTGATTTTATGACAGCATTAAATCTTTTTGAGTTGGGTTAGCCATCTCAGCATGGCACATCATGACCTGACAATGCTTGCCCACAATTCCTTGCAAAAGCCAAATCAGTCAGATTGTGAAGACACCTGTGTACAGTCCTCTTCTGGTCACCACAGAAATTTAAAATTTAAATTTGGGTGTGCACAATAGTTGTGCCTTTTCGAAGTTTTCCTCAGCTGAAATCATTCCTTTGTTGATTTTGAAGTATGCTCTGGGTTATTGTTGTTCTGATAGAAGACCTCTCACTTGAAGGTTTTGTGCCAGAAATGACTGGTATTTGTAACTGTTCATGATCCCCTCATTCTTGACTAAAGCCGTAGCTCCAGCTGACGAAAAAAGAAGTCCCAATCCATGGTGTTCGCTCCACCATGTAGGTTTTGATGCAGGTTTTTACTGAATTTTTCTTTGAACAAAAAGGCATATGAGACATGAAGAATATGTGAGATTGTCACAAACAGTTCTTGCCAGAGCCTACAGCTCCTTTAATATTACCTTCGGCCTCTGGTAGCCTCACAAACTTATTTACCTCTTGTCTTTTTTATTTTGGAGGGACGTCTAGTTCTTTGAACTGTGCTGTTGACGACTGTCTTCACTTATGCTCTGTAAGCTCCTTGTGGGCCATGGCTTTTGCTATAATATGCAACCAAGTTGATGTCAGGAAAATCCTAGAGTCCACTAGAACATCTGAAATTTATTTTACGGTAAATCACAGTTACTGTAGTTAATTATAGGTGTGTAATGACTTTTATTGAACGAGTTTAATTGGTTGATTGGTTAATTCTACACATCGCCACATCCCCAATTTTTTTTTTGAGATTTTAGGTCACAATAATGGTGGAAAAAGTTCAGATTTTTTTTAATGTTGGACTTGTTCTTTTTACATTAAAACACTGGCATTTTAACAGGGGTGTTTCAACATTTTTTTATATTCACTGTATGTCTATATGTACTGCACTAAAAATTTTAGCCAGCCTGTCTAAGGTGTGTTGAATAATCTGTTGTAATGTTTTATAATTATATACTTTATCTGTTATAGAAGTTTATAAAATAATTTTGTATAATTAATTATGAATCATTTTATTTATATTGAATTTTAGGTTTTTTTTATATGAATAAAATTCTCTTTGTCCAGATATAAGAAGGGATCCAGGAAATACTGGACATTTATTTAAAATAAATAGTTTTATTAGAACAATTGCATCTTATATAAGAAATTATAAGCATAAGTAGTAAAAGTATAATATAATTATATAAACATCCAAAATTATACTTAATAAAAATGTAGAGATCAAATAAATTAAAAAGAAAATTAACTAGTGACTCTTGCACTTTTTCAATTCAATAATGTTGTAAATATGATTTTAAAGGCTGAACACAGTCACTGGCTTGTGGGAATAAATTTGTTCGATCATTTTAATGAGCAATCTCCTGTGAATGATATATTGCACTAGAATTTAAATAGCAATTTAGGTAGAACTGCAATATTTAACCCTTATTTAAAAGGCAACTTGCACCAGGAGATACTACAAACCCTGAATATACAAAATATATTATAATATGACTTTTTATTAGTTGGATCTTAAAAAGAAGAATAATAACATTAAAAGAAATTAGTTTTTACAATTTGTTTTCTACTTCTGTCTGTTTAAGGGTTAATGCATTTTAAATTGTCTTTAATAAAATTTGAAAATTTAATTAAATTGTATTTCATGTTATGGATTTTTTGTCTTTTTACTCAAATGGAAATTAATCTTACAATTCATCCATTTGTCCTTTATTAGGGTCACAGGGAGGCTATAGTCTATTTCAGCAAAATCTGGTTGAAGGTGGGAACACGGACTATGCACAAACTTTCACACTTACACACCTGTGAGGGCAATTTGAAACAGCCAGTTAGCCTAATATGAATGCAATTGGAACTTGGAAGGAAACCATAGTACGTGGAGGAAACTCAAGCTAGCATGTAACTCAAACCTAGGACATTTTTGCTGTGAGGCAGACGTGGTAAACTACTTTGACGCCTACATAGTAAAGCGAATAAACAAATTTCCCTACACACTAATGTTTTACATTTTTTTACAGCCAAAAGATTTCAACTTTTCACATCACGAAACTAACCACCGGTGCATTTCCCTCAGTTCTATTATATTAATATACGAAAACTATATTGTAGTTGGAATGAATGTGCAGTGGACTTTTATATTTATTCTAAGTTCCAAGTTTATTTGTATTTTGTTGATTTATCTAAAAATGAATGTGGTATTTTTCAGTGTAAAGTTTAATAAGAATTAAATTTAGTACAATTTAGTACAGATTTGTACAAAAATTAAATGTAAAACTTGATTTTAACTGAATATAAACAAATTAAATACTGCATTGTGACCAGATATCGTTACTGTACCAGAAGTACACTGAACTGACCCTGATGACCATTTTAATTTGATGCTATTTTATTTGCTTAACCCACCCAAGCCTATATGTTGAAATGTCAGTTTAATTTTAACTATTTGACTGTCAGTCACACAGTGCACACACGGGGGTGGGTCGTGTGGGGGCGTGGATGATAGATTACATCTCATATTATTTTATTAGCAACACAATAACAACCATATATATATATATATATATAAAAGATTAATAATAATACTTAAAAAATTATATATAAGTATATATATATATATATATACTTATACATATACATACATACACACACATACATATTTAATTCAATTCAATTAAATTTTATTTGTATAGCGCTTTTTACAATTGACATTGTCGCAAAGCAGCTTTACATA
>JBCNYG010000019.1:9105857-9116642 GCA_039654305.1 Porochilus rendahli
TATATATAAAAACAAAAAGAAATAAAAAAATTAAAGACAACATAGTGACCGTGCCAGCATGTAAAATGTGGAATAAGTGAGTGATAAGCAACAAGTGACAATCAATACTGTGTAATTGCGACCACACCCTCACAGCGGCCAGAGGCAGACCAGGGCAGCCCAGGGACCCGGGCCATCAGCAGGAACCCCGGCGCACAAACCCAAGCCACCTCGCACCAAAGACAACTCCAGGCCTACCCAGAGGGTGGCAGAGGAAAGCCCCAGCCAGAGCCCCCCACGGAAGCCACCCCAATGCTCCGGCCGCACAGCCCGGAAACCAGGGCACCTCACACATCCACTTTTCATACCCCCTCCCACCATGACCTGCGGGGGAGGGCCCCGGCAGACCAGAGGACAACGGGCCCTAAATCCTGAACTCTTTAAACCTGCAGAATGTCCGGTTTGTTCTGCTCACTTAGCAGTACGAGGATCAACACAGTTTACTTTCTTATACAATTTATCTGAGATATTTATTGATTTAGACTTGAACAGAATCTCAAGAAATTATTGGGCTTGACAAAAAAGTAATAATTTTTCCGAAAACCAAGATATCACACACTATTATGCATTTTTTTTTACAATGAAGGTATTTATTATAACACTGAACACCAAACCGCCTGAGCACCTCAATATCAGCGCGTCTCCAAACGGCCTGGGTTGATATCATGCCGGTCAAAGCAGAGAATACTCTTTACTCCCGATATTGCGGGAGCCGGAACATCTCTATTCTAAACCCTTCGGTTGGAGAGCACATAAATTCACCTGTTTTTACCTTTGATGTCACAAGGCATTCCCTTTTCAAAGAATAAGTTCTTTTGCAAAGGGAAGGTCTCCAAAAAGGTGGACGGGTGGTTTTCGGTTTGCTTTTTTTTCACCTTTTCCCGAAGGCAAAAGGGGAAAAAAAAAAAAAAAAAAAAAAAAAAAAGGTGTCGGTGTCACGTGACTTGTAGCACCCTTCAAGATGGCGTACAGGCTCTGTCTGCCGTAGTGCTCAGCTTATTCTATCTCTGTGGTTATTTAATATCTATGGCGAAAATGTTTTAAGTGCTCGCTGTAAAGCCGTCAAATGACGTAATACATGTGCGCCAACTTTTTAATCTGGCATGATAGTAAAGCAATATAGAATTCCGGTGCTTTTGTTTCCGAGGTTCCTGTAATTATGGAGGAGGAGTACTATAGCGGTGTAGGAGATTGGGATGGACAGGAAGCACATGTGGTGAATAGAGCTAGTGTTCATAATCTAACGCTAACGTGTTGTTTACTCTGATAACAGTTTCAAACACAACAACGTTAGCATGCTAACACCATCAGCTCAAACCAATGGCATGTCTTTTATGGAAATGAATGAGATTTAATTCGTTATTTAAGTTGTTAGTATCTTTGTGTAGGAAGAAGACGGTTACATGGATCCTGAAACTGATGATAAAGTACAGGAGGAGTGTTTACACAAGTTCTCCAGTAGGGATTACATCATGGAACCTACAGTGTTTAATACGCTTAAGACGTGAGTATTCAAAAAATCTACTGTAAAACAAGCCTGTAAAACACTCCGAGATTCCCATTCAGAGCCCAGGTGTAGAGAATAACAAAGAAATACAGTGTTATCTCCTAGAAATAAAATTAAATCGACCCCAGTGTCTCTCTGAAACCTTTGGTTCACTCCTGTACGCAAGTGTTAATGACCCCTGAGGTGAGAAAGCGAGAGCAAAACACCATCTCAGATTTTTCTGCTAGTGTTGGTACGATCGAGACAGATCTCTCACAGTTTATCTATACGAGCCATTTTCAAATTTATCAAGCGTGAAAGTTCCAGCTCGAGTGCCTGTTTTTCAAAACTTTTTTCGTCAGAAAACAACAAAATCGTGCTTTATTGAGCCTTCACTGCCTGCCAAACGTTCGCTTGTCTGCATGTCGCGTTTAAGAGCCCTTCACACTGTAATGAAACATGTACACCAACATCCAAAATTTTAGGCGTTCACTGCTGTACGCTGAAGTACAATTGAACGTTGTTGTGAATTTGTTATTTGTTTTATTAACTTTTCTTACGTCATTTTTCCTTCCATTTATTGGAAATTTTTATGCATGTATGCCAGCAAGCAGCATGCCAGTTTACCTAATAAAATAGCCGTGTTATTACGTGTCAAAATAACTGGCTGGCCGAATGAAATGAAATTGCAGTCACTTTGACATTTTATATTAAAATGAATTCTTTATTGTGTGCAGCTCACTGTGAAGCGGTTTGAATAAACTTTAGTAGATTTGATCATCTGATGATTTGCAGTATTCACTTGAAAATTATTTCATTTTTACTGTAAGTGTAAAGTAGCTCACTTTGAAGTAAAATATGTGGATTGGGTCATCTATCAATTTGAAATGTCCATATATAAAAACTGTCTCCTGGCTCAGTTATAAAGGCTGTATGACGTTTAATTGTAATTATTTATAAAATAATATGTATAAAGTAATATTTTCGTGAGCATGGAGGACTTAATGTGAATTTATGAGTTGGTTCTATTGTCTATTTGTGACATTTTTCACTTTTATAATTTATCAAAATAGGCTGCCGATTTAAATTTGACACTAAAGAGCTATCTGTACTGCAGAAATATATCGCTTATGACAGAATGGCTGTCCGACTAAATCTGCTGTAGCACAGAGTCAGGTCATCTTTTCCAGGTTAATCTTTATTGTCCAGGAATATTCACCCAACCCTCCATTTTCAATGACATTATCTGCATATAAATCA
This sequence comes from Porochilus rendahli, assembly GCA_039654305.1. Lineage (NCBI taxonomy): Eukaryota > Metazoa > Chordata > Actinopteri > Siluriformes > Plotosidae > Porochilus > Porochilus rendahli. The sequence goes on from JBCNYG010000019.1 coordinate 9,108,643, forward strand.
TACATCCCTGCTGCTCTAATCCATTACATGCAGCTGATGAGATAAAGTTGCTTGAAATGTTATTTTAGTAAATGCATATATTTTTGGATTAATGCTTTATGTTTCATTAAACTTGATTGAATTTTTTGCCCATTTTTAATTGTAAAATATTATTTTTCTAAACTTTACTTGGTATCATAAACACTGTAAATTTGTTTTGTTCTCATTTTCGTATTTATTTACTAAAGGTTATTATTTAGTAGGAGTTTAAGTTGCATTGGATGTGTTGGACCTCGTGGGCACTTGCTTTCTGTTTTGAGCCCTATGACCATGAAGTGTTTATACCGCACTCCTAAAATTTCCTTTCAGTTACATTAAACATGGTTGGCTGGACTTACTGAGGTGTAAAACATGCACGTAAAATCACATTACAGATGGTTTGATTTTGTCATTCACAACTTGCATATTAAATATCCTTCCAGCTACTTCCAGGCGGGTGGTTCTCCCGAGCATGTTATTCAACTTCTGTCAGAGAATTATTCTGCTGTGGCCCAAACAGTGAACCTGCTGGCTGAATGGCTCATTCAAATGGGTGAGTGTGAGACTCAACCAAGATAAGAATATAATTAGAATAGATAACACTAACATAAAGTATCACAATTGTGCAATACGTAGCTTTTCTGTTGATAATCCAGTGTTGGAGTGAAGAGGATGAGGACCATGCAGTTCTTTTGAGATGGCATGTAATCGCCATTGTACTGCTGCTTTAGTTGGTAAGGTCGAGGCTCAGCAACATTAACATGAAGTCAGCTGATGTCCTGAACATAGTGAATAACCAAGTTATTCCATGGATGGAGCTTATCTTCTGTGATGACACGGATATGAAATTGAGGTTTAATATAGTGAAAGGGTGGTTCAGGGAGCATGAGGAATTATTTTCACACATGTATTGGCACCCCAGAGTCCTGACCTTAACGCTAATGAAAGTCTTATCCTCTCATTAGTTCAAGATTGATGTAAGATGAACCCAGGTCTCAATAGGAAGGACTGTTATGTTGTTGCTTAAGTTTGTCAGAACAATGCCAGGAGGATTACAAGCTGTAATCAACTTCAACTTTGTGAAATCTGCCCAAATCCCTATGTAACGCATAACACACAGTCAGTGCTATCAAGTCAAGTTTTTGCTTTGTAAAATTTAAAAAAGAAACCTAAAACTTAAATTCTACTCAGTGTTTCACAAAAAGCATTTCATGGACAAAATATTTTGGAATAGTCAAGACTTTGCTGTTGTTAATTAAAACAATGATCCATTCATTTGCCAAAGCACTTAATCCTACTCCACCTTGGATCTCCAGTGTTTCCTATATAAACAATACCATTCTCCCTACGTTTGTACCCAGGTGTGGAGCCCGCTCAGGTGCAGGAACGAGTAGAGAACCATTTGAAGAGTCTGCTCATCAAACACTTCGACCCACAAAAAGCAGATTCTATTTTCACAGTAGAGGGAGAGGTATGATATTGCTTCAAAAATGTATCTAGGTTTAATTGTTTTCCTGAATAAATGAAGGGCTGAAAACCACAGTGGTCTAACTCTAACCCAAAAAGTGAATGATGAGATAAGGTGATGTTTTGACAGATGTGGACAAGGTCTACACGGGCCAGAATGGTCCCTTCATCTTCCTTATGACCTTGAATCATATTGTGAGCATTATCCCTGATTTTTTATATTGCAAAAACTCTCATATAATTTTTCTAAAAAACAGCTTTCTGTTGGTTACACCACTCTTAGCCTTCATATGCTGCAATTTTTATATATCAGCGTTCTAGGTTTACTAAACCTTTTTCCAGGAAATTTGAATTTTTTTTTTCAGTGCAACAAAAAACTTAATCTGTGATTTGTTAACTCTCATCTTTGTTTAAACTGACAGAAGTACAAAGAAAAGATTTTCAATATTTTTACTGAAAACATTTTTGTTTGCATGTTCTTCCCTGCTTGCATGGATTAACTACAGGTACTTCAGTTTACTTCCACAGTCCTAAGAGAGTTATCCTAAGATAATTGGCTGTTCCAAAATCGGAAAACTCGCATAGGATTAAGTGGTTTAGAAGTTGAGTGAGTTTTTCATGGTTCTTTACTTTTCAGACTTTGATAGATCAGTGTACATATCATCTAGATATGCCAAAGATCAGACATAATCTGAATGCAGCCTTAGTGAGGAATGCCCAGGAAGTTCAGGTTCATTTCAGCAGGATGATGTGATTGTTTGGACTCCATCTGTCTCCTATTATAAATGTATGGTACTTTAGAGGAGGAGAGATCTTATTTATATTTACAAAATACTATTAAGATGCTGAGTAAAAAAAAAATAAAAAATCTCTGTACTTTTTTCGGTCGAATAAAACCTTATGTGAAAAACAAAGCAAAGATTTTTGGTTTTATTGTATTATTATTTTTTTTCAGTGAGTGGGGTGTATAATGTGATGTTACTTCTCTCTCAGACACCAGCATGGCTGGAGCAGATGATTGCTCACACTACATGGAGGGATCTGTTTTACAAACTTGCCGAGGCTCATCCCGACTGTCTGATGCTCAATTTCACTGTCAAGGTAACAAAAATCTTAACGAGTGTTTCCTAATAAACTCCATCAGATCATACAGAAGCAGTAAAATTCTAGTAGCAATAGATGTTCTTATGAATATACAGTAAAGATTGATATCTTTTTGTGCTTTATTAAAATTGCTGTTGTCATAATGAATATTTTTTTCTGTTTTGTATTTTTGTAGCTGATCTCAGATGCAGGATACCAAGGAGAAATTACGAGTGTTTCTACAGCATGTCAACAGCTGGAAGTTTTCTCACGAGTGTTGCGGACCTCGCTGTCTACTCTGCTTGATGGGGGAGAACAGAACCTAGAGAAAAACCTTCCTGAGTTTGCTGTAAGTCCCTGATAAAGTGTTACCTGTTTCTGTTCCAGTACCACTTTAAAATCAGAACATATTTTTTTCTGTCTCTTTGCAAAAAATAGCTATTTATTTTATTGATTATGGCAGTTGCTATAAGGAACACCTTAAGTCCACCCAAGTTTTAGGTGAGCAAAAATATCAGAACAGATTACAGTGGAACCTCAGTTTTCTTTTTTTTTTTTTCTTTTTTTATTTATTTATTTTTTGTTAGTAGTGAATGCAAGAATTTAATGTAATTGTGATAAAGTTCATTCTTCTCAGAAATGGCAGTATGTGAAGATGTGCATTTATCATATTCTAATTCGTCATTTCATTTTTTATTTATTTTTTATTTTATTTTTTTTTAAAAAGGAACCTCAGTTTTTGAACTTAATTCATTCTTAAATATTGTTGTAAAACCGATTTATTTGTAAACCACAACATATTTCCCCATACAAAACCATGAATAACGCATTAGTCCGTTCCTGAACTCCCCGTCACTCCACAATCTTATTGAGATACGACATACCAAATGAATAACGAATAAGGTTTTAGGTAAGAAAAGATTATATTATTCATTACCTTATCCAGCTGAATTAACAGAAAAGTTTTAAATAAGCAAGTATATTCACCAGACGCAAGTGACATTTTCATACTTTCGTATGATTCCTTCCATAACCTCTATCGTTTGTTCTCACTATTTTCCTTTTTGCCTTTCACACTTTCAATAGATTTCCCAGGTCCCATAGTGAAACCTTCTAAAAGAAATAATACACAAGACAAGAAATATCACCAAAATCTCAGAAGAGTTCAGAGTGGGGGTTCTGTGAGTAAGTTCTGTGTGACGAGACTGATGCGCACACACACAAAGGAACTGAGTGGGCGTTCCATGAGCAAGTGCTGTGTGACGGGACTGACACACACTCACGGCTGTTGCTAAATAGATGTTTGACAACCGGGCTTTGTTACTACCAAGTGCTTTCATGGCTCAGAAATTTTGTTCATGAACCGATTTGTTTGAAAAGGGAGTCGTCGACACCTGAGGTTCCACTGTATTTTAAAGTAAATAATACTTTATATTTGGTGCCGTATCACTTTCCTGCAATAACTGCGGGAAGCCTGTAGCTCACTGATATTACAAAATTGTTGTTTCTTTTTGTGATGTTTTTTCTAAATTTATACCACAGATTTTTTTTTTTTACAGTTGTCATAGGTTTTGGAATGTATCCTATGGAAGTAAATCTGTCTCTCCAGTTTTAACTATAATAAATCATGTCCATTATAGACAACACTACAGTACGAAGTTATTGTATGCTAATAGATTTATGGTAAGTAAGTAGCTTACTAAATAACTTACATAGGAAGCCAAGTCTGTTAAATTAAGTTAACAGACCAACTTCACTGATATGACGGTTAGCTGGTGAGTGCAAGTCAGTTTGTATTTGGTTGTATGATTCTCTCTGTCTTTGTAAAGGTTAGTGTATTAATTGCATGTGTGTTGTGTTTGTTAAACAGAAAATGGTCTGTCACGGTGAGCACACGTACCTTTTTGCTCAGGCCATGATGTCCATTCTGGCACAAGAGGAACAGGGTGGATCCGTTGTACGTCGTATTGGGCAGGAAGTGCAGAAGTTTGCCCTTCAGAGGTGGAGTGAAATGCTAATAAACATCTTTAATTAGGGATAAGGTGTATTTGCTGGGTACATACTAAATATCCGTTTTCAGATTTACTATCTGCCTATGGAGTCAGACTGAAATTTGCCACCCTCAGGATGATATAACACCAGAAATTACAAATTCCATCTTTAACGATTTGTCTGCTTGTTGAGTAAACAGAAAGCGCTCACCTGTCCTGTTTGCTGTTTTCAGGGTATCTGCTCAGATTCCTTATTGTTGAATCAGGGAGACATTAGTGTTCATCCAACTCATGGGATCAAATAATGGAATGTACTGTAGAGACCAATCAAATTCCATATTCCATATGTCATGAACAAGAAGTCTTGCAAAGAGTATTCTTTTTGTCACTGATAATTTGGGTTCTTCAAAACGTGACCTTTGTACCTTATTTCTTAACACACCTTTCAAGTCAGCATGCCCCCTCCGTGACATGTTATGCTGCCACTTGCCCCTTTACGAACTGTTGCACAATATTCTTTCAGTTGGCATGGAAGTATAAAGTATGCTCCGGTACTTCTTGGCCAGCAAAGAGAATTTTCTGAACCTAGTCTCATCCTACATTGTAACTGGCCTCGGGGCCGGGTGGATATATCTCAAATAATGTTTCGAGTGCTGTGGTGCTTGTGATTTGTGATTGGGAGGATGGTTGGGTGATGTTCCTCTATGTGTGGCAGGATTTTAAGGCCACTGGAGGAGCTTGGCAGTACAGAGAAGCTAACATAAAATTCTATCAGTTTCTGTTGGACAGCATCGCTGATGGCTGGCTCCAAGAAAAACTGGTGCTTATGCGTGTGGGATCTGGAGTATAGGAAATAAGTGCTGTGTTGCCTGCGAAAAATAAATGAGAGATATTAAAGCTCAGTTCCTAACATTGCATTGGAGCCTATAGATGGCAGCAGTGTACCATCTAGTGCAGTGTTTTTGAACTGCTGTGCGCGGCACACTAGTGTGCAGTGAGCGATAATCAGGTGTGCCGTGGGAAAATATCCAATTACCGTTGGCCTTTGTCAAGCGTCTGTGCTGCAGTGACTGGCAGAGTAATGTAATACTCTTCCATGTCAGAGAGTGGCAGTAGGGAGCCTAATTGTCTTAATTATTCTTCGAGATAAGAGAATTAGTGATGTACGGAGTCCCTAAAGGGACATGGTTGTGGTGGGGGATTCTAATGCGCACGAGAAACTATCGCGCGCACCTGTTACCTGAGGTTTCTCAGCATTTTTGAGCATGCAAAACTTTTCATGTACATTACTTTCACCGCGGATGTGACGACACCCACTCCGTTGTGCTTGGTTTGTGGCGAGAAGTCCAACAGTGCTCCGGTGCTGAGCAAGCTTAAACCCGTCTCCAAACGAAGCACCCATCACTTCAAAAGAAGCCAATAAACTATTTTGTTCTCTGTGTTTTCGCTCATAAAAGTTGATAAAAACTCTGCGTTTTTATCAACGTTTATGAGAAAACCCACAAAGGTAAAAGAGAGAGAGTCATCAAAGCAACGTAGCTGCTGAACTTAAAGCTAAAATAAAAAAGTCCCACAGTGTGGCAGAGACGTTAATACTATCTGCCTGCAGAGCCACTGTACACGAGATGCTCGCTGAGGAAGAGCTTCATGTGTGTTCATATAAACAGGCCCAGGTTTCACACTGAGGGAGTTTAATCTATATTGTGATTACACACATACTGTATCAAGGTACAGAGTGTCCTTCTGTAACATTTTTGGTTTGTGGTATGCCGTGAGATTTGTTGAATGTAAAAAATGTGCCGTGGCTCAAAAAACATTGAAAAACACTGATCTAGTGTACCATCTAATTTTCGTACACCAAGTTTGACCTTATTGGTTTTGTATCAGCTTGTGGTTTGACTGGTTCTGCCTCCTTTTCAGGGCATCTGTTGGTTCTGTGCTGTGGTTTAAATGAGCTTCTAGCGTTCTACATGTGCTAAAGTGCTGATTCACACTTGATTCCCTGAAACCATTGTTTATTTTGAGCTGAAAAGCATCTGTAATTTTAATTAAATGGGAAAATTAGACTGGTAACTGTGAAGAAAAAAGGAAGTACAAAACTATAGGAACTACATGATACAATGGAGAAGTGTGGGGAGAGAGGAATTAATTGCCTGTGAAGAAGTAAACCTCGTAGTTAATTAAAACACACAGGCCTGGGAATGAAGTAAAAGTGTTGATTCTGTAAAAAAAAAGTGAAGAGTTGTCATGGTCTGAGAAATGAAACTGGGTACAGGGCAGTGTGTGTCACTCGAACAACATCGTGTCTGTTGTTTAGTGACTGACTTGACAGTTATTTTCCAGACTCAAGCCTGGGCTGACTTAAAAGCCTAAAAGCTTAAACCTACCAGTTCTGCAACCAAGGGACAACTAAGAGCTTAATTGTAACTAAACTTTTTATTGCAGAGTTATTTACTGTGATGAATTTAGATTTGAGTGGTAGTTTGTGTCCTGACTGACCACCACTCTGACTTGCATAGAATAACAGCAAAATCAAAAGCCTGACAGAATCTGAATCTTTTCAACGGACAATTAAACAAGTCAGGTGATCTATATAAAAGCGCAAATCAGCGGGTGAAAAGAAAGGGGCTGCAAAGCAAACCCAGGCACAAACACCCATCAATAAAGACGTCAAATTTTACGTGAAAAAGTCTGGTAATGCACATTCTGATGTTTACAAAGAATTACTTTATTACTCTTTCCACTGTGAACAACGTGCAGCTCTTTAAAATCTACTACAGTGGAACCTTGGTTTTCGAACTTAATTTGTTCTTTATTGTTGATCTAAAACTGATTTGTTTGTAAACCTAAACATATTTTCTCATAAATAATGGATTAATCCTTTTCTGGTCTCCTCCTTATTCCGCAGTCTTATTTTAATATGACATCCCAACTGAAAAACGTTTCATCCCAACTGAATAACGTTTCATCCCAACTGAATAAGTTTGCAGTCACCACACATTTTTCTTTAAAGTTAAATTAAAAGAAGGCCTTCCAAACTCTGCAGAATATTTCCATCATCAGATATATTCTCAAACATCTGAAATCTATGTGAGAATAGGATGTAAATGCGTCAGTTCCAATAAGGCAAGATACCGAAAACAATTACAGCATACATATATTAAACTAACATCAGATTTAAACTACTGGACTTCTAGCAAATGTTACTTCAATACATTTACGTACATCACTCACATGTTTACTAATTTCCATGAACACATGGTACATTTACATCGGTACATTTAACACTTCTGAGGCAACTATTTCCTCTACGTCACTCATGTCTCACTTTTTACAGAACAGTCTCTCTCTCTCTCTCTCTCTCTCTGTGTGTCTCTGTCTCTCTTCTTGTCTCACTCTTTCTTTAATGGCTGCTGTAATTAATATATATATATATATATA
>JBCNYG010000019.1:9122683-9138065 GCA_039654305.1 Porochilus rendahli
ATAGTAATAATAATTAACCTACACACTTTTGGTGCTTCGCCCCAATAAATGTTTACTGTAAGATGTGCATTTTTTAAAAAGGGTCATTATGTCTGTGTGCACTGTTACCTTTAATGTTAAAATCTGTTGTTGTGTTCCTAGTGGTCATGATGCAAGTCAGATCACACTTGCACTTGGGACAGCAGCAGCGTACCCACGTGCCTGCCAGGCTCTCGGTGCAATGCTGTCCAAAGGGGCACTTAACCCTGCAGATATCACAGTTCTTTTCAAGATGTTCAGCAGTATGGACCCTCCGCCTGTGGAACTGGTCAGAGTTCACTTCAAACCAAACTAATGTTTTTACTGTGGACAAAACCTTTTCCAGAATAAAGATTATTAGTGTCAGGAAATGGTATTACTATGTTGTAAAGTTTATTGGTGTCAGGATGTGGTATTATTGTGTTATAAGGGTTATTATTGTCAGGATGTTGTATTATTGAGTTATAAAGGTTATTGGTGTAAGGATGTGGTATTACTGTGTTATGAAGATTATTAGTGTCGAGATTTGGTATTATTGTGTTATAAAGTTGATCACAGTTGGGATTTGGTATTGTGTTATAAAGGTGATTAGTGTCGGGATATGGTATTATTGTGTTATAAAGGTGATTAGTGTCAGGATATGGTATTAATGTGTTATAAAGGTTATTAGTGTCGGAATATGGTATTATTGTGTTATAAAGGTGATTAGTGTCGGGATATGGTATCAATGTGTTATAAAGGTGATTAGTGTCGGGATATGGTATTATTGTGTTATAAAGGTGATTAGTGTCGGGATATGGTATTATTGTGTTATAAAGGTTATTAGTGTCGGGATATGGTATTATTGTGTTATAAAGGTGATTAGTGTTGGGATATGGTATTAATGTGTTATAAAGGTTATTAGTGTCGGGATATGGTATTATTGTGTTATAAAGGTGATTAGTGTCGGGATATGGTATTTTTGTGTTATAAAGGTTATTAGTGTCGGGATATGGTGTTAATGTGTTATAAAGGTTATTAGTGTCGGGATATGGTATTATTTTGTTAAAAGGTGATTAGTGTCGGGATATGGTATTAATGTGTTATAAAGGTGATTAGTGTCGGGATATGGTATTAATGTGTTATAAAGGTGATTAGTGTCAGGATATGGTATTAATGTGTTATAAAGGTGATTAGTGTCGGGATATGGTATCAATGTGTTATAAAGGTGATTAGTGTCAGGATATGGTAGTAATGTGTTATAAAGGTGATTAGTGTTGGGATATGGTATTATTGTGTTATAAAGGTTATTAGTGTCGGGATATGGTATTAATGTGTTATAAAGGTGATTAGTGTCGGGATATGGTATTATTGTGTTATAAAGGTTATTAGTGTCGGGATATGGTGTTAATGTGTTATAAAGGTTATTAGTGTCGGGATACGGTATTATTGTGTTATAAAGGTGATTAGTGTCGGGATATGGCGTTAATGTATTATAAAGGTTATTAGTGTCGGGATATGGAATTATTGTGTTATAAAGTTGATCACAGTCGGATATGGTATTATTGTGTTATAAAGGTGATTAGTGTCGGGATATGGTATTAATGTGTTATAAAGGTTATTAGCATTAAGATATGGTGTTTAGCATCAGGATATTATTGTATAATAAAGGTTATTAGTGTCAGGTTGATCATAATAGTTTTTATTTTATTACATATATGATAACTTGTAGATGTTGCTGCTTTATAAAGTTGGCCTAACAAATTTATTTATGTATTTAGATTCGTGTTCCAGCCTTTCTGGATCTGTTCATGAGATCTTTATTTAAACCTGGAGCCAAGATAAACCAGGACCACAAACACAAATATATTCACATTCTGGCATATGCAGCCAGTGTGGTGGAGACATGGAAGAAGGTAAGAAAGGACTTCTCAGAGACTTCCAGATACAGAGATCATGCTACAGATGATTTCTGTTAGAGTTGTTATAATTTAAATGCTTATATAATATAATATAATGTTATGGTAATGTACTCACTAACCTAAAGACATTTCTCTGCTCTTTACAGAGGTAGAAAATTATAACTGGTGTTAAACTAAAATATCAACTAAAAAGTGGTTTAAAGTTTGTTTTAACAGTTTCTGTCTATGACTTTTCTTTAAGAACAAGCGTGTTAATATCAATAAGGATGAACTAAAATCCACCTCCAAAGCCATTGAGACGGTTCATAATCTTTGCTGCAATGAGAATAAAGGAGCAACAGAGCTAGTGGCAGAACTCGGTACTTTGTACCAGTGCATCAGGTCTGTGATTGTACTCATACACTCTCTCTCACACACGCACTTACACTCACTCATACATTTATACACACATCAAGCACACACTCACACGCTGTCTCTCACGCACTCACTCACGTCACACTCACTCAATCACTCGCACACTGACATTCACTCTCACTCTCTCACACACATACACACTCACTCTCACACACTCTTATGTGTGATTATGAGACGGTTCGTAATCTTTGCTGTAATAAGAATGAAGGAGCAACCGAGCTAGTGGCAGAACTCGGTACCAGTGCATCAGTTCTGTGACTGTACTCATACACTCTCTCTCTCACACACACTTACACTCACTCATTTACGCACACATTCATGCACACACTCACTCACACTCACTCACTTCACACTTACTCACTCACTCTTACACGCATTCACTCAATCACACACTTACTCACACTCTCACTCACCTACACTCTCACTCACTCCTACACTCAGGTACGCATTCACTTACTCACACATTCACTCACTCTCTCTGCTTGATCCTGTTAAGGTCGCAGAGAGGCTGGATCCTAACTCAGCTGACACGGGGCAAAGGTGGGGTACACCCTCACACATTCTACATGGAGTTTGCATGTTCTCCATGTGCTTGCATGGGGTTCATCCTTTCATCCGGGAACTCCGGTTTTCTCCCACACTCCGAAGCCATGCTTTTCATACTAATTGGTTGTTTCAAAATGCCCCTGGGTATGAGTGCAAGTGTGAATAGTTTGTGTGTATTAGCCCTGCGATGGTCTTGTTAGCTGTACCACTCCTACACTCTGTGATAGTCTCCAGGCTCCCTGCAACCCTAGTGGGATTGAGTGGCTCAAAAAATTAATGTGATAGGAGAGAAAATCACCTGAAGTTTCAAACTTTTTTTGGTGTGTGTGTGTCAGGTTTCCAGTGGTAGCAATGGGGGTGTTAAAGTGGGTCGACTGGACTGTGTCAGAACCTCGTTACTTTCAGCTTCAGACAGATCACACCCCCATCCATTTGGCTTTATTGGATGAGGTGAGTTTATACACTGCTCTTAACAAATCATTTGCTTTTCTTTTGCTGCAGGTTTGAATGGTGTGGTTTAAAAGGTGTGGAAACTATATTGGCAGTTTATCTTTATATGGTTTGTTTTATATACTGTCTTGACCTCTTGAGACAGATGAAACTGAGCTGAATAATTTTTATTAATTAATGTTTATTTCCTTTTCAGATCAGTACATGCCATCAACTCTTACACCCGCAGGTCCTACAGTTGCTTGTCAAACTTTTTGAAACGGAACATTCCCAACTTGACGTCATGGAACAGGTGCATTTTTGTTTATCCTAACCCCACGTATATGAGTAAACGACATGGTGCTCTTTACTTCCATCATTTTCTTTTGATGTTCTGAGCCTTTTTAAATGAATTCGAAATCAACGACATTTAGAAAATTGGAGTCAGTGTCTCTGGGTAATGTCGTGGCCTGAAGTAGAGACCCTGGAACCCGAACATGTGCAATAGATACGGCTGGACAGATACAGCCCGTACTGCTCTTGAACACGCCCATGTTTCAGGATGGTAGAAGGCAAGTTCAGAGCTGTTACCTGAAATGTAAATAATTAATCTTTACCCTGAAATAAATTTTAACTTTGTATTAAATTAATAAATCATAAATGTGACACAAACCAATTTTTATAATAGCTGAGCATTTGGCTTAAAGTAACAAGCAAGTTAATTATGTTTTTTAATATTTCTATTATTGTGCATGTGTGTGTTGGTTGGGGGGTAATTTGCATTTTCCTTGATAGCATTTTGAGGACACTTTGGACATATGGAGAAAAGGTTCCAAATAAAGGATCATAAAGGATTTTTGACTTGGCCCCACTGTAGCCCCCTGTACATACCCCAAAATGACAACTTCAGTTTGTAGTAATATTTGAGATGTTTTGACCTGAACTGAATGACCACAGATAACCCAGTTTGGCCCAGTGAGTCCTGTGCAGAAGGACTAAATACCAGCAATTTTAATGGAAATGAAAAACAGAAAGATCCAATGAAGCAAGGCCTTCAAGTGAAAGAAGTAGATAGTGCTGCTTGTGACCACCAGAGGAACAAAGATATAGAATTACTGAAATTAATGGGAGGACCTTTCACCAACAGCAGTGAGTTAGAAAAATACTTGAGAATGTGAATTAAAGATTCTAAGAAGACTATATCTCAAAGTCAGATATGCATGTGACAGCACTATCTGTTCCTAAGTCTAATGATATTTTCAGGCCGAAAAAAAGATTACAAAAACTTGTCTACACAGATCATCATCATCAAGGTTTGTACAGGGTTATTACAGTGGACTTAAGTTTTTTAAAAAATCCCATTTTGGAGGTATTTCTCCATATTTTGAAGGTGTCCCCAGAGACACTGTTCAGTATTTACCACATTTTTAGGATCTCCTTCTTGAAGATGATTTATAGTCCTTTCCATTGTTTGGGTTGACATCAAGAGTCCAAAGGTTTGTAAGCACTCTTTTTTTTTTTAACTGAAGAATTTTGGATTTTTAGACTTCTACTGGGATTTGTTTTAGAAATGCAAAAAAAAAATGTGATTCCATAGTTTATTTCCCTAATGAGTGATTCCATAAAATAAATTAAGGACTGTTTCATTAAGCCAAAATTTTCAAATAAACAAAAGTTGGTTTGTGTTTGTATTTGTGATTACTTTTGATACAAAAAAGGGTGACGATCCTTCAAGTTTGGTGCTTCCATAATTTTTGCTGCATAAATTTTACACACCACAATCCAAAAATGTTACAGAATGACATGCTGTACCTTAATACAGTTAGTGTGTATCACAATATAGATTAAACTTCCTCAGTGTGAAACCTGGGCCTGTTTAGATGAACACACATGAAGCTCCTCCTCAGCGAGCATCTCGTGTACGGTGGCTCTGCAGGCAGGGGGTATTAACGTCTCTGTGTGGGACTTTTTTATTTTAGCTTTAAGTTCAGCAGCTACGTAGTTTTGAGGGCTCTCTCAATTACTTTTGTGGGTTTTCTCATAAAAGTTGCCCAATTCTCTGCTTTCACGCAGAACAAAATAGTCCATCGGTTTGTTTTGATGTAATGGGTGCTTCGTTTGGAGATGGAGTTTAAGCTTGCTCGGCACTTTTGTTGGACTTCTCGCCACACACCAAGCACAATAGAGTCGGTGTCGTCACATCCGCGGTGAAAGTAAAGCCGAACATAAGATAGCTTTCACTGTATCGCCTCAAGCTCACTGTCTTTGCTTTCTTTTGACCACCAACTCATATCAGGGACCTCATCTGGGTCAGAATTATGTCCAGGACCCAGTTTGGAGTTTGTACTTTTTTCTTTTTAAAAACCTGCACACATCACTACGGAGCCCCTAAAGGGACATGGGGGGAAAAATGTACATGAAAAGTTTCTAGTGTGCATGAGAAACCTTAGGTAACTGCTGAACACGCGATAGTTTCTCGTGCTCACTAGAAACCTCAATTTACCTCAGGGCCGGTGGAGGCAGGGTCTGGGTGAGGCGGGGCCGCTGGAGGCAGGGTCTGGGTGAGGCTGGGCCGCATCAGGTTTTCCACATGAAAAGCTTTGTTTTTAAATTTTCAATCTTCTCAAGTCTTTTTATTTTTATTTTTTAACACAAAATAAGATGACAAAAAAACAAATGAAGAAAATAAATAAATTAATCAGTAATAAATAAATAAAATATTAACACTGAAAATAATAATAATGAATTTTAATAATAATAATCGATTTCTCTGGTCAGCGACTATATGAGGTTTCTTCAGTCTTCTGTATCTGCTGTATTCAGATTCTAATGTGTGTATTAACAGCTCTTTAACCTTTAACCTTCTTCTGAACATGAATTGTCCTAAATATGTATGGAACATTGAAGAACATAAACGTGGCTTCTCTTGCCTTGAAATTTTAATCAAGCGTTTAGCCCACACACGGAGAACGTCTTTTCTGCTTCCCTTTTCTTGTAACCGCAGCACAGCGGTTGGCGGATGAAAGCACGGAAGCAGCCTCCTTTGTTTTTACGCTTAATGTTCATGTCTTTCATGATGACATGAACACAATGGCATTTGTAGATGGTAGAAAGTACCAGGACAGCGAGAGCAAAACAGGCGACTGTTCACAGACTGTTATCCGCCGTGCTGTCGTTACAGGAAAAGGAAGCGGAAATGACACCGTGCTGCTGTTGATGTCATTTGATTTGAGCTCTTTTTACATCATATAGAAATATATGTAATTTTTATTGTGTGAGGCAAATCAAACACAATACAAATTGTGTGATGCAAATAAAAAACAATGACCCACAAATATAGGTGCGACCCTATAACTGGTCCGGGTAACCGGGGACTGTTATTGCCGATGGACAGATGTCGCTATGTGACTGCAGATTGCAGTAGGCTGCATTGAGTTCCTAACTTTCCCGCCGCGTGCACATCGCTTTGATTTATTTAGTCAGAGAGAGAGACTCATTTCTTAACTCTCTAAGTGCCATTGATGTGTGTGTATAAATATTTATATATATTTATTTATATACACGTATAATGTCCCGCTAGGCAGCAACTTAAAAACTTTTTTTGAAGTGTTGTGAATGCAGCATGTTAGGACGAATGTCCGTGTGAGCCCAATAGAAACGAGGCAGCCAGCCAGGCACGGAAGAAAACTCCATGGCAATGCTGCTGTAACTTTTACTCATTGAGCAATGTTTATCTGCTTGCATCAAACCCGGCCAATGTCCCGCCCCCGATAGCCCACCGGGATTGGTAGGTTTGTTCAGCAGTGCCAAACATATCAATCTCGTGGGCCGCACTAACAATAAACTTTCATATTAAGACGGGGGCCACAAACCTTTGCCGCGAGTTTGAGACCCCTGCTTTAAGGGTCCATACATCACTAATTCTCTTGTTTTTAAAAATAATTAAGACAATTAAGCTCCCTACTGTCCCTCTGTGACATGGAAGAGTATTACATTACTCTGCCTAGACCTGACGATCTCTCAGGGCACACTAGTGTGCCGCGGCACAGCGGTTGAAAATCACTGCTCTAATGGTATAATCAGGACAAGTGAAGAATGAATAAATGGCATGTGTTTATGGAATAACTGTGCGTATTAAAGCTGTAGACGTTACTTTTATTACAAATTGTGATAGTATATAGTGACTGTGCCTTGATATGCTTTGATACATACAGTCAGAAATATGTGAGACTGAACTGGCCAATTACCAGTCAAAAACGGCCAACCTGAAAATCAGACAGTTACGATTTCTATCTGGTTTCTCAGTACATCTCTATTTCCGACTCTTACATTACAGTTCTATATTTTGCTTTAATCAAATCAATCAGAATGGCAACATATATTGCCACTAAATTAATCTTTACTCATTGGAAGTCAGACTGGAAATTATGCTACTCAAGAAAACCCTATTCACTGTGCTCAAAACGTACGAAGGACTAACCAAACAATGTACAGGACGTCCTACATTTGTGGAACAAGTAATACAGACATTAATCAAGCGTAATTTCTGATACAATGGAAAATGTGTCAGTGTACCAATGATGGACTGTGGGCATACTAACTGCATACAGGAAAACCAAGTGTTTTTGTCTTAAGTCAAATGTAGTGACAACATTCACAGGGAATTGAAATAGCGGAGACCATTTCAAACCTCTTCCATCACCCACTTTCCCCAGGCATTCGGTCAAACCTACGACCAAACGTGTAAAATTGGCATAATATCATATACAGACTGAAAATACACTGAAGTACAGGCAGCAGTTACACTCAGAACTGCATATTATCTCAGGGGAAGTATCACTGATCTCCAGGACTCTTAAAGCTGCAAGCTGGATAGAGGAGTGGATACATTTATACTCTCCTCCTTCTGTTGGTGGTCTTTATTTTAAAAAGCAGTGACTAGCTAACCGTACCAAATTACAATGTGTGTTCCCTAAGGTTAAACATTCAATCATAAATTATACATTTTGTGTAGTGTTGGGTGCCTTGGTTTATGTCATCACTTCACTTATGCTGGTTTGTTAGTGAGCAAGTTCCCAAGTTATTTGAACTCCTCTACTTGAGGCAAAGACTCAGCCCTGACTCAGAGGGGACAATCCACCTTTTTCCACTTGAGACTATGTAGTCAGATCTGGAGAAGCTGACTCACATCCCAGCCGCTTTACACTCCGCTGTGAAAGCTCTCCAGTGCATGCTGAAAATCACGGTCTGAAGAAGCCAATAGATCTGCTTCATCTCAAGTGGAGAAGTGCAACTAGCTCTGGATCTGGTTCATGAATGATGGTAGAATGAAGTGTATCAGCAATCAGTGCTTCATCAGCAGTAATGAGGGCACTGAATGGTAGAGAAAGTGGAAAAGTCTGAGATTGAGTGTTTAGAAACAGAAGAAGGGTTTCAAGAGAAATAAAAAAAAATGGTGATGTTTATTAATATCATTGCACCTGGTGCAGGGGTCATTAACACTCGTTAATGAAGTAAACAAATGGTTTCAGAAAGACATTGTGGTCGATTCCATTTTATTTCCACGAGATAGCACTGTATTTCGTTTTTATGTAATATTCCTGGGAAACTTTAATCAGTTTTTACAACTGTGCTTAACAGAAAAACATCTCGGATTGTACAGCACATCAAACCTTGAGGTGTATCCACAAAATACTGTCATGTGCTCAGACAGTCGAAGAATTTGAACTAGAATCTTATCTTCAACTGTCCAGTTTGGCCAAACTTCTGTCCATGATAGCCTCAGATTCTTAGGGGGGGGGGCTCACTGTGGTTTGTAGCACCTCCACCTTCCACTCTGGGCTTTTTGAATAAGTAAGAAGCTTTTCTGCTCACTACAGTTCTATAGCAACTGATAGTTACCACGTTCTTCCTGGTAGCTTAAACCAACCTGCCTATTTTGCTATGAGCTCGGCTCATCCCCCATGAACTGTCAATCACTCAGGTGTTTTCTTTTTATGCGTCAGTGTTACAGACTGTTGTTTGTTGTAATAAGAGATCAGCAGTGTGTGAAATGCTTAATCCAGTCTGCACACTACCAATATTCATACCCAAACCAAAGTCACAATGATTATGTTGGTTGGTTTTGTATTTGTATCCCGCATGATTGGCTGATTGGATAACTGACAAAATCTACAGGTGTTCCCAGTACAGTGAGAGTTTAGTTGCAGCAATTTGGGCATAACTGATTTTGCTTCACTATTTGATCACTACAGTTTGTAGCTGAGCCATCACACTGCCGAGGTATTGTCATGGTCTGTATCCATGTCTGTGTCCACATTGAAATTTTGTGCGGGTTATTTCCACCGTGTTTGTGTTTCTAGCTGGAACTGAAGAAGACTTTGCTTGACCGCATGGTTCACCTGTTGAGTCGAGGCTATGTCCTGCCTGTTGTTGGTTACATGCATAAATGCCTGGAGAAACTAAATACGGACATCTCGCTGATCAGATATTTCGTGACAGAGGTGAGGCCGGGAATTTATTAAGTTGCAGTGTAGCACTGATTTCCTTGGATTTAATACTAAACTGTCCTTTTCTCAAAACAAGTTGTTTTAATTTAAATGACAACCTTTTCTTTATGATCAAAACAAATCATTATCGTTTTACCTCTTTTTTCAGGTTCTGGATGTGATCACACCACCATATACGTCTGATTTTGTTCAGTTGTTTTTACCGATCTTGGAAAACGACAGTATAGCTGGAACCATCCGCACTGAAGGAGAGCACGACCCCGTCACTGAATTCATCGGTGAGTGAAGTACAGTCATTTAAAGAAAACTCTGAATACTGTAATATCTAAATAACTGAGATGGATATTGGAAGGAATGGTACAAATTGGAAAGAATTTTGTTTTTCTAAATAAGAACTTGTGCAAATCTGTGAGCGTGTGTTCTTACCAAGCACTGTTGACCCTTATCAGGTACAGTTTGTTCTGGACCGACCATTGGGCATGCTGCGTGCTTTGCCTTTTGGCCTGTGGATCATAGTAGACTATTTGTTATTTTTATTATTGGCCTGTAAAACAGACAGATGGATAGCTCTCCCCATTGGTTGTTTTTTTTGACTGACAGTGGGCGTGTCTAGTGTTTTTTTTCCAGTCCTTCATTGTATTACATGATTAATACAATCCACTGAAAACGCAAACAAGTGACACATTATAAATGATAACAAAACACAGGGAATATATTTCTAAAAATAACCTGATTTATTCACAAGGGGGATAATCCAAAAACGTTATACTTTAAAAAAATGTTAATTTAATAATAATAATTATAATGTAATAATTGATAATTATATGGCTCCCGAGTGGTGCATCGACAAGGTGCGGGACTAGGAACCTGGAGATCGCAAGTTTGAATCCCGATTGATGCCACAGCCATCTGTGACCGGGAGTCCATGGGAGCTAACTGGCTGAGCTCTCACGAGAGGGAGGGATGGTACTGGGGCAAGATGTCCATGATCTCCGCGATTTATGAGCACACTTGCATCCAGGAAAGGAAACTTGAAGGAATAGTGTTTTCAAGTTTATCAATATCTCCCACAATGGCTGCGTTCTATCACGATTAAAGTGAAATTGTAATGCATCGTAATAATCATCGGGATGACCAAGTGTTCAAATACATTTCTATAATATATATTTTTTTCTCTAGAAAACAAAAGTGTGATGGAAATCCAGCCGGCTGCCACCCTAATTTGAAATATATGTTTCTATGTATTTATATATATATATATATATATATATATATATAACTTCTAGTAATTAGGCTCAGCTTGTTGAGAGAAAACTGTTAAGATTAAAAACTAAACATAGATTCTACTTGTTCATGCTGTGGAAAACAGTGCTGTAGTTCAAACACGCATTTCTCATTGTACTCATCTGCCGAGCCAAAGGGAGGATTGTGCAAATGTCATTGCGATAATAATGGGACAGGAACGAAATTTTTACCTTTCGATGCCTTACCGGTAGAGCTAGTTGAAAGTTTGTCAATTTTTAGGACCATGAGTTAAATTAAAACAGATAAATAGAACATACTTTAGAGTTTTGATGAAACATGTGTTAGAGTTTACACAAGGACCAAAAAAAAGGCTTATGGTGTCACATTGCCTTGACTATTAAACTATTATCACTATTAAAGCATTATTATTAACTATTTGATTTAAACTTGTAGATGTGGGCAAAAAAAGGAATAGTGTAGCAAAGAAACAAGATCTAAAAAAATGACTCAATTCATTATTGTTTTCATATTACTTAATTATGTATGAAAAATGGCTTTTCAGTCTTCTGTCTGTTTTTCACCTTTTATCACTGAAATCTTTTTCCACAGCCCATTTTAGTTAAATTTTCATTTCTTTCCTGTTTGAAAAGGCTGTTTTTAAACTTAATTCCTGATATTAATGTGCAATGTAGAAGTCTGGTACCAGACTGATCCTATTTGACACTGTTCCCATTCTCTAATTTTGTTTTAATTGCATTTCTTTTTAGCACACTGCAAATCAAATTTCATCATGATCAACTGAGACCTGCCCACACGTCTAGCTTGAAGTAATGAAGAAGGTTTGGTCAGCAGTGATGTACATTATTTTAAAAGTTGGAATTTTGTTATTGTAATTACCTCTTTTCTTTTTGTAAAACATTTCTTTCAATAAAAATGGAAACTGACTTGTCCTCTGGTTGCTCTGAATTAGAAGCGATGGGAATTAGATAGCAAAGCTTTATTGGAAACTGAACTGTAAACAGTGTGGTAGTTAAAACTTTATACATGTCAAAAAAATTTACAACTCGTGTAAACCATTTAAAGCATTTTTATTTTACTCACTTTAACAGGATGTTGACCGTAAACGTTCTTCAGTGCTCAGAATAAATCAGTGGTAGAAAAAAGATTTAAGCTACAGCCGTGTAAATATCATGGTTCTGATTCTGTGGTGCATGGTTCTGTGTTCCACATCATTGAGATGAAGCTGTGTGAACAGATCATACTATATATTCTTTTGGCACTATGGGGTCTCCATACATGCAGTCCTCCTCAAGCGCCAGGTTATATTGGCTCCCACTGCCTCCTTTATAAGCACTAGTCACAATCCGCAACCAGCCCTTTTCACCCTGTGCATAGGAATAACAGATAGATTAAAAAAAAAATAATAATCACAATTCAATGAACCAGACTTCAGAAATTAAATAAGAGCTCAATCCAACAGACATTAATGCTTGAAGACCTACAGACGTGAAAATTAATTGAACCACAACGTCACCGCTCCTGCTGGGTTTACTCACAGATACAAGTGCGGTATGATGGGGAGAATCAGATTTGTACAGGAGCTCTATTTAGATACTTAGTACACTTTGTTTTTTCCTCCTGAATCATGTTGAGCTCATTTTTTTATACATTTTAATAAATCAGTGTACAGTTTAGTACTGCTCAATGTTAATTGATAAAAGCACTATACAAATAAAACAATTTAATTGAAGACAAAACAAGGTCACAAAAATAATGTATACTTGTATTACTATCTATAAGAAGAAAAGATGAAAAGATCTCACTGCATCACACTTACCCACGGTTCACCCCAGGAATTACGGACGACCCAGTACTCCACTCCATTCTCATCAACGCCCCAGCCAGCCACAGACACAATGTGGTTAATAAAGGGTTCTGCTACATATTCAGAGTACACACCCCCCATGTATGCATCCAGTTTGTCAGTGGCCATTATTCCACAACTAAAAATAGAAATAGAATAAACATTAGATCATTATTACAAATCTATTCTCACTGTAGTTTTCACCAAATTAATTTAAATACAGCAATAGATCTTTGCCATATAAAACAATAGAGCCATGGTCTGGTCTTGGGTGGGGGGCCGCCTATCACTGTGGCTGAGGTCAATGAGGTGGTCAAAAAGCTCCTTGGTGGCCAGGCTCCGGGGATTGACAAGGTTTTTCAGGCAACATTGCGTGGTATCTCTCGATTGGCAGACTGGTGTGGTAATTCCCCCTTTTTAAGGAGAGGGACCAGAGAGTGTCCCCACTATCGTGGAATCACGGTCCTCAGCCTACCCGGGAAAGTCCATGCAGGTGTACTTAACCAGCTCTACACACTCTATAGGATCCTGGAGTGGGCATGGGGGTTTGCCTAAACTGTCCACCTGTGTTTTGTGGATTTAAAGAAGGCTTTCGGCTATGTCCCTCGGACTAGCTTGTGGGGTGTGCTGGACCGGTTGCTATGGGCCAGTCTGTCTGTTTCAACAGAGCCAGAGCTTGGTCCGCATTGGTAACAGGTCAAATTAGTTTCCAGTGAGGGATGGAACCGCCAAGGCTGTCCTTTTTTACCAGTTCAGGTCATAATTTTCATGGACAGAATTTCTGAGCGCAGTCGAGGGTTGAAGGGTTATGGTTTGGTGGCCATAGGTTCTCATCTTTGCTTTTTGTGGATGACATCGTCCTTTTGGCTCCCTTCAAGCTGGAACCTCCAGCTTGGAGCAATTCACAACAGAGTGTGAAGTGAAATCAATATATATTAAATCAATGAAATTTAATGGCTTGCATTGAATCTGCATTGTGATAAAAATCGATAGGGTTGTTACTACCCAGTCCCAATATCCACACCAAAAATAGTTATCAGTGAGAATGTTTGAGTTTGTGCAGCTGTACAGTATACATCATGAATGAAATTATCCCTCACGCTCATCGGGCTGAGTGGTAAAAATGACATTTGATGACGTGAGAAATTAGTGGTGGATCTGAATGGAGTAAACATGTGTTTAACACATTGTAGCTCTCTCTGTAATATTCATATAAATACAACAGTGCACTGGGGAAGCAGAACTTCACCTGTAGTCTTGGAGCAGACGTCACTGACAAACAAATTACTTTTTTACAATGATTTATTTTAAAACATATTAGAATATGTACAGATGTGCATTTACATATGAGCTGATGGCACAAAAATATTCAAAAAAATACCATCTAATGCATAACAGATCCACTAGTCCACCAATCTTTCTTTTACCTGATGGGTCCCCCAGTATAAATCTCAGCTTTCATCTTCTCCCGGCCGGTGACAGATCCAAAGTCTCCAACCTTCCACAGAGTGTAATTCTTCACTACATTGCACTTCCCAAATGTAGTGCAAGTGCCACACTCATTAAATGGCTTGCATTCTGAAACCATGCAGCAGAAAATAGAGATTTCATTTCTTTTGTTCTCACTAGTTTAGAATAGTAATATTAAAAAGTTCATTCTGAGGATGAAAAGCCTGCATCCATCGTGGAGTTTATAATCTCTCATTATAAAGTTTATTAAAGAAAATTGTGGATATTTTATTTTAGGCCACTGCATGAATTATATGCATATTTTGACATCCATCTGGTGTAATATGATGTCAAAAAGAGGGAAAAAGCAAATCACGTCATGTCACTGTTATAACCACTGTACAGCTTTTAAAAGGATTTTTATTAACTTTAAAAAACATAGTAGGTACAGTAGAAACTCATTAATATTCTACTCATTCATTTAAATGTGTCTGCACTTAATATGCGCCTATTCCTTGAACCTCATTCACAACATGGGGATGACCAAAAAGCCCATTTTTTTAAAATAAAAATTTCAATGAAATTTACCAATATTAGAACAGTATGACAGCATTCTGCTTTGATCCATGGCAGAATTCACACCCGCACACAAGCGCATTCACACCTGCATATTAGCTCTAACACCTGTATCTCAGCTATGTGTGTTTTAATAAGTGCAAAAAAGCGAGAGTTTCCATATGATATTCATTCATTTGTTCATCTTCTGAGCCGCTTATTCCTAATTAGGGTCATGGGGAGGCTGGAGCCCATCTCAGCCGACTCTGGGCGAGGGCAGAGTACTCCCTGGACAGCTTGCGCAGAGCAGAAACACACTGACGGCTATGCAGCTACTCTTGATGAAAATCAGCAATGGTTCTTTTACATTCCTCCCACCACAGACAGTGAGAAACACGGCCGGCCTTTGATAACCCAGTTAGCTGCACTGGGGGGACAGCAGTGACAACCCG
>JBCNYG010000019.1:9138165-9151214 GCA_039654305.1 Porochilus rendahli
CCCGCTGATAGTGGGGCTTGAACCCCTGACCTTGGGATCAGTAATCCAGCACCTTAACCACCAGGCCACCACTGCCCTCCATATGATAGTATAAATTATCATAATTTTCACATGCAAAAGTGCGGTCCCACTAAATGTGTTGAGCTGCATTAGACCCCGACATGTACAATAATAGGAGACTCAACGTTAACATGGTATAAACAACAGACAAACATGTTCTCTGTTGTCTTGGCCAGATCTGATGGCTTGGTTCAGTCTCTATTTTATAATAAATCTAAATCTTTAGTTATGAGCTGCTTTGAGATGCCTCACATATGGAAATACTTTCAATTACAGCACAATCCTATCAGAAAAGGCAAAAAATAAAGTCATTATAAATCCGGGCTGCAGCTTCGCAGTTATTCGTTGATCAATGACGATGAGACGAACCATTATTCTAACCACAGTCTTTCATGTTCATAATTATAACAGTGGGGTAATTTTCTCCTCCTCTTAATTCAAATAAAACAGAAATAAAGGACTTAAGTGGAAGCTGGAAGTGTACTAATCTTTAAGATTCATTACCTCACTGCATACACACACACACTCAAAAATAGTAGTGTAGTAATATCTGTAGTGGATGTGCCACCCCATATTTGCATATTTAAAATAGTTAAAATCACAAATTCTTTATTCCATAAACATTGTCACTTTCCAAACATATGCGCAGCTTATTTTACATCATGCAAATGACATCATATTTAATTGTGCTTTAATAAAATGTAACTTTTACCTTGGTCTTTGGCCTGGTAGTTGTTGCAGGTTTCATCAGGGATTCCATGACTGTTGGCATACTCCCACACACCCGAGTGATCGCCCCCATGACACGACCCAGCCTGTCCACAATCAATAACATTCTGGACTGAGAGAAACGCAGAAGGCCAAGCTCCCTTCCGCTTGATGTTAATGCGATCTGTAGTAATAAACACAAAGAATAATTTTTGGTTATGTGCAAAATTAAGTACACCCAATGCAATTTGTTCATTTTTTAAAACATATGAACGAGCAAACATTTCACGCTCTTGATAAAGTATTAACAGATAACAGTGAACACTCAATACTGGCAGTGTGTGTTTTTGGTCATGATTTAAACGACGAGTAAAGAGGTCAGTGGCAGCACGGTGGCGTAGTGGTTAGCACATCCTCCTTACAGCAAGAAGGTCTTGGGTTCGATTCCCAGCTCGGGCGTATCTGTGTGGAGTTTGCATGTTCTCCCTGTGCTTGTGTGGGTTTCCTCCGGGTACTCCGGTTTCCTCCCACCGTCCAAAAACATGCACAGTAGGCTAATTGGCTGTTCCAATGTCACCCCTAGGTGTGAGTGTGAATGGTCAGTCACATGGTAGACGTAAATTCACCCTTAGATTTATCGCATCAAGTTCATTATATTAGTGTCAGGTGTTCTAGTTTAGTTGCTATTGATTAGAATCTCATGCCAATCTCATGGAACTGTCTAATTTAAACTTAACATGTGGGGCCTGGTGTTTTCTTTACTACTTAAGTGCATCATGATGCCAAGATCTAAAAAGCTCTCAAGGGCTTTCAGAAAAAAGTTGTGGAAGCCAGAAATTTTAAGTTGGACCCACAGGATAATGTATATAACTACATAATCTACCAAAACCAACAACCAAATCCCAGATTTAAACCTGTTTAAAATGTTGTGTGGGGCACAAAAGAAGACAGAGCAGAAGAAACAAACATTCCCAACATTTGCCAGATCAAGGATGTGGCAAAACAGTATTAAAGTGTATTCCTAAAGAGAAGTATATTATTACCTTGGCACGCACGCACGCACACGCACGCGCACGCGCACGCGCACGCGCACACAGCCCCCAAAAGTGACATCCCATTCTTAATCCATAAGGTTTAATATGACGTTGGCCCACCCTAGAGTCCAGTGGCGCTGTGCTTTACACCACTGCATCTGACGCTTGGCTTTGCACTTGGTAACTGGTGGCTTGGATGGAGCTGCCCGGCCATGAAAACCCACTCCATGAAGCTCTATACACACTGTTCTTAAACCAATCTTCAGGCCACATAAATTAAGCCTGTAGCAAATGACTGCTGAAAGTTGGCAACCTCTGTGCACACGGCACCTAAGCATCCGCTGACCCCGCAGTGTCATTTCACGTGGCTACCACTTTGTGGCTGAGTTGCTGTCATTCCCTTTCGCTTCCACTTTGTTACAACACCACTGCCAGTTGACTGTGGGATATTTAGTAGCAAGAACATTTCATGACTGGAGTTGTGGCATCCTATCACAGTACTACGCTGGAGTTCACAGAGCTCCTGACAGCAACCCATTCTTTCACAAATGTTTGTAGAAGCAAACTGCATGCCCAGGTAGCTTGACTCACCTGTGACCATACAGGTGGTTGGAACATCTAAATTCAATTGTTTGGATGAGTAAATACTTTTGCCAATATTGTCTCTATAATAGTCCTCTACTCTTGAAACATTTACACACTTCCCAATTTTTTCCCCCTTGTCTTGCACAAAAATTTTTAATATAATCATATGATCATCATAGCGCAGACCAGCTGCTGTGGCTTCTTTAACACTTCCTTATATAGTATGTGGTGCGGTCATATCAGGTGCCAGTCATGTGTTGAATGACTCATTAGAATGAAGACTCCAAACCCCCATATTCACCTGCAAGTCATGACAGCTTTCTGCCAAAACTCCTAACAAAAAAATTCAAAAATCAAAATCAAACTTCAGCTTGTTCTCTCCATCATGTGACTGTACCTGCCAGAGCACTTGTGCTACCGTGAGCCCAACAGGACCCACAGTACTGGGGGATGTGTTGGTTGCGAGTAGTGCTTGCAAAGTTGGTACCATTGACATTTCTCCAGTCCCAGACTTTGGGCAACTCCATAACATTCACAAGTTCATGAGGACGTGGAACAGTCCTAAAAAAATACATTCACAAAAAAATTTTATTATTTCCGGCACAAACATTGAACAGACAGGATAGTGTGGTTTCAAGGGCAAAAAACTAAGAATAAGGAAATTAAAAGATCAATATATTACTACATTTGAGAATGTATGTAAGCGAGCCATCAATAAAGAGCATAGCAAACCTCCCAGAAAAGACAGAGAGAAAGACAGATTGAAAGACAGAAGAAAAAATGAGAGCAGGTTGTAATATGTAACTGAACTATGTTTGGTTTCAGTTAGAAAATTATACCTCTAAATCACTGTGGAGGTAATGCACAACACTGAAATATGATCCATTTTACATGGAATGGTTTTATTCTCATCTCTGCTCAGGTTTCAGGAGAATAATATTGGAACCACATTTTATATTTCAGAGACCAAAACACTAGGAACTCCAACAGTACTAATAGACTACCTGCGTGTAGCTATATGTATATAATTACTATCACCGTTTTTATTTCCCAGGGTTTTATACAGGGTGAGTTTATAAAGCAGAAATAATCTTTAACGCTTAAAACACAAAAAGGTTGATGGAGAAAATACCCGTTAAATATGACAAATAAACAAAACACTTTTAAGAAGAAACCGAAAGTCTGAGGTCCAACCTTAGCCCGCATATACCTCCTTAAAAATTACCTGGGAATGAACCGATTCCCATCTTACCTGAGTCTCAGTTCATTCCTTCTCGGTAAAGGTTTAAAACACGGTTCATTCTCATTAAAATAGAGTCCGGCGAAAACTCCAGACACAGTAAACATAAAAAAGTAAAACAGGGAAGTCATGATAGCCTTAGAACGGTCATATGAGCACACGCGGAACTTTGGACTTTATATAACAATAGGGGCGGGGTCCCAATTTATAGGGTGTGGTTATATTTAAATGGGGCATGGCCACACTTTACGGGGCGTAATATTTTCATTTCAAGCATTTATTTTATGGAAAATAATTATTTTCTAGAACTAATTTTTTATTAGTTAAAAAGTCTGACCAGAGAGATTTTAGTGAAATCCGCGGCCCGGCTGTTTGGTCTGAATTTTTATCCTGAATTTGTGAATATTGAACATGAGAAACTGAAAGTGTGAGGTTTTGAATACAGAGGAGGGCGCATGGCGGTGTAGTCCAGGGTTTGAGTCCCAGGCTTGGTGAGGACGTTTCTGTGTGGAGAACCCAGGATTTCTTGCTGTGATGCGGGCGTGCTAGACACCGTGCCGCCTGATTGTAAACATTTCTCTATAAACCCTACCACTACAGTAATTAAGAATCCACATTCATTATCAAAAATCTGATGTGCTTTATCTTCCGTTATCAGTTAATTTTGGTTGAATATAAAGGTTTACTGGTGACACCACCCCAGCTCACGTGCTTAGTATCTCTTATTCACCTGTTTTACATCTTTTCATTCTGTATCTGTTTACAATAACAATATCAAGACCACATGACAATCTTGTGCATTTGTGATCATTTGGCAGCACAACAACGATTTGAAGAAAGTGGAAAATGTCTGAAATGCTAATTGGCCGAGTTCTCACGGGAGAGAGGGATGGCATACGCTCACTTCCCTGTCACTCACTGCAATAACCAGCCAATCACGGGCGTCTGTGAGCTCATTCGACGAGGGGCGGATAGCCCTCCAAGTGTGTTATGCCGCCACCAAATACGCATGCGCAGATGTTCGGGGGGAAAAAACCCCACAAAAGGCGGGGGCAGCACTACATATCACGGAGGGGGCATGTGCTTACACCCCTCCCTGGCAGGTGGTGGTCATGTGAAAGGGAAGGCAATACTTGACAAGTGGAAATTGGACATTTACTGACTTTAGTCTCATGAAAATATTAATTTTTTAAATACGTGAATATAAATTTACTTATTGGTCCATTGTTTTACCCAAGCATTGAAAGCCCGGCTTGAATAATTCTTGATATTTAATCATAACTCATATATTTTTCCGTTTACATGAATTTTAAGCAGATAATAAAGATAATTTCACCACTCACTATTTCTTCCATCACATGAGCGAGGAAGCAGTAAAAAAGTGGAAGCAAAAATGGACATTCCATTCACGTTGTGGAAATACTGGATTTTCACGGCAAATAACGTGAAAGACGACTCTGGTTAATTTTGTTTTTCTTAAATTATACAATGTTTGGCAGATAGGATTTTCATAATATTGCTGATAAATAGTTTGAGAATGATTTTCACGTAACATCTGTCCTCATGTGATGGGGTGAATTGCAGTGCCAGTGGAAATAAATTATACTACCTATTCAATGTATGTAGAGCTTCCCTAGAAAGCTGATGCTGTTGTTTTGTGAACATCTCATTCAGATAAAACTTTTTTTTTTTACCCCATCTCGGTGTCTGTCCAACAAGCATATTGAGGTAAAAGTATGGGTATTAAACAAAAATACTGAAAAATTCCAATTTCCGAAAAATTATTTTGTGTTTTTTGTTAATTATCCATTCTTCTACTTGATACACTTGGAATATATTTTTTGGTTCTCGCTGATACCATCAGGGATGGAAAACACCTTTGATGTGATAACCTGCTCATTTTGTACATTCAGGTCATCAGCTGACTTTATTTTATTGCCACATAACATTGCTGATCCTTGACCTGACTAGTACAGACAGGCTTGTATAGCGTTTTTACCCAAACAAAGACAAAGAAATCTGGACCCATCAGATCACATGACCTATTGCCATTGCTCCAGAGTCCACCCTTTATGCTCCTAGTGACTGGTTTTCCTATGTCCTATGAATAATCCATACAATTTGTGTCACTTAGTGTGTGTGTCTGTGTGTGAAAATGACCATACATTCACCTTAAAAAAACAATGTCATTAATTCTACTATTTTTCACGATTCAAGTGTTAATTTAATCTCTGATCATTGTCAGTCAAAATTTCTTCCCAGTTGTATTTTCTGCATGAAGTTCAGCATGATGGTTCTGATGGTTCAGCACTCTCCTTCTCTGCTTCTCGTTCTAGTGCTTATTTGCATATTTAAATCCAAATGCCAATCGTGGTAGCAGCATGATAGCTAGCCCCCAATATAGTAGATCACATCGGTTATCCTGTCTCCTTACATAAATCTTTTACAAAGTGTTCACAGTTTGCCCACAAATGTGAAGCATCATTTTGCACCTTTTTTCTAGGTACCATTACAGATTACATAATTATACCTTTCCATTGGTTTCATGTTTGGTTGAGCAATGTGACATCACTGGACCACCACAGACACATTGTTGTTGCATTGTGACAATGTACATGTAAACATCCTTGTGATCTTATACATTTATTTTGACACCTTCATTTTATGCAGTAAATCACCTCGTTCTGATGTCAAGGTGAAAAAAGTAGTAAGGTCAGTGCTTAATAGTCAACAAACAAATATGATGCGTGTGTTTCTGCATTTATTTTGGTCTGGTTTCAGAGTATAGAAACTGTGATTTTGTGCTCTTCAGACCAATCTTCTTCTTTTGCTGTCTCTCTCCATCCCATCTCCTGAGGAAACATTTGCAGTGGTGATGTTCAATGGAGACACCCTATTGAGAAGCGGGTCTTCTGATGCCTGACCAAACAAAGCCAGAAGCAGAGCTACTCCAAAACCCGTAGCACGCTCCCCCTGTAAGACAGCACATAAAACTGCTTACTACACACCAATGAACCCTGGCTAATTATTTATTAAAGCTATCACCAACTCGCCAATAGAATCAACATGACGTGGAGGTGGTTGGTGCACGATGTGGGGGTGGTTGGAACATGACGCAGGATAGTTGGAGGAGATGTGAGGTTGGTTGGAGGAAACGAGAGGTTGGTTATAGAAGATGTGAGGTTGGTTGGAGGAAACGAGAGGTTGGTTATAGAAGATGAGAGGTTGGTTGGAGGAGATGTGAAATATGTTGGAGGAGATGAGAGGCTAGTTGGAGGAGATGAAAGGTTGGTTGGAGGAGATGAAAGGTTGGTTGGAGGAGATGAAAGGTTGGTTGGAGGAGATGAGAGGATAGTTGGAGGAGACGGAAAGATAGTTGGAGGAGACGAAAAGATAGTTGGAGGAGATAAAAGGTTGGTTGGAGGAAACGAGAGGTTGGTTATAGAACATGAGAGGTTGATTGGAGGAGATGAAAGGTTGGTTGGAGTATAAGAGAGGTTGGTTGGAGGAGATGAAAGGTTGGTTGGCGGAGATGTGAAACTGGTTGGAGGAGATGGGAGGATAGTTGGAGGAGATGAAAGGTTGGTTGGAGGAGATTAAGGGTCGGTTGGAGGAGATGTGAAATTGGTTGGAGGAGATGAGAAGATAGTTGGAGGAGATGAGAAGCTGGTTGGAGGTGATAAATAGGTTGGAGTAGATGACAGGTTGGTTGGAACAGATGAGAGTTTGGATGGAGGACATGAGAAATTGGTTGAGGATGGTAGAGGTTAAAAATTGTATTGCAAAAGACACCAGAATCTCTAGACTGTCCATGTGTTCTACAATCACTGGGTACACCGGAAACCCATTTGCCCTATTCTTTATGTATTTTATATATTTGAAATAAACTCTACTCACAGCGTGTACAGGCGAGGCAATATCCAAATGCACCCACACACCAGGCCAGTCAAACCCCAAGTGAGAGCCAATAAAGAGGCCAGCACAGGAGCTCTGAGCGTTCTCACGGTCCTGTAAAAGAAAAAAAATACATCTCCATAACCACCTAACATACTTCATATTACAGGAAATATTTGAGAGGATTTCTATTCATGTCTATTAAAGGTCTCATTACTGTTCTATTACAACAAACTCATTATGCATATCTTGTGTTCATGCATCAGTACATACACTGTGGTGGTTGAGGGCACCCACTCAACCAAATATTTATGGACCTAGCTATACATCTAGCAAGTTAAAAACTATTGTAATAGGCTCTTCTATCCCTCAATTTATCTTACAGCAACAGAGTTCTTCATGTCAGCAACTGCAGAGGTAAATTCACTGAAGTGGAGTTCAGGGCAGTACACAAGAGGATGTGCGAGATCACCACTGCTACGGCCTGCTTTCACACATGCCGTCTCCCACTGCTCACTGTTGGACATAACAGCAGCATGGTATTTTCCAGTGGAGATCCCCTAAAGTAATATATATACACACACACACAAGACCAGGGATATGCATGACAGGAAGTCTTCAGAATTCTGAATACAGCAACTGAATTTTTCGATTTATATGCAAGTATGAGGCTGCAGTATTACAGTATTATTCTTGCTTTAAAAAAATTATAACCAGACTGATAACCTTATAACCTTATAACCATGTATTCTAAAATAAATGCTTAGTCATATTTTTTAAATCAACAGCTTCTATAAACTGCATCCACAAGCAGAGTGCATGCTTTAGTGCTGCTAATGTTTTTCTGCAGCATGTGATTTTCCTGGTTTACTCATTAACTAGTTAAGTAACAAAAATGATTACATTACAGTTTGCTTACATGTCATTTAGGAGTAAAGTTTAACTATAATAATACCTGCTTTACTTTGAAAATATCTAAATAGGCTTCATCTAGCCACCGGTGCCATGATTGTCAGTAGCCTACAAACAGGAAATGCTATTTAATTTTATAACTGATGTACACTCACCTGACCTCCAGTCAGAGTTGCCATATCCAGGATAATATCTGCAGAGAGATCCTTACTGGCATATACGACCCCATCAGACAGCACCAACCTTCCCTCTGCATCAGTATTATTTATTTCCACAGTCCTGGAGCAAGAAAACAAAGCAAAAAAGGCATGAAGGGATTTGGCTCTTTCAGCTTTTGTGGTGCTCCAAAGGCAATCATGCTCCAAAAGTAAAGTGGACATCCTTCAAAAGCATGAGCATGAGGTGCAGAATTGTTTTAGTACACAGGCACAATTTGACTAAATGGGCACCAAGTAAAAAATGCAGAATAAAACGTGTCACATTATCACCTCGACTGCACCTCCAACAGACTTGCAGCCTGGGGATTACTTTTCACCTCTGCACTCGCCTGAACCTGTTAAGTTCATATCTCTCATCACTCCCTGGACTTTCCATTGGCTGTCATTTCCTGTCCACCTCTTCCTTACCTAAGCCAGTCTGGCGATAATGTTTCTGTGGGTTCACTGTTGTGTACTCGTGTTTGCTTTCTCACCAGTTTATCTCTGTATATTTATTTCCACTGATACTTGTTGCCCTACCAGGCTCGCATCCTGCATGCCAGTATCATAGATTTTGTGATGTCTGTTTGTATCCGGTCTGTGAACCAACTTGAGACACTTACTATAAGCTTTAACTCGATCAATTTTTTTCTTTGTATCTGTTTGTTTGTGCCCTCAAATAAATTACACCTTGAATGCTGGGCCTGAGATTTTTATGGTTTATTTTCCTCTATTCTCTTTTTTTAAATCATGAGAGCTACAGTCGAGCCCCCCGTGTGGGCAGGTGCAGAGTATAAGAGCAGTGTAATGCTTGCTTTGTAAACCCTTGTCAGAATTTTGCTAGTACTATGTGAAAATATAATGAGGTTTTCATTTTTGCTGAGGTTTGTGTAAAAATGTATTATTTTTTAAAAATAAGGATGGACTATAGTGCTGTGTAACAGTGTCTCTTTAAATCATTTTACAGTGTTGTGGTAGTACTATGCATAATTCATACATTCATTCATTTTCTGAACTGCTTATTCCTAATTAAGGTCGCAAGGAGGCTGGCACCCATCTCAGCCGACTCTGGATGAGAGCAGAGTACACCCTGGACAGCTCGCCAGGCCATTACAGACTATGCATAATGAAAAATTAAATGAAAAGCTAACAAACAAGTTTTTTATAGTTTATAATTACATATTTAACCCAGACATGGACCGTTTAGGTGAGCTCTGAACTTTGGGCAGAGCTAATATTCCTAAATAAATAATGGTTAAATAATTAAAGGTACCACACAGATCATAAAAAACACAAACCTAAAATCAAGAGATTTAAAACAGAATAGATTCAGAAAAATACATCCCTTTACTGTTAATAATAATAATAACATCCAATATCATATAATTATCAATTTAAAATAAAACATAACATGAATTTGAATCAATATAATAAACATACATTTTAACAAGAACATTACAGTCCTACTACCTTTCAGCCCTCCACTCTTTTCTCCTTTCTGATTCAAGTCTGAGTCGCAATTCAACTGCTGTCACTTTTTTTTACTGATTTCTGTGATGCAAGCTGGGGTGCGTTTTATCCTGAACCCCAACATGCTCCAATCTCTTCTACTGAACAGGAACTACCACACACAATTTATAATGAGAATCAATTGGCAAAGATTTTGTGCCAGAACAGAAATAATCAGTAACTATATGACAACGTAGAACATTTTAATCCACATTTTAACTGCAGATTATACTTTATAGTTCATAACTATGTAAAATTTCCCTTGTTCATTTAATAAAAATAAATATTTTGAAGTAAGCTTTTAGTCTTAATCATGAAAATCTATGTGATTCTTATGTGGGACAGGCAGGGTGGTATCCTAGCACCCTCTATAAGCGAGCCACACTGGTCATTGCATACTATACAAACATATGAAAGAGAGCTTCGTACAGGTGTTTTGACAAACTAATTCAGAATATGAAAATACATCCTCTTGAGACCCAAAAATTAACGCTGTGTGAACTTCGTAGCCCCTCAGCCAGGACGCCTCAAGGAGGACAAAAGCCATTTCCCATACGGACAGTTTCGGTCAATCAACATTTTATTAGCCACTGTACACACAGGTTTAGATCATAGGGAGTGCCTATGCAAAAGTTTAAAAAGCAATCATTCATATGAGCTCGAGCAATGGCCAAGACAAACTTTATATGTTCAAGGTTGCTGTGCCAAGGTCAAAGGTCACATGTACAAATTAGCTACCCGACACACAGGTTCAGGTCATAGGAAGTACCTATGCAAAAGTTCAGAAAGGTATCATGCATGAGCCGAGCAATGGCCGGGACAAACTTTATATATTCAAGGTCACGGTGCCAAGGTCAAAAGTCACATATGCAAATTAACTACCTGACGCACAGGTTTAGGTCAAAGGGACTGCCAATCCTAAAGTTTAAAAAGCTATTATGCATAAAAGATGAGCAATGGCCCAGACAAATTTTATATATTCAAAGTCACTATGCCAAGGTCAAAGGTCACATATGCAAATTAGCTACCCCGCTCACAAGTTTCAGTCATAGGGAGTGCCTATGCAAGTTCAAAAAGCTGGCCTGTGCATGAGCCGAGTAATGGCCTGGGCAAAGTATTGTCATGCTGCCCGCCCACCAAGACAACAATACCCCTCCAGACATAACTGGCTAAAGGGTAAAAAGTAATGTTCTTAACGTACTGCTTTTCCACTGTTCATCTCCAGGTACAAATCCTGAAGCCAGACTACTTACTATTACCCCAGTTTTTAACATCTCTTCACTGGCAGGCTATTCAATTCAAATTTTATTTTTTTGTTCTTTTTAAAAACTTTTAATACTTTACATGGTTTGGCTCAGTATTTATCTGAATTATTAGTACTAAGAGCTTGATTTTAAATTTATAGCATTGGGAGACGCTCTTATCCAGAGTGACTTACAATTAACATTTTTATATAACTAAGCAACTGAGGGTTAAGGGCCCTGCTCAAGGGCCCAAGAGTGGTGATAGTGGGGATTGAACTGCTGACCTTATATAATGTCCAGATTAAAGACCACAAATGAGTTCTGGCTCCTAGACTTTGGACTTTCCTCAAAGCATTAATTCAACTGTTACAGTAACCACTTCTACACCCTGTTTAAAAACATTTTTTATAGAATCTCTTGGGTATTAATTTACTTCTTTTACAGTTGTGTCATCACTTACCTTGTAGGTTTTGTTTTACCTTAAATCTTTGTCTGTAATTCTTAGTGTAATTTGTAAGCATTTTTGTGTTTCTCTTTTTTCATTATGTAAAGCACTCTATGGCCCGAGCTTGAAGTCAAAGAATAATTAGGGCAGAATATACTGTAGAGGACCAACTCTGCGTTTTTCCGTTAAAAACTATGCTAACTTTTTCTTTAACATGAATATGCCATTTCTTTTAAAAATGATTGTTCTTGTTATTTCCATAAGTCCATTAATTACCTTGACCATTAATATTTTTGCTGACTACTGCCCCCTTGACTAGTTCGGGCACACTGGCTGAATACGCTGCCCTCTGCTGGAAGACCACAATGTTGCAGCATCTTGGTGGCTTTTTCCAAGTCAAGCTGTGCAATCAGTATATAAAGACTTTAAAAAAAGATTTTTGTCAAAATTAGCAAATATGTTTATATTATTATTAACACTATCATCAACATCTATACTCCAAACTGACGTAGGTATTGCAGGAGAGATTTTTTGTGATATTACGAGCCAGAGAGATAACAGTTGTTCTTGTTATAGTGTTGACCTCAATTTCAAAATAATAAATGATCTGAGACAGATCAGCACTGATCAAACATGTTCTGTAATTAACAAGCTCCTTTGATGAGGATTCACAGCACGACTACATTTGAGGTACTAATAAAAATTTTTTTCTTTTTTTGTTGAAAAGGTTTTGTGTTGAAAAAAAATAATGTGATGAATTATGTAGCTTTCACATTTAATATAAGCAGAATAAATACGGAAATGTAGCAGACTTAACAATAACTTGAGTTAATTAACAACAGAATTAGTGGATTAACTTTAATGAAGCTACTTCTTTGATGAATGAATTAACGGTTACGATGCTCACATTTTTCATAAACTTGCCCAACACTGGATATAGCGGTTTCCTGTATGGAATTAACCTGTATTTAGACTCGAACAAAGAAAAGCATTTTGGTAACACCCGCTTTAGAACTGGTTATATGTAATAACTGCTTACTTTCCAGAGTAGAGTGTGTGGATATCATCAGGCCGGGTGGCTGTAGGCCCCACTGCATTCTCAGCCAGGCAGAACACTGCATGCAGATTATCCTTAAACCCCTGAAATAAACAGCAAACATACACTTCTAACCATTATTTCACATCATTTAAATAAAACACAGATATGACACAGAACCATTT
>JBCNYG010000019.1:9162114-9175303 GCA_039654305.1 Porochilus rendahli
TAATTATAAACACAGAGGTGAAGTGAAACTAACCAGGATGCAGCGATTGTTCCCCACAGGCAGGCAGCTGCGAACCAACCGAGTGATAAAGTGTGCAGAAGATGGACTGTTGTGACGACTGACTCGAGAGGGCAGTGCTGCCACACTCGCATAGTTCAGGTACAGAGGGCAACTGTCTGTCGGGTTGGGATTGAGACTGCTTAAAGCTGACTGCCATGTCTGAAAGCAAAGTATCAAAAATTTGTATAAAAATGCATGATGATGTAAATTATTCCCTCTGCTGAGAATGCTCCTGATAAGGGACTACAACATGTCTTTAGTAACTCAGTTTTAAAATAGCATTATAAAAGAGCTTAATCTTTAAAATATTTAAACCAATGTTATTAAAAAATGCCCAAATGCATACAGCACCTTAACTACATATGAGTTATCGGGAGTCTGAACTGTTAATACATCCTGTAGAATCCCAGAACAACCTAAAAAAGTCACAGTACACTGAAACATTCATTCATTCATCAAACACTTAATCCGATTACGGTCACCGTAGGCTGGGGCCTATCTCAACCGACACTGGGTGAAGCCAGAGTGGACCCTAAACACAACCGTTCACACTCACAGCTAGAGGCTACTTGGAACAGCCAATTAGCCTTATGTGCATGTCTTTGGACTGCAGGAGGAAACCTTCCCCATGCCCAGGACTCAAACCAAGGACGTGCTGTGAGGTGGACATGCTAACCACTATACCACCGTGCTGCCCAACACAAAAAAAAAATTAGTTCATTAAAAATTATTATTGTTGATGTGGAAACTTTGAGGTTCTTCTCTATCTCTTCAGGTGCCATAGCACGTGCCTTGGGCCTCAGTTCCCAGCTGTGTGCCATATTGTTCTTGGGCTGCCCCCTGTGGGTTTGGGGGTGGCATAGAATAGACCCAGTCCACGTCTGAGGTCGTCAAAGGCAACTAAAACTAATCAGCAAGAAAGCCTAGTGGTCCTGCAACTCGTCAACATTAAACAAAGTTCGACAGGCTTTGTAAAACATGACTTTTATTTAATTAACAATTGAATCAACAGAATTGTTTGGAATTGCACCACTGATCGAGTTTAAGTTTGTGAACACAGCTCTATATTTCTGTGAATAA
Organism: Porochilus rendahli; assembly: GCA_039654305.1. NCBI lineage: Eukaryota > Metazoa > Chordata > Actinopteri > Siluriformes > Plotosidae > Porochilus > Porochilus rendahli. The sequence goes on from JBCNYG010000019.1 coordinate 9,163,255, forward strand.
TTACTTGTTATTAACGGTTGCAGTAGTGAATACACAGCTTAGAATTTCCATGAAAAAATTGGACATGACAGGCAAAAATATTTTTCAGTTACAGATTCCGAAAAAGGGTACAACTTATTCATAAAATCCCCAACTTCAGAGTACAAGTAAAATACATTAGGAAATATTATCCCACCACGGTGGATGAATTCAGAGACAATTGGATTTTAGTTTTCTTGTCTTTGACGTACTGAGATGCCTATCCATAGTCCATAGACTTCAATGAAGTTGTTTTGTGGTTTTCAGGATTGATTTTTGGGTTTGACACGTGTTCTTATTACATAAGGGGGGATTAGTGGAAACATTTTTCTCAGATAAAAGCCCTAAAACCAAGAAATGCATAAAAGTGTGGAACTTGCAGTAACATAATCAATAATTGTATAATTTCTTCTTTTCTAAAGCAAATCAGTACAATATTTCAAAAACAAAATGTCTTTATTTGTTTGTCATGTTAATGAATCAGATGTAACGTCCATCACATCAGATTTTTCCCAACCCTGAAACACGTGCTAATAAGCACCTCAATTCTTGTTCTCTACTGCAGACAGTATATTAGCAAGCCTCCTCCCCTTATATAGTTTGAGTTCACACTCATGTATCGTTGTTAGTTTTTTGCAATAAAGTTGGATGAAATTTTCATGGTCTTTTTCTTGTAACGCCTGTCACTCATTTTCTTTCAATAAAAAAAACAACAGAAGCATCATTGGATATCTTGTCTTCCCTGCCTAAATACCTCAAGACCTGAACCATGCCCATACACAAAAAATGAGGGACTTATGGCTTTAAGTTTCAGTGTGAGACTGAATTTAATCAGACACCCTATAAATTTAATATCCGTCACGATGGATTTGCCCAGCTGTGAATACATTATTATTGGACTGTTCATTGTCAAAAATGGTAATAACCCTGCACACTGATTGATGTTTACCATTTTGATTGTTGTCTTTGAGCTAACTAATCTAAAACAATAAATAAATAATTAAAAAAGATTCAGCATTAGAGTTTTAACTGTGAAGTGTAGGGCAGCTGTCGGAGACCTTAATATGGAGTCACATAGTTAAAAGCTGACACAGATCAAAAGCACGGAAAATTTCCCTACTAAAAGCCAGATGGTGTTAAATTCATATATCTTTACCAATAATTTCACCAATACATGAAAATATTTTTAAAATCGCCCGGAGTCACTGAAATATGAAAAAAGAAGAGATGTTTTTAAATGAAATGAACATCCAAGATGTAGTTATATCAGTCTTTTCTGATCTCACACCACTTCTGTAGAACTTTCACACACCGAGCTCTGTGTGGAACTGGAGGGTTTATCCGCCATCAGGTCCTTATAAAGATGGTGTGGCTATGGCTTCAGTTTCTGCCACTTGCAAACACTGGGTGCATGATCAGGGTTTCTTTAAATGAGTGTCTGAGCTGTGTATCCTATAGAAGCCCATTTCTTCCATTAGGTGGCTTGTATGATAGCATCTTAATTTATTCGCCAAACCACGTAATCCTACTAGAGTCACAGGGAGGCTAGAGCCAATCTCAGCCAACACTGGGCAAAGGTGGGGTACACCCTGAACAGTCCACCTCACAGCAAGAAGGTCCTGGGTTTGAGTCGTGGGTTTGAGTCCCAGGCTTGACAAAAGTGTTTCTGTGTAGAGTTTGCATGTTCCCCTTGTGCTTCTGCGGGTTTCCTCCCACAGTCCAAAACATGCACATTAAGCTAATTGGCTGTTCCAAATTGCCCCTAAGGTTGTGTGTTGCCCTGCGATTGACTGGCGAACTTAGCATCTCAGAATTATGACTTACAAGCCCACTTTTATTTCTCTACAGCAAGAAATACGCTTCCATAAGATCCTTTATGTTCACTACAGAATATTTTTAGATTTTTGTTACTGAATGCACAACAGTGAGGAAGACACTGCTCAGAGTCAACCCACGGAAAGCTGTTGGGCCTGACGGTATACCAGGCCAAGTGCTGAGAGAATGCACATAACTGGCTGACATCCTTACCAATGTCTTCAACATCTCTCTCACAACTGTTGTCCTCACCTGTCTCCAGACCACTACCATCATTCCCATACCAAAGAAATCCACAGTGACCTTCCTCAACAACTACAAGCACAGTTGCGCTGACATCTACCATCATGAAGTGCTTCAAAAGGCTAGTCATGAGACACATCAAGTCACACTTTACCGGTCACACTGGACCGGTTGCAGTTTGTGTATTCTTCCAACTGCTCCATGGATGATGCCATCAACACCGACTGATTTCCTGGTATTAAGACCCCAGGCACTCCGGATGGGGGACAGGACCTCCAGCACAACCATAATGAATACAGAAGCATCTCAAGGCTGCATGCTCAGTCTGCTGCTGTTCACACTCCTCACCAATGTCTATGAGGCAATGCTCAGCTCAAACCACATCAAGTTTGCCAATGACACGACTGTGCTGGGCTTGATCAGCAGGGGCAACAAGGCCCTGTAGAGAGAGGAGGTGGCACAGCTCAGCAACTGGTGCACTGACAACAACCCTCAACATGGAAAAAACAAAGAAACTAGTCATTGACTTCAGATGAACTCCACATAAACAATCCATTGTGCATCACCAACTTCCTAGTAGAGACTGTCCAGAGGACAAAGTTTCTTAGCGTACACATCACGGACAACCTCACATCGACTCAAAACACCAAAACATTACAAAGAAAGTTAGCCGTGTCTATACTTTTTGAGGCTACGAAAAGCCCACATCCCAACCTCCATCCTGACAACATTTTATAGAGAAACTACTGAGATCATCCTCAGCAGTGCCATCACACTATACAATATATATATATGTATTTTTTTCATATTTCTTTCTAGGCCTACTACATAGACAGTAATTATATTTGTGAATATTCTATATTATCTTAAAAATGAAATAAAGCAATTATTTAGTCAATATGTATATATTAACCATTCTTAATTCTTATTCATTTGTTTTGCAAATTTTATATTTAAGGAACTAAATAAATTAATGTATATTTAACTGGTTTTACTATTTTTATTGATATTGGGTTAAACTATATTTGATAACACTTTTAATACAGTGCTATATATGTGACATTTTGCCCTTCACTATAAATATATATGTATATATGCTCAAGTCTATATGTAATAGCAGTTAAATACTTTCAGCTTAAAATTTCTTATAGGAAGCAAGACAGTAAAATATTACATCATTCAATTATCAAGTATTTATTAAAAAGACCCATCTTGACCACTATTGTTAGTATATCGAAATTATTCAGCCGTTAGATATAGACGTTACATACACAGAGCTGAATGTTTTGCGACCAGTAATATGGCGGCCGGCTTCCCTTCTGAGAGCCCTGACAGGCCGAGTGCTTAATCCAGTTATTTTTAGATTAGTGCTAGCAACGTAAAATGAACTAGCACACTGCACCGCTCTGCTGCTGTATCCTGTACCCAGTCATAAACACTAGCTATGATAATTTTTTTGCCATATCTTGCCTGTTGTGTTCGTTTTACGGCACTGTTGTCTTTTTGCACTTTTTGTACGAACATGTTTATCCTAGTGTGTATCCTTGAGTGTATGAGTGTATTTACCTTTACGGTATCTGTCTTGTCTCCATTATGAGACAAGACAGATACCAATTGTTCCGGTGAAACGTTGTTTCGTCTCACTGTGTATATGGGTGAAAGGGTAATAAGGACTTATTTACTTACTCAGTTGTATCGCCCAGCTACACGGTAAGCGCTACCGTAACGTCTCACACACACACACACACACAATATATATACATATACACTCTCGGAATGCTAACCGCTAAAAGCTAACCTAACAAATCCAAGCTTTATACACCGCCTAGCTCCATGGAAAGGGTAGGGCACTGTATGTTATAGTATTAGATCACAGTACTGACCAGCAATATGCATTACCATTTACAAACGTAGGAATTTGATTAGCAGGCAGTTAATGATTTTTTTAATGAATGCTACAAAGAATTATTTAACTGGCATGTTTCTACTGAAGCCCGGCGGAACGTCTTAGCCTAGCTCTCTCCATGTTCCCACTCTTGGGGCTAATGCTAAGGTTTCTTGCCTCTTTTGTCACCACCGGCAGCAGTTTCCCTTTAACTTGAGTCCAGTTTACTTGTTGTAAATATCCGAGCTGCCCGATGATTAGCACTGGGCAACTTTTGGGATCTATTTCACCGACGGAAGCCTGAAACTCGAGCACGACATTCGCCATGTTCGGTGTACTAAAGTTTTATTCGCGAACGAATCTATTCTTGGGAGCCGACTCTTCTGAAGAGCCGTGTGATGATTGAAGTACCGCGGTAATGCTGAAAATCCAGCTGCTCTAATATTTCCATACCAGTATTTCTCTGTTCAAACCAAGCTGGACATTGTAATGTAATCAAGAGTTTCGTGTTTAACGGTTTCTTAATGACTCATAACTGGATCATAATTATTGAGTCATCATCACTGACTCAACAATAAACAAGTTATTCATATGTACACAACCTTCATCCATCACAGCTAGTTTCTAATGATTCGTCTTTGTTAGCCCTCAGCCTGGGGGTGTTTGTTCGTCTGTCCACAGTTTTATTCTGCACATTAACTCAAAGGCCATCACAACTGTGTAAATGGGAAAGTTCGGTCCAAATCCACGTGGGCATTCAGCAATTTTTTTTAAAGGACCTTATATGACCTTGACCTTTGACCCTGTACCAGATCAGGGGTAATAAATCAATGGGACTTTAGTAGTGAAAGTTGGTGTTGGTGAAAATTTGTCAAAATCTGTTGAGAGATTCAGAAGATAACATGCCCACAAGGAAGTTAATAACATGCCCACAAGGACAGTGGGATGCATGCACGGACAGGATAAAAATATAACCCAGCACCACTGAGTATAGATAAATAATCTAATTTGAATTTACTAATAAAACAGGGTTCGTTACCTTTCCATCTGCTACAGTGGATTTGATATGTGGTTAAGAATATGACACTGTGTATGATATTGGAAATGGACACACGTAAATTGTACACATAAAATAAAATGTGAGTAGTAGAGTATTTAGTAAAATTTAGTTTATGAGATAATCTTAATATCTAAACAAAACTGTTGGGAGAAAGGGCATGAAACGAACAAGTTCACAGAGGTTTCATCAGTACAATTACAGCAAATGCAACGATCCACTTCAAATCTAACGTATTTCATTCTGAAAATATTATTATAACTTTGATTTCATGTGTTAAATAATTCTATCTTCTAAATTCTGATTAATTTAAAAAGTTTGAAGTTCCATTGTGTATAATGTATGTATTTGCATGTTCACATAAGAGCTTTGTTACAACATTTACTGTATAATTATGTAATATAGTACGATATATGTACTATAATCATGATTATTACATTTATAAATAAAATATTCAAACAATATTTTCCTATCATATTTATTTATATTTATAGATTGAACTTTCAAATAGAAAGTCACTGAAACTGCAAAGAAAACAGACCTGAGTAGTGAAGGTGTGAGGACCTTACTGAAACAGAAGGAATGGTCATTTTTTAAAGTACCAAATTTTCTGTTAAACCATTTCCCATTTTTAAAAATTCATGAAAATTGTAACACACATGTAGGGTGTAACAAAATATTAGAGGGGGAGATGTTTTGTTTTATTTTATTTTTTTTAAAGGCACAATGATCACTGCTTTGTCTTACCAAATGCCATTTTGCTAGTTTACACACAAACCACCTGCTGGTACCAACTCAAATAAATTCTAGTTGCTGCCCTCAGTGAAACTGCTGATGATGGACAGGAGTGTGCTTGTGATCTCTCTCACAGCTCTAAGACACAGTGAACAGTACATAATAATTTTAAGCTGAATTAAGCATGCACTCTTCTCAGAAAAGAACTTCTCATCTACAGACTTTTTATTCAGATGTATCCAGCTTCAAATTTTATTTTTAGAGCTGAAAAATTACAAATGGTCTGGACCTCAATAAAGTCATAGCTGTTCATAGCCTGGCATGATCACCCTCTACAAAATATTCACATTTTGTTGCTTTACAGTCTGAAATGAATACACACATGAAATATTTAATGAGCCAAGTGAAAGATATAAAAAGTTTTATATATTTATAAAAGACAGAATCTGTCATGAATTTTTTTATGTGTTCTGCTTTGTGGCATGAATGGACATTTCTGGGTTTGAAGGAAGCAGGACTACGGTTCGGAGGTCACCCTGCGATGGCAGATTAAATGTCACTTAATGGAACACAGCTGAAAAACATAACAATAAACTTGAACTCTGCTCATTAATGAGCATATATTAGGGCCTGGTTTGCCACAGGGTGACACAGTGGTGTAGTGGTTAGCATGTCCGTACAAAACGGCAAGAAGTTCTGGGTTTGAGTCTGTGTTGAGTTAGCATGCTCTCCCTGTGCTTGTGTGGGTTTCCTCCCTTAGTTTAAAGACATGCATATCAGGTTAACTGGCTGTTCCAAATTGCTCCCAGGTATGAGTGTGAATGGTTGCATGTGTGTTGGCCCTGTGATGGTCTGGTGAGATGTTTAGTGTGTACCCACCTTCACCCAATGTCAGTTTAGATCCTGCCTGTCAGTATATCAGCCTGCATGAAGAGAGAGTCTTTACCAGCTGTTTATGTCCTGTTTGTTTTCCAGTTGGTGGGCCTTGGTTATAAATCACACATCCTTGATTCTGCATTTGTGTCTGCCCCCTTCTCTTTGGGCTCTTCAGCACACACGACACTTTAATCCAGTGACAGAATCACTGAGATGGTCCAAAAGTCTATATAAACATGATCAAGTAGAAATAATCACTTTCATCATTGAACACCAAGCTAATTATCTTCCACCCGTGATCAGCTGTAATCATTTTGATTAATTCAGTATAAAAACAGCTATTTGTAGAGCATTCCAATGTTTGGAAGTGTAACTGAAAACAATCAACTATAGGCACTGTCAAAAGATCTCAGGGATAAAGTTGTGGACAGGAACGAGTAAGGAGATGGATACAAAAAAGTAAAAGCTTCATCATTCCCTGGGAGTACAGTACAGTTGATAATCATAAAGTGGAAAGTGTTTGGTACTACTAGGACCCTTCCTAGATCAGGCCATCCCTCGAAACTGGATGGAAGAGCAAGGAAACTCGTAAGAGAAACTTACGATGAGGCCTATGACAATCATGAAGCAGTTACAGTCACCAATATAGGAGGGTTGTAAGAAAAAAAGGCAAGACTCGTTTGAGTTTTGCCAAAATGCGCCTTCAAAATTCTGACGTTAAATAAATAAAAAGGTGTCACGGTCAGATGAGACCAAACTATTTGGCCTCTGGTCTTGCAGAAAGTCAATACAGTTTATCATCCAAAGAACACCATACTGCATGGAGGAGGTAGCATCCAGTTGTAGGGGTGTTTTACTACCGAATAGACTGGGGCATGTGTCAAGATAGAAAAATGGAAGGACCAGTTTGAAGACACCTTTCATCTTCATGGTGTTGCTTAACTGTGAGCAAGATTAATACCAGAAAACAGAACGTTTTATCTATCATCTGATTTATTTGTGCTTATATAAGATGGGCTGAGATACTTAAACAGCTTCTGTGTTATGACACTGCTTGTAAGAAACACTGTTCTCCTGCCAAATAGAGCTGACTGCTCAAGGTTGGTAATATGATAATATAGGCTGTGCTGTTTGGCTTATACAAATATAGAGAACATTTTGGGAAAACAGGTACAGATCTAATAAGTACTCTCGCTGTCTCAGACTGTAAATCATCCTAAAAATTTATGTAAAATTTATTAAGTAAACCCTAAAGACTGTTTAAAAACAGGAATTACAGCTTCATCTCAAGGAAAACTATATACATCAGGAAAATGCTTAGAGATATAAACCTCAAACCTTTTCCATGCTGATTAAAAGTTTATCGGATCAGATTATAGAGAAGTGTTGTGTAGTCTACAGCCAGTATGTTACAATCAGGGAGCTGCATATGCATTGTGAAAGTTTTAGTGTTCCAAGGTCAAGGAAATGTTATTTCAACAATTCACCAAACAGGTCCGTGTCACTGACTTCTTCTCTACTGGATACACACTGATAGCAGGAGCCCAAATATTTGTATCAAAGACACAATTCCTTCAGAGGAGGATTGTTAGGAAGGAAAAGAAAAGACTGCAAAATAAAGGAATCAAGCAAACGAGAATTCAGAAATAAGAAATAAAAAGCTGGAAGATGAATGCCACAATGATTATTTTCACCTTTGTCTTTTTAACAGCATGGACACACTTTTGCCGAGGAGATCTGCCGCAGGAAGTGGTGCTGGACTGGTTAAAGAGACACATTCTGGAGGGACTCCAGCTTGACAAACCCCCTGAACTAACTCTACAGAGTCCATCTGCTCAGAGAGTACATGTGGCAACTCGGCTCAGAGCAAGGCGAGTACACAGGGAGGCTGAGAGTGAGAGAAGGCAAAATCAGGACATTTCCCAAGTAATCCTGTTCCCCAGCTCTGGTCAGTTAATTCATTTCTTATTCAAATCTTTATTACATTTTGGGCTTTCTGGAGTAAATAATTTTAACAACTTCTTTAATAATAAAGTAATAAATGTGTCAATTGTGGGTTTTATGCTGCTGCAGTGAATTATATTAGAATATAAAACATCAGGTGATACACAAAGAGAACATTTCACGAGACTGATTGTGACATCATTAAAAAGCTGCTGTTCTGAAATATTTGACTGTCAGAATGCTACATACAGAAGTGCAAATATCTTTTTATATTAAGTGGGAAAAAACATTAAAGTAGAATAAAAATAGACCATACAAATTTATTCAAGGCAGTAATTTCATGGGGACTGAGGGACTCATCTGTGTGTTCCAATAAATTAAGGAATTGAAGGATTTGTTTTTAATTCTGCAGAGGACACCTGCTTGGAGCCAGTCACAGAGATTTCAGAAGACTCACTCAGCCACTTTACCTACTACTTCAAGCCATCTCTGGACAATCAGAAGTCCATTATCACCTCAGTGGAGTTCTGGTTCTATGTTGGAGAGTCTATTGCAATAAACACCACCTCTGTGCCACTTTACATTCTTACAACACATCAGGAATTAATGCAGTTAGCTGTAATGCCGTCTAAATACAGCCCAGACGGCTGGAGCACCTACAGGATTGAGCGTTACTTCCACAGTACCATAGCCAACGGGCCATTCCTGCTTCAGGTGCGATGTCCAGGCTGTTACGCCTTTGAGGAGGACAAAATCCCTTTCCTGCACATCCAAGTTAGGCCACGTGGGCCTGAACGTGCCAGAAGAGCACCCAACATTGCCTGGTCACCAGCTGTGATTGAGAAGCTCCAGAGGCCCTCACCTGAGAAAGATGACACTTACTGCAAACGGGAACAAATTGAGATCTCTTTTGAGAAGCTGGGCTGGGACAACTGGATTGTCCACCCAAAGACTTTCAGCTTTTTTTACTGCCATGGGAACTGCTCAAACCCTGAGTTCACAGCCACACTTCTGGGACTGCGACAGTGCTGTGCACCTGTACCAGAGAGCATGAGGTCACTCCGCTTCACCACCACTTCAGATGGAGGATTCTCATTCAAATATGAGACACTTCCCAATATCATACCTGAGGAGTGCAACTGCATCTGATACATTTATTTAGGTTCATGCAGACGAGAAACTTGTGAGATAAAGTTCAGTGCAGTTACGCCTCCAGATGCTCTTTAAATTACTTTTAGACCTGCTTTCAGATTGAGTTTGCGGTAATCCTGTAACTTACAAAACAATGAAAAACCTGTGTCAGTAAAAGGGATTCACTGTTACATGCACAAAATATTCTGATTCTTCAAAGGGTAATATCCCTACTAATCTGTTTAGATTTCACTAATATTTTCCATTGTATGCAGTTGTGCACACTCTCAGGATTCAACACTGTTGTTTAATTGGTTTGTTTACAGCACACAGAGGTGATGGTAAACAGGTTATGTGTTGCAAACTGCCATAAAAACACCAACTGAGACATATGTACTGAATGTGGTGTACATATACTCTCCAAATAAAACTTATATGATATAAAAAATCTTGATCCATACATTCATAAATTCATTTGAAGAAAGCTATTAGGGTCTCTGGAAGACTGGGGCCTATCTCAGCAGACTCTGGGCAAAGAGGTGGTGCACCCTGAACAATTTGACCTGTCCATCACAGGACCAACACACATCATGGTATGGACTCATTTTCCTGACAGTAAATAAATTTGTGTAAAAAGTGAATGGAATCATAAAAAAGGATGATATTAAAAGGAGCATTGTACATTTACAATAGCCTGACCTCAACCAGATAAAAATGTGTGAAATTCAATGTGGTTTCATGCTGGGAGTTATTTAAATCATTTGCCAAGAGAGATCAAATATCGAATCAGAATCCCACCAGAAGTTTAGTAACGGAAAGCAAATACTTCGATTATAAACTTGTGCATGCTGTGTTAAAATTCAAACTTGTGCATGCGGTACACTCACTGGGTCCCACTAAAGAACCCCCAGGAAACCATTACAATAGGGAGGCAAGAACAAAAAAAGTTGTTTGTGACCCTGTAAAAAGTTTCAGCATATAAAAAATTTGTACATGTCAAATTTAAAGAATATTGGTTGAACTAAAGAGGTAGCTCAATCTCCATGAAGTTCATATAATGAATCTGATGGGTATACACAGAAATCAACTGTTACAAATTAATACATTTTTATTATTTTTTAATTCATTTAATAATAATCAATAATATTGAGTTATTCAATTATTACAAATTTTATTAAATTTTATTGTTATTAATTCTTATTGTTACTATTGTTATTAATTATTACACAATTACACTGTTTAAATAACATTACACTGTTTAAATAACATTACACTGTTTAAATAAGCAAAATTACAAAATGTTACAAATAGTTTAAATCTCAAGAACAAATGAATATACATGTAAGGAACTTTGTTCAGCTCAACAAAAAGTTTGTGCTTGAAGTGTTAAATGTTTATTGATTGTATACTGCTAAAAACAGGCTCGTATTTACTTATTTTGCATCGTGTGCATCTTGAAATCCGAAAACCGTTTCCGGTGTTCTGTGATGACCTGTACTAAGTCCTGCAGTTGTTCTTCATCCTTTGTAAGGCAGCCATTAAACTCTTCATACGTTGTATTTTCTTGACAGCTGCTGACGCTTTCACTGATGGATCTACCTTCGTTGGTTTACATGGCCATTACTATTACCAAACTAACTTTGGGCTCTTCTCCAGAATTCTTCCACTTTTCCAGTTAGTCTTGCTGCTGCTCTTACTGTACAATGAAGCTCTTGATGTTGATATAAGAAGAAACTCAATACTTGTTGCTTTGAAGGCAATTTTCTACCAAATATATCATCTTGAACAGGAATTTTCCATGCAAGTTCACCAACCATGCACAGTGTTGCACACTGCATACCAGTGTTTAAGTTAGCTAGATGGTGTTACTGAAATACATGATTAGCACGCTTTCATAGTACTCCTCCCTGACACCTAAACTAGACGTCTAGATGGGTGACACAGGAGCTGAAATCTGGGAGCGATGTCACTGGATCATACCATATTTTGTTTATTCTGTTTGTTCAAATATGGAATGTTTATGTCTTCTTCACTCAAATATGTCATTTGGATTGTAAAATATATAAATATAGGTCTAATTTTGATTTGTAAGCTAAAACAGTGTATAATATATGCTTATATGATTTTTGTTATAATTTCATTCAGCATGAGCTACCTCTTAATACTGATATTTCGAGTCAATAATTTGCATATGAAGTTTCCTCAGTAAATGGAATGCTTTGGGAGGGTCAGACAATAACATACGAAAACATCAAAAATAAGGACCAGCCTACATTAGAATCCTAATACTGCCATGATATTTATGTACAGTTTTGTGAAAAAAAAAAATTATATATATATATTTA
>JBCNYG010000019.1:9213952-9224499 GCA_039654305.1 Porochilus rendahli
TATATTTAAATTTAATTATTTACTCCCCGAACAACTCACCTGTCCATCACAGGGTCAACACACACAAATAATACAGACTCACACTCACACCTATGGGAAATTTGGAACTGCAATTTAGCCTAATGTACAGGTCTTTTGCTCGTGAAAGGAAACCAGAGTGCTCGGAGAAAACCCACAAACGCAAAAATGCAAACCTAAGAGGCCTCAAAACCAAGACTGTGAGGTGGATGTGTTAACCATTGCACCATAGTTCCACCTTCATTATATAAAAAAATGAGGAAGTGAAACTATGATGGCAGAGAATGAAGAACTACTGCATACTGAGGATGACACAAATAAAGTGATAAACATACTCATTGCAAAAGCTGAACTGAAACGAACTTTCAAATATACAAAAATATCAGCAATAGTTAAGGATATGCTACATATTGATGAGAACTCAATAAATTCTCGAATTATATTTATATTTAAGCATTTATGGCATTCAGAATGACTTTTCTTTTTTTCTTTGAAAAGTAAACTACCACAAAACTGGAAAGAGGCTGAGGTAGCTCCAAAAAAATCATTTGATTAATTGATCAAAACAGGAAAATTTTTTCAGGAAGATATGATACATAAGATACAATATACAGTGCTCAACAATTTTATTACAGCACCTGTCACAATTGAAAGAAATGTAAACAGTTTCATATACATCAAGACAACAATACTAAACATTTATACAATTGTGTAGCGATTATTTGAAGAACAAACAATAATCTGGAAAAAGTACAAAAATAAATGTTGAAAACAGAATTAATACTACAACATAAAAGATACTGAAATCTGATAAATACTAAAACAGAAAAAATACTGAAATCAGAGTGAACACTGAAAGACCACAAATTCTGAAATAATAATAAATACTGAAAGCAGAACAAATACTATTATCAGAATTAACACTGACATAGAATAAATACTAAAATGGAATAAAAGCTGAAAAAAATACTAAAATCAAAAGAAATACTTTTAATAAATTAAAATATATACTGAATTAGACTAAATATTAAAACACAATAAATACTGACATCATAATAAAATCTAAAAACAGAAAAAAATACTGAAATGATAAAAATACTAAAATCATTATAGATAGATATGATATAGATAGTGAAACAGAATAATATACAGAATAAATGACACAGAATAGATAGTGACACAAAATAAAAACTGAAACAGAATAAATACATCATCATCTTCTTCCATTTGTTCTGGGGTCGGGTTGCGGGGGCAACAGCCTAGCCAGTTACATCCAGACATCCCTCTTCTCAGGGGCATAATGCCCCCGACAACATATCTCCTTGGATCATTAGGACACTCAAAACCCCCTGGGGTCAGAGTACAGAATACAAACTGTAACAGAATACATTTTGAAACCAGAATAAATACTGAAAGCATATTAAATACTGAAACCGGAATAAATACTGAATCAAAACAAATGCTAAAATCAGAGTTAATACTGAAATCAGATCAAATACTGAAATCAGAGTAAATACTGAAAACAAACTTCTTGTGTAGATTTCCTCAAGGTTTCCTCCCACAGTCCAAAGTGTTGGTTTGGCGAGTTGCTTAGGATGTACCACGCCTGTCCCCCAGTGTCCGGGTAACAGTTAGTCCAGGTAAATGTGATTATTGTGGGGATATGAAATATGTTTTTTCAGTCATATGTATTGTAATACACACTCCTGACCAGCTGGTGGCGGTAAATCACCAAAACCTTGTTTGCCAACCGCTAACCCCTCAATGAATAAGAAGAAGACGGGAGGAGGGTCGGGTTGTGCGCTTTACTTCGCACGTGTGTATCTCAGAGTAAATCTGTTTATCACGTGCCTGGAGATGGAAATGGATGAACCGGAACCATGTCCATCCAGTAACCCAGCCTGGGCGCCTCAAGAAGAACCGTGGAATTTACAGCAGACTCCTCAGTACCAGTTCCACAAATTTCAGGCATTAAGAGACTGGAATTGGTTTCAGTCTACACCGACATGTCAGTGGGGTCCCAGTCCCAGGCCTCCTGGGAATACGTCTGGAAAGCCGGGTTATGGAATCCAGTGCCCCGGTATGTGTGTATGTGTGTTTATTCATTCATTTATTTGTTTATTTAAAGTGCCTCGGTATGTTTCACCTCAGTGTTCGTGTTCCGTAGGTTCCATCACAGTGTATGTGTTACACTTTGATATCAAATCATACCCAAAAGTCTGTGTTCCGTCTCCATCACCATGTCTCTCTCTCTTTCTTTTTACTGTAGCCTTCTTCCTTTGACCCTGTTTAGAAAAAAACTGTTTCGAAACATCTAAAACGTTTTGTCCCCCCATGTTTATAAACCTTACTCTCTGTGGAATATAATTGAACTTTATTAAAATAGATTAAAAAAATCATTTTGAATGAGGAATAAAATAATTGTAGCTAATGAAACAAATCTAATTTATGCTCAGTAAATAATAAAAACAAATAATGCAACTAATAAGATTTATTAATTAGTTTAAAAATGATCTTGTCCAATTATTTGTATTTACTTTAAAATAAAACTTGTACAAAATTAATGACCTGTGACCATATATGAAGAATAAGAATTTGATAACTGGAATCACGGTAACGTATATGTCCTGTAAACCTATTACCAGCTAGCATTTCTATTCTCTTATCTGTTAACATAGTTTAATTCCCATAATTTATTGCATTAATTCTTTAATAATTTACAGGGTTTCATCTTCAGGAATATCCGTATGGGAGGCGAGATCATGGCCAAAATCAATGGAGGAACAGAGTAACACTTATGCTTGTTTATTTTTATTATAATTATTTTTATTGTATTGTAATTAATAAATGTGTGTTTGTGAATTTCGCTATATTTACTGCATGTCATGTACAACGTGATTATGCTGGCCTCCCTCTTTGTTGAAGCAGTTTATCCAGCTAGCCCAACAGTCAACTATACTTAGAAAAGACTCTCATACTGGCGTTGTCTTTAACATTTTACTGAAGAACGCAACTTGACCGTGAATCTGCAGTACAAACAATACATAGATATCCATTAATACCAACTCTCAAGTGTAATATTATGGACAATCACAGAAACTGTTGTAAATAATAATAACATTAATCAATGTACATCAACAAATATGGGGAAAAAGTGCAGAAAAAAACTTCAAAATAGATGAGAGAGCATGAAACAGCATGACATTAAAGTTACATGGCTCACAAGTTAACACCAGAGCAAATTAAACAGCCTCATAGTCATTAATGATTATTCTAATCTTCTTCATAAAACAGGTGTCTGTGTTCCACAACCTTCATTTTTCAAGCTTATAAAACATGAAAAACTTACAGATATGGCTTTTGATAGCTTCAGTTAGAAAATAGACCTCCCATGGGATACAAAACACAAGATTCAACTGGAGCTCAAACCATGCGCTCTCGTACCACTCCAAAATAAAAGTGAAACTTAAATAAGAATAAAGCTGCTTTTACCGTTTGATTCACTAGGCGGCAGTATCACACTGAAAAGGCATCAGGTTGATCTATAACTCGTCATGAGGCTTATAGAGGAGTCCACCTGGTATCCATAGGGATGCCATACCGAACAATTAGAAGCTAAACTATGACATCAGAGTCTGCTGGGGACAGGAGGAGGATAAGCATCGTGCCAGGCCTGGAAAAAAACCTTGGGTGTACACTGCCGGATGACTTTAAACTCCACCTTTCTTGTGAGACCATCTGCACTGAGAAATGTTTTTGTTACTACAGCCAAATTAAAATTTTCTCCATAAAGCCATTGGCCTTTTAATTTTTTGACACTTGAAGATCCTTTATGAGGACCACGTCGCCCTCTTTTAAGTTGGGTCTTTTGCCCTGCCATCTGTTCATAGCTTGCAGTGGAGAAGAGTGGCAGCCCTCCTTAGTCCATAAGTTGCTACAGCAGGAGATGGAGTGTTGCCAAATGAAGAACAACGTTTAGAGAGACTCTGTCGTAACGAGCGCTCAAATCAAAAACAGTGCGAATCTTGCCAGGCTTTTTGGGTTGATGTACGCCAAATTATGGAAGATTCCATCACTCTTGGTGAGCTTGCAATGATTGTGCGATTTCTGCATCATTATGCAACATTTTCTGAATGAAGTCCAAGTAGTGTGCCTTCATTTCAGGGTTCTTCTCAAGAGTGTTGCAGAGAGTTTTAAGGCATTTGTAAGCATGTCCCATTATCCACAGAGCTCTTCCGTTCACCACATACTTCTTTGCATCTTGGAGAGACCTCCTGTTTTCTCATCCTCCCCACCATGATCAGTAATTAGGTGAGGGGGTGCAGAGCCTGGATGCATAGCTACTACTGTATATTCCCATCACTTCCACATTCTGCACATATGATTGGCTATGTGGATGCACAACAGTGGAAACATATTGCTTCCTTCTTAATGTACCATTTACTCTCCTCCAGAGATTTTTCTCTAAAGCCTTTAAACTTATTGAGTGAGAGGGGCTTCTTATGGCTTCTTATGGATGGGACAGCAACTGAGTAGGTCAACTGTTGAACTGGTGTGGACTGATTTGATCCAGCGTACATGTTCTGAAGACTCTCTTTATAACCACTTAACAAGCAGGTCTAGATCCTCAGATTCAGTTAAGTCAAGACCTTCAATAGCATTAGAAAACGAAGACTCCCATGTCCAGCGGTGTTCTACCTTATTATCGATCTTTATCAGACCTGTGGTGATAAGTTGACTTCTGGAAGGGAACTTAGCCAGGTTGGCAGTAGCAGAAAGGTGGCTGAGGTCACCTTGTTTGTACGATCAACCTGCTGCTGCATCGTTTTTGAGGTTTGGGCTATGGCAGTAACCATGACTTCCTCTACTAATCCTCATCTTTGGACTGCTTCTGTGAAAAGACAGATCATGGTGAATTGCCGTGGGCTGCGCTGCCGGTAAGGGGCTAATCTCGTCCTATTTTTTGACCAGCAGTTTACTGAGACTAACCTTTGCCATTTGTTGTGTATGACCAGTGGCTCGGTCAGGCCATTTTTGCCGAGGGGGAGCTTTGTGCTCTCTGAGTACATCGTCATCAATATCTTTGAATGCCGCCTTCAATGCAGCAGCCTTGGTAATGGCTGGTTTCTTTTCTTTTTCAACCTTCAATGCCTCTAGCTGTGCATTTATCCTTGCCTTGTCACCTTGCAATTTCTTTCTGTGCAAAAACTTCTGTAGTACCTGCCTTTGCCTTTGCACGAGCCATTGCTAAAGTCATGCTCATCTTTGAGCTTGAGGATGATCATGAAGAACGATCCAGCTAGCCCAATAATCAACTGTGCTCAGAAAAGACTCTGACATGGTGGCTTTGTCTTTGACCTTTTACTGAAGAACATAATTTGACTGTGAATCTGCAATACAAACAATACAAAAATATCCATAAATACAGACTCTTAAATTATATAGTATTATGGATATAATCACAGTAACTGATGTAAATATTGATAACAATCAGTGTACATCAACAAATATGGTGGAAAAAGTTCAGCAAAACACTTGATACATAGATGAGACAACATAAATCAGCATAACATTAAAATTACATGGATCACAAATTAACACCCGAGCAAACTAAACTGCCTTACTGTCACAAATTATTATTCCAATAGTCATCATAAAACAGGTGTCTGTGTTCCATAACCTTAATTTTTCAAGCTTATGAAACATGGAACTACTTACGGATATGGCCTTCGATAGCTTCAGTAGGAAAATAGACGTCCCATGGGATACAAAACACAAGATTCAACTGGAGCTCAAACCATGTGCTCTCCTACCATGTGAAACTTAAATAAGAGTAAAGCCACTTTTCCCCTTTGATTCACTAGGCGGCAGTATCACACTAAAAAGGCATCAGGTTGAACTATAACTTATAATATGGTTTATAGAGGCCATGACAGTGATGTCATGCTGTAACTTTTCTGTATGATTGTTTTTTTCACCAGAAAAAACAAAAAGAACCAGACTTCAGTCATTTCTGTGATACATGTGATCGAGGTTTTAAAAACAAGGAGAAATACAATGAACATATTACTCAACATGTGAAGGTAATCCATCACCATTACATGGAACTGCGGGACTAAAAACAAATTAAAAATTATTTTGTTTTGTAATTAAGACAGTTTTTTATGTTTCCTCCTCAGTGTTCTTTTGATGGTTGTAATTACACTGCACATGAAAAACTTGTCAAAATTCACTGGAAAAATGTGAGTGATGCTATTAATTTATAATTTTTTTTATGTAGATACCAATAGTTTAAATTTAAGTGTTGCTGAAATGCTTTTTCATGGTATTCCTGGCTGGGTCTTTCCATGTCAGGTGTCCGAATGGCTCCCACTCGACCGTCTGAGATTTGGCTGAAAGAATTCAAGGAAGTTCATACACTTCCTAATAGGAAAAGTCTCAAATTTTAGCTTTTTACTATCAATAGTTTTGTCACAAGAAAATATTCAAACAACTGAGTTCTGACCCTTTTTGAGCCTCATTTTCTGAGGAGCCACTTTCAAATTGCTATATCAAGAAGAGTATTTAAGATATATCTTTCACATTTTCAAAGGTTCAAACCTGTTTCCATTATTTGAAGAAACTGGACTTTCAAGGTTTACGGCTAAGATGTGTCATGAGATTCTGGATACCTGACATTGCTTGAAAAATCTACTCTGCCCTCTGTGGCAGCATATTTGAAGGTCTAGAGAAAGCTCAGTTTTAAATCTAGATACTTAATATGGCACATGCACCTTCAGGGTGTGAAATTCCTTGAAAAAAGAGCTTGTGTTACTTAAATAGTGCCTTACCTTTATTGTTATATCCTTGAGTATCCACTATGACAAACAGACATATGCACGTGACATGAATTGGCTGTGTGAATTATGCTTATTCCGCTCATGTATTGAATTTAACCTATCTTTTAAAATGTAAATAAAACAAATCGGAATGCATTCTTTTATTACCTTTTGCACTTTTTCTGGTATATTTTATATGGACCCACCATTTGATTGTTTCGAGTCAAATTGATCCGATTGAATTAGTTGTGTATTCCAGCATGAGCTGCTGTCTGAGCTCAGTTTTACCTTAATGGACAGCCACTATTTCATCCATTCTAATGAAGGTGATTGACTATTTGGGGGCTGCATGGGTCTTGCTATGCTGGATCGCTGATCAGATAGATTCTGCTAAAGCTTTTAAAACTTGATCTGCGTGTTCCAGCGGTACCACCCCTCCCTTAGTGCTTCTGAGCAGCTGCTGAAGATTCTCCAGAGTGCCGCTCTTCTGGCACAGCTTGCACTTGGGAGTGTCTCCCAGCCCCAAGGTGTGCAGGTTGGCTGGGCTTGGGAGGACATCATAAACCGATTGGATGCGAAACTTTGAGAATTGATTCTGTTTTCCAGAGGTCTGCCCAGGAGGTTTTGCGGGAATCTGCATGCTCCCACTTGGTCCACGCTCCTTGTTTGGACATACCAGTCATCTTGCTGCAGCGTATCTTGTCCTGGATCAGACAACACTTCTTCTTTCCATGGGTCAGCTTGTAACACGGCTTCGGAAAAGAACCCAGACCTGCTCGTCCTGTTGCCACAGAGCCCACCAGCTTTTTATGCCTTTCTCGCGCCTCAGCTTTAGTAATGGCCTCTGGGGTCTGCCACTGTCTCCCAGTCTTCACAAGGATTAATGCTGCTGCGACTTTTGTGTCTCTGGAATCCCAGTATCTCTCTGGAATGGGTGACTTCAAAATCCTTTGTTAGTCCACTGAAGGGAAGGTGCAGCTTGGTGAAATTGCCATACAGGGCGATGGTGTTCAAAGACCGCGGGAGCCCCAGCCATCTCCTGAGAAACCTTGCTGACGGACTTCTCTAGAGCCTCTACTGTTGTTCGTCGAATAACCGGGGCCAGGATATTTTTGGTGGGACTTTGTGCTCGTAGATCCAGAATATTGTATCAGTGGAGAGATTACATAGGAAATTAGTGACTCCAGTAAAGGTGAATAAAAAAAACACAGCAGTTCACTGATTACTTAGATTACTTCATTGCCTATATATATTTCCCATATGTCCCCTCTAATGCGTCTCAAAGAATTGGGCAGAGATCCTAGCACAAATTGATGTTGCTCTCTCTGAAGTCAGTGGAATGGATTGGAGATGTCTGTTGTGAAAAGCAGCTTGAGCAGTAAGTGCAATGACTGGAACAACCATTGGAAGAATAATTAGGAATATTATATTTTTTATGTGTGATATGGCAAGAGGCACCTTACATGTAGAAAATATGTGGATTTTTTTCTTCTTTTGAAAACGAAAGTGAAAATAGAGGCACACAGGACTCCAGTAACCAGAAATACCACCAGCTGTAGGCTTAATTTGAAAGCTCTGAAAGTGGGTTTGTTTTGATCAGTAAATGTACTCATAGAAAGTTAACCGTGTCCTGCTTGATTTTGGCACTTGTGCCAGGTGCAATCTCACAGCAACTGCTGCCGAATTTCACTTGGATTGGGGAAAATTTGAAAAAAAGACATCTAACTTAATGTTTTAGATAGATTAGGCATATGTTCTTAACATATCAAAAATGTGTTATTTGAGTTCTGCCTTATTTGTTCTAAATAATTTTTTTTTAAATGTTGGTATTTTTATACTCACTCAGCACTCACTCAATGATTGTTTCCTAATTTTCAATTGTGCAAGACTGTCAGTGACATTATTATGGATACAAGTAAATGTTATGTTGGCTTAAATGGTAAAACAGAAATGTAACAATTTAACAAGTTTCAACCCATGTTTGGGTTCCAATATTTGAAAACCTTAAGACTGTACAAGGGTAGAATTTAACATGAATAATATAAAGCACTGTGTCCTAAAGTCAGTGTATTTTGTTGCTATTTGTGGACTTCAGCTCAGCTTTCAACAAGCTCAGCTTTTCTTCCTCAGGAAGTTAAAACGTACTGGACTCCGTCATCTGCTTCAGTGCACATACTGTATATCCCATTGCTCAGTTTTAATTCACAGTGATCACAGTTTACATTTCTATCTCATATTTCTATCTAAAAGTTTGTGTATAAATTTGACTTGTATTTATATTCTGCTTCTTGATATAGCAATTTGAAAGTGGCTCCTCAAAAAATGCTTCTCAAAAAGGTTTCTAAAATATTTATTGTAAAAGAACCATTGCTGATTTTCGTCAATAGGAGGCTGCATAGCCGTCAGCATGTTTCTGCCCTGCGTTGGCCTGGCGAGCTGTCCAAGGTGTACTCTGCCCTCGCCCAGAGTCGGCTGAGATGAGCGCCAGCCTCCCTGCGACCCTAATTGGGAATAGGTGGTTCAGAAATAAATGGAAAAAAAAAAACTATTGGTAGTAGAGAGCTAAAATTTGAGACTTTTTCCCATTAGGAAGTGTACTAACATCATTTAATTTTCTTAAATTAAGTTTTTTTTTTGTGGTGTGACCCAGAAGTGGTGTGTATATATATAGAGAGAGTTTTAAAAGTTTAGGATCTTTTCTGTCTTTCAGTGTCATGTCTCAGGAGTGAAACAAATCAAGCTGGACACTCCAGAGGAAATTGAGAAATGGAGAGAGGAAAGGAGACGGTATAATTTTTATTTTAAACATGCAAATAATTGTATATCTGAGTAATTTTTAATTGTTAGCTGTCCCATGACTGTGTATTTAATGAAATATCTAATAATAAATCCTGAATGCTGTGTGCAGTAACTTCCCAACAGCAAGCAATGTACAGAAGAAAATGAAATTACTGGAGGTGAAAGAAAAGAGAGGAGACATGCTGAAGACTTCTCAGTATCGGTATGTTATTGTGTGTATGGCTAGCATGTAATGGCAGAGTTGGGAACCTGACTAAATGGTTCACATGGTGATACAAACAATAAATTTGGTTGCATACTTCCTGAAAGTGTTCAATATTTTAAATATTTCCTTGGCCATTTGAAAGTCTTTTTTTTTAAGAATTGCAACCACAAATAAAAGGCCTTAGTTTTGTAAAATAAATTGTCTGAAATATTATTTAATAGTTGTGGAATAGTGGCAAGTTAGTTCATTCATTCATCTTCCGCTTCTTCCGGGGTCGGGTCGCGGGGGCAGCAGCCTAAGCAGTGAGGTCGGGACGTTCCTCTCCCCAGCCACTTCCTCCAGCTCTTCCGGGGGGGAGGCGCCGAGGTGTTCCCAGACCAGCACGGAGATGTAGTCCCTCCAGCGTGTTCTGGGTCGACCCCGGGGTCTCTTCTTGGGTGGACATGCCCGAAACACCATACCAGGGAGGCGTTGGGAAGGCATTCTAATCAGATGCCCGAGCCACCTCAACTAGCTCCTCTCAATGGCAAGGAGCAGCAGTTCTACTCCGAGCTCTTTCCAGATGACGTAATTTCTCACCCTATCTGTAAGGGAGAGACCTGATCCCCGGAAGCTCATTTCAGCCGCTTATATTCGTGATCTCGTTCTTTCGGTCACTACCCAAAGCTCGTGACCATAGGTGAGGGTAGGAACGTAAATCGACTGGT
>JBCNYG010000019.1:9296729-9311815 GCA_039654305.1 Porochilus rendahli
GAACCGAGTACTAAAACTTCTGTCTTATCAGAGTTAAGTAAGAGGAAGTTAGTAAGCATCCAGCGTCTAATGTCCTTCCTAACGTCTGATGTCCATCACTAATTTATCATAACAATATTCTCAGCCCTCACATCGTTCACATGACACATCGTGGAAATGCTGTCAGTTTTTTGTACAACATGGGTGATGCAGAACATGTGTCCAAGGCAACTGTCTGTCAGGCTTTTAGAAGTGTGACACTTGCACTGAAATGACTACTTTACATGTTTGTAGCGTTTCCAAGCCACAGACCCAATTTAAATTTAAAGATTTATATGATTTGCTCCAGTGGTATAAACCTTCAATTCCACCTGTTGCTATTAGCAGTAGCACTGGGATTAAATATATTTTTGTTGGCATAAAAGCTCAAATTACATATGCAAAGTGTAACTCCCTAACTACAGTCTAGGGTTAAAAGTTACTGTAGAAAAGTGCCCAGTTCACGACGCAAGAGATTCAAATCTATTTTCAGGTTTTCATTTAGCCTTAAGAAAAGGGAAAGCATACAATCAATCACAACTTCAAAGAGAAGAGAAAGCTCTGAAAAAAAAACAGCTTTGCATTTGGCTTATATGGTGCCCGTTCTACTCTGATTGGTCTATCATCCTCTTCTAACTCTTGACTCTGATTGGTCCCTCATGACCTCATACCTCAACATGTCTCAACAAGTCTCAACATGTCCTGAGTCTCAACATGTCACAAGCTGACCTTAAAGGCTCGGTGCCTCCCTTCGCCTAGGATGGTCATTTTGTTTCTTTTCAAGATCTGACATTTTGTTCCAGTGTTCCGTGTTCAAGGACAGTCAAGAAATACTCATACAGAGTGGAATTAGCCCTACATAAAATAATAAAATAATCTTACACACACTTCGATGAATAAATTTATCATAGTTTTTACCAATAACAACCAATAATCAAATAGTGCAGAAAATTATACAATTGTTCTGCTATAGGCAATCATTAACAATTTCAATATATATTTCATTAGAGATGACTTCAGTGGACAGTTCTTCATTTCACAATTACTAATGTCTTTAAATAAAGGAAATATCATTACTCATTCCTAAGATATTACAATTTCTGTATTCATATTCATGTTGATGCTGTTAATGATCGATAATTAATTTCAGGATGTGATAGGGAAGTCCAGCAATTTGCATAAGATTTATTTCAGACCAACAGGCAACAGACCTTACACTGATTATGGTTTCAAAACCACACAGTGCCTCCAGTGGTGTCTGATACCCCAATTTACTCCACGTAATTACTAATATTTATATAAACAGATACAGTGTAAATCCTATCAGCCAGTAAAATGTTCAGTATTATCAATATGATAAACAATAAAATGTAAATGTACTGCAAAATGCAAATGTATAACACCTTCTCCTTACAAAAAAGAAGAACATTCGCTTTACGTTTCAAGTCCAATTGACAATAGAAGAAGAGTTTCGGGATATACCTCACATCTCTTTCACACAGTTATTTCTTAGTCACTAAGTTATATTCATAGTCACTTCTTATAACTCAGTGTATTCCGCTGGAGTAGAACCTCCAGTCCAGTAGTTGGCGACATACATTACTGGAGGTTACAGCTAACTGAAGTAGAAGAAGAAGACGTACTTGCCGGTCAGATCTTTAAGGACGAGTATAGAACACCATGAAGATTTGGACGTCAGAACATATTTTCAAGTAAGTATTAAATATTTCCTTTTATATATGGATATAATCTGTTATAAAGCTTGTGTAGTTAGTGAACAGAGGGATTATTATCCAGGCGATGATTGGAGATTTCTTCTTAACTATAACTTTTCGACCTTGGGTTTCATGTGGTTTCAGAATGCTAAATTATGCTAACAAAGGCTAATTACTGTTAATTACCACTAACTCAGCTATCTTACTATAAATACAGTTCAGTATTGTGTATATTTAACGGGTTGTTTGGTTCGGTTTATTTGGATGCGCTAGCTGTATTTTTTTTTTTATTTATAAGTATGGTGGATTGTATAATAAATCAACTAGAACAACACGTTGGGATATAACTGGTTTTCATGTTGATGATGATAATTTGCAGATGATGGATTTTACATTACTTATGTTTTAAGGCCATAAATAAGTCATATATACTGACTTACTCTACATCCGGTGGTATTTAAATTCCGATCGGATTAGATTAAATTAAGTATGATAATATATACATATATACAACTTAAATGTTTTAATATATAAAAACTTCTGAGTAATAACATGTTACACTTGTGTCTACATTTACCTACTTAATCAGCAGTTGAAAGTCAGAAGTCACCATCCACCGGGGTGTGTGTGTGTTATGCTACTCTGGTGTAAAGGTGTGTATGGGTTATTCGAAGAGATTGAATCAGTTATGTAGAATTCATAAGATTTGCTTAAATTGCCCCTTGGTGTGAGTATGTGAGTGAATGGTTGTGTGTTGTTGGCTGTGCAATGGTCTGGCGAGCTGTTCAGGGTATACCCCACCTTCAGCCAGTGCCTGCTGAGATAGGCTGCAGCCTCTCTGTGACGCTAGTGGGATTAAGCAGCTTGGCAAATGAGTGAGAACTTTCAATCTTGTAGAGAACATTCCGAAAAGTTTGAAGGGTATAATAGCAAAGGAGGACTCACTGTGGAATGGTATGTTCAAAAAGCAAATATGGGTGCACACACGAAGTGCCATGTAGCCATGTAGTGCATATTTATTAGCAGTATGTATGTGTCAAATGCACCCCCCACACCACCACCACATACACACAAACTGACAGCCGTTTTTGTTGTTTATAATTCTTTCTTTGCAGCCACCCATGGGAGACAGTGACAAAGGCAGCTATGCAGAAGTACCCGAACCCCATGAACCCCAGTGTATTTGGAGTAGATGTGTTGGATCGAAGAGTGGACCAACAGGGCCGACTTCACAGCAAACGTCTACTTAGCACTGAATGGGGCCTACCGTCGATAGTCAATTCAGTAAGAACATACTTTCTGTTATTCTACACCTGTTACTCATTACTGAGAAGAGATTTATTTATGATATTTATTTATTTCATCATCATCTTCTTCTACTTGATCTGTTGGAGTAGGGACCTAAGCAATGAGGTCCTCTCCCTGGCCACTTCACCAGCTCTTCCCCGGGGGACACTGAGGTGTTCCCAGGCCAGCCGAGAGACATTGTCTCTCCAGTGTGTTCTGAGTTGACCTCGGGATCCCTTCCCGGTTGGACATGCCCAAAACACCACACCAGGGAGGCGTTTGTGAGGCATTCTAATCAGATGACGAGCCACCTCAACTGGCTCCTCACAACGAGTTCTTCCTGGATGGCGGAGATTCTCACCCTATCTATAAGGGAGATCCAACCACCCTGAGAAGGAAGCTTATTTCAGCCACCTGTATCCGCAATCTTCTTTCGGTCACTACCCAAAGCTCATGACCATAGGTGAGGGTTGGAACGTAGACCACAAGGGTTGGCGCCTAGAAATTCTGTCCATAAAAATTATGAACAGAACTGGTCTTAGCTGTCCAAACGAATTCGAATTGTTGTTACTAATGCGGACCAAGCTCTGGCTCTGGTGGTAAAGAGACCTAATGGCCCGTAGAAACGGGTCCGGTACCCTATACTCCCGGAGCACACCCCACAAGATAGCTCGAGGGACATGGTCGAAAGGCTTCTCTAAGTCTACAAAGCACTCCTCAGACAGATTGGACGATCTCAAATGCCCCCTCCAGGATCCTGTAGAGTGTGTAGAGCTGGTCAAGAGTGCTGCGGCCAGGACGAAAACCACAACGTTCCTCCTGAATCCAAGGTTCAATTATCGGTCAGATCTCCTGAATAGACTTTCCAGGGTAGTCGGTAAAGAGCTACGAGTTAATAGGCCCTTCTGACAGGAGACTTTGCCAAACATTCCCATTCACACTTTCATTTATTTATTATATTTATTATGATTTTTATATTATATACATAATATTCTTAAGAATCTTAAATCTTAGGTCATTTTTTAGCGTAAATTCTGATAACATTGTAGTATTAGTAATAATAATAATAAGGTGGGCAGCTGTGGCCTAATGGTTAGAGAAGCATCTGTTTCCAGTTACAAAAGTTACTCCAGCTGTTTCTTTTTAGTACCTTTTTCTTTTTTCTTTTTTGTTCTTGTCCCCTCACACATTTATTCAGACGTGTTGCTGCCATTAAATTTAAAATGAGTTAATATTTTTCATGAAATAATAAAATGTCTCACATTTAACATTGTTTACTGTGAGTAATCTATCTGTTTGATTTAACATATGCATATGCACTACTATGACATTGTACATGCATACTTCCATTCTGTTTTTATTTACATTTAATATGGCATCGAAATGTTTTTTGGATTTGTGGTTGTCATTCACCCGTAAATGTAACAGATTTGCAAAAATAATTCAATAAAACCAAAATTATTTTTGGCTGCTAATTCATTTGCACTATTTTAATGGGCTTTACTTTGATTATTTCTCATCTGTGTGATTCAAATAGTAATTGTCAGGAGTGATAATTATTATCCTCAAATATGAGGTGGGTGATTGGGATAAAAGTTATTTTGAAAGTTTTAAAATTTTGATTAAAATGAGAGTTCATTTGAATTCTGGGTGGCACATGATGAGGGTGGGATTGTCAGGTCACAAAAAAGATAAAGAAAAATTAGAGAGTAAACAGATGCTTCTACTTTTTTTGTCATAAATGGCTATTGAACTTCTTTCTGACAATATCTAAATTTTTGTTATTTATTAACACGAACACTCTTTTTTTTTTATCCACAGATCATTGGTAATGCACGGGCATGTACATATGTTCAAGAACATTCACTTGTAGACCCCAGAAAGAAGACTTTGGAGCTTAAATCTTCAAATGTATGAACTTTTGAACTTGAATTTTAACTCTGTGAGAAACTAACATGCAGAAAATCAATTATGTATTTAATCTGTTTATATTTATATATATTTTATTAGAACAAAATATAACCCTCAGTTATTCAGTTACACAAAGA
The DNA here is from genome assembly GCA_039654305.1 of Porochilus rendahli. NCBI lineage: Eukaryota > Metazoa > Chordata > Actinopteri > Siluriformes > Plotosidae > Porochilus > Porochilus rendahli. The sequence continues at coordinate 9,301,798 of JBCNYG010000019.1, forward strand.
CTACAAACATTAACAGATCAGATATTCTTTTGGGTCTGTACCTAATAATAATAATAATAATAATAGTAATAATAATGATAATAATAACATAGCTTCTTAACAAGTGGATTAGTAGTTGTAACCTTGATATTATTGTGTAGGAGACATGTAGATATAAATTATTCACAGTTTCTCTTTATGTCCCCAGATTACATTTACCAACATGGTGTCTGTAGATGAAAGGCTAATCTACAAACCACATCCAGATGACCCGTTAAAGTAAGACATGGCTCTTTGGTGTATAATAAATGTTTTTGAGGTGTTCTGCATGCTCTTTGGGTTTGTTAATCTCCACCCCTGGAATGATTAAATTCTGATATCTTAGTGCAGCTGAGTTCTCTTGCCAGTCTTGCTGCTTATTATAACAAGACAGCGACTGAGCAACTATAGTGTTTGTGGTTCATAATATTCATTTCTAAATGTCTCTGTTTGGCCAGCTATTCTTCAGGCTACCATCACAGTCGTACATCCTGTTTTCTTTACCCATATATGGATGCGATGGTCCACAAACCTTTCATTGTCTAGTGTGTCTGTGACGTGTTGTTTTAGAGGCACAAAGAGAGAGAGAGCATGGTTTACTCAGCTTGCATTGTCCACCTACACATGTTCAAGCCTCTTTGTAGAGAGCGAACGTTGTTCTCCAGAGATTGTTGTAAGATTGATATGATTGCCAGCATCCCATGGAAAGTTTTTCCTGTTAAACTTGAGTGCCATCAGTCGTGTGCAGTGCAACACGCATACATCCATTCACACTCGCACGTACACCTAGGGGGCAATTTGGAACGGCCAGTTAGCCTACTTGTGCATGTTTTTGACTGTGGGAGAACATGCAATGCGCAGAGAATAAGTAAAACCCTATACAGAAGACCGTTGCCGAGCCCGGGATACAAACCAAGGACTTTCTTGCTCTAAGGAGGACACATTTAATGGTCTTATGAATTGAATGACTTGTTGAGTCAGAGCTGTTTTGACAACAAGGGGAGATACATAGTGTTAGCCAGTGTAAACAGACAGCTAAATAATGAGAAATGCAGAACTGGATGGAGCAATCATTAAATGACAGGGCATTACATCAGAGACCGGACAAGAGATGCAGACAGAACAGTGATGGTATAAAAGGCTGTGTGGGTTAGAGTAAATGGTGGACCATGAAAGGAGATATTTCATGAATAAACCATGGTTAGTGTCTGTACAGTTCTGTTTTGTCATCTGAGAGTAAACTATTAAAATTTAATGTAGTAATAATAAAGAAATTATAAAATGTAAGGTAAACATCTGGTTAGAGTAAAGAACATAAAGCAGTCTTATTAAGAAATAATTTACTGTTAATGTTATGGGTCTGAATGAATAAATCTGCTGCTTAATATAATGTACCAAAATGTGGTATTAGGAGATTTATTAATTTAGGAGAGATAGCTCTGCCTCTGTTATATATGCCTCAATAGTCAGTTCCTACAGTGTAATAATCTCGAGTGTACTGATGTTTTTATCTGATGTTACAGGACTGTCTTGACCCAGGAAGCCATCATCTCTGTGAAAGGTGTCAGTTTGAGCAGTTACCTGGAGGGACTCATGGCAAATACTATCTCAACGAATGCTAGAAAGGTTGGGATTATTGGGTTTAATCCTAGATATATTTATTTATTTGTTTTCATATGTTTGAAAATAATGTGTGTGGGTCATTGAACAATTTAAGTCTCTGGACAAAAGTTTTTCCTCTGTAAGTACTCTGGACTAATACTATTAATCGTAGTACTAATATTACTATTGCAACTAATACAGCTTTATTCCATTAAAAGATAAAAGTACATTAAACCTAAGTATTTTCACTTCAATTTAATAAAATATATATTATACTATAACAGTCTAAAGCTATAAATATGCTTACAAGGATAAAACATTCTTGAAAAAATTGATAATTATATTGAAAGTCTCTTATATTTAAAAAGAGTCTGTTGACAAACATGATTTTAAGTTTAAGACTGTATACTTTAGTATACTTTAGTATAATTTAGTATTTTTTAATTGAAAGGTGTCACAAATTTAACTTTTTTAACTTTTCACATGATGAATGAACTTCAAACCATATGGAATGATTTTGTGAGCATGACACAATTGAAGGTAAAAGCGATATGTGACCCCTTCTATTCATGAGCTCACAGACACCCAGACTCCTCGCTGCAGATTACTACACAAATGCTTAAAAAATTTAAAACTTTATTTCCTGTCAATTAATTATTTATTATTAGAATAATGTGTATTAGTAAAATATTGAATCTTCGAGGACCTGTGATTGTGATATGTCACTACAGGGCCGTGAAGCAATGGAGTGGGTTATCAGGCGCCTGAACGCAGAGATTGAGGAGTTAACCAGCACAGCAAGAAGCACGGTGCGGACACCCATGGCTGCGGCAGTCATACAAAAATGAACTTTTCATGTCACTGAATTGTTTTACAGCTTTCTTTGTGGACCATATTAGTGTATTTCTGGCTATTTCTCTCCTTTTTATGGTGTTGTATATGTGGAACAAGGTTCTCTCCACTCCTTGAATGTGTGGAGCAGAGTTCTCTCCACTCCCTGTACAATTGGCTCTATATTAGAGGCTCGAGGGGCACAAAGAGTGAATCTCTGTTTTCTTTAATATTGAACAGTCTCTTAGCACTAAAAAAATGTGTGTATGTATACATATATTTATATTATATTTATATATGTATATTAAAAAATATATAAATATTTTTTATTATATTCTCTCAATGAGGGTATAATATGCGTCGTCATGCTCTGATCAACTCATCTGCTGTCATCAGGTACCTTGAGTACAAAACAAGAGCAGTGATTTGTTACACCTGAAATGATGGTGAAGCGATTTGCTAAACCTTTCATCTCCACAAATAAAAGTATTTGATGGTAAGAACACACTTTTATTTAATGAATTATTATTGAATCACTTGTTGTGACTGAAACAGTTGTTGCTGTCGGCTGCTGCTGTCAGTTTGGGTTTATTTATGAAACACCAGGGCCTCATGTACAAGGACTTGTGTGGAATTCTTTCTGAAAAATGGCATATGCTTAAGTCCAGAAAACGTTGTACACAAAAAAATCCAGATGTATGAATCTGTGCGCACTGTTACATACGAGGCACGTACCTACTATGACAACACAAATTGTGACATACCTACTATGACCAGGCCAGTATTGAGTATATAAGTGTGCCACCACTCTCCGGAGAGACTGGGCGTACAACTGACTCGAGCTTTAACCATGTGTCTTTAATAAACTATAAACCATTTCTGTGTCTGACTTGGATCGTCCCTCCTGAAAACCGCCAACAGTCTGTCACAGTACGCATGCATCCAAGCACCGGAGATTCTCCTGTTTGCAGGATCAGAAAACCCTTACAATATGAGGAACACGGGGAGGTGTGCAAAAATGAATTGTTTGGCACGCTGTCCTCTGGCATTAACAACAAACAAAGGAGGTCTGAGTGAGGGAGTCATTGCTGTGGGGTCAGAAAGGCGAACACACGCGGAGTTAAAGAAGTGGTCAGACTTAATGGTGGTCGTTAAGCAGAGGACGGCTCCCACCGCTAAAGTCTGGCCCAATCAGGCGGGGGACAGGAGAGGAGGATCTCACCCCGTTTGAGCAGAGAGTTGCCGCAATCATAGGTGACACTGCTCTTTCAGGGTTGGTGGGAGCGCATGTGGGGGACTCTGATTACCCCCAAGCTCACAGCCCTGTAAGATAGAGCTTCATGCAGGAATGTGTGTGTGCTCTTTGGTTTGGCAAATTTAAACATGCCAGTACAAGGAAGAGGATTTCCAAGACTTTGACTCACATTTAAGTAAGATTTTTTTTTTAAACAGACAATGAGACGGAGGACACACAGCCTCAGACTCGGGGGGATTCTTCCACCATCCGCGGCAGCTTTGACATCACAGAAACGGGGGATTCCTGCTGCCCACCCAACTGGCCGTGTCCTCACCCGCGCTGTGCTGTGCAATCGGTGGCACAAGCGACTGACCGCCTGCTCATAGGCACCTCACAAATATCAGTGACTCAGTAAATGCATTGGTGAATGGTTGAAGTCACTCATTGTGCACAGTGCCAGCTTGTAGTTCCCTACCATGTTGTTACTTAGGATGTATGAATCATGCATTGAACCAGGTAACCTCGTCACAATGTTGATCTGTACAGTGATCGAATGAAAATGCTTCCTGTTGACATAAATTCATCCTGTGATGGCAAATTTATAGCAATGTGTGTGCAGTCGACAGCGCCGATTGCATTATGAAAACTGGCTCTCGCTACAAATGCCGCTTTAATCACCTCTGAGGACTAATTTTCACATTTTAAACAGTTTCCCTGCATCAGCTCTAAGTGTCGTCAAAGCACCATCAGCTGCAGAAACATGCGTACGCCAGCCATGAAGTTGGCGTGAGGCACCGCACATTTCCACATACATTTCACTCTTGATGCATCTGAACAACTGGAAAAGGGCGTATGCAACGTTTTTGTGCGTACGCACCTTTTGTACATGAGGTAGCTCTTAAGCCCTAGCTCTTGTTAAACAAATGTGCTTTCTGTAAATCATCAAATAACAGTGTGATAAAAGATGACAGCACACATGGCACAGTCTGCCCTGTAATAAATTAAAGTCTTCTCAATATACCCAAAGAAATTTTTTACTTTAATTATAAAATCATGGGACAAAAGGTATAAAACCAGTGAAAATAAAATATGACAGTAAAATACACTCTGTACTGTGATACATTTCCACTTCCTCAAACATTAAGGAATCCAGGTCAGTTTTAATTATGGATTTAAAAACAAAGATAATCCTATTGTAGGAATACCATGCACTTCACAGTACTGGGGAATAAGGACTCCAGAGCATAGGCTAAAGCAAGCTTGGAACATCTTTAAGGCACCGTGGGGAAAAGTCACCTTTCTGATGACAGAAAGACCCGCAAACACGCCAAAAGTGAAGGCAGCTGACAGACCTGGTAAAGCATCTCCAGGGTGGAAACCATGTGAGGTGGGTTTCATGTCACTGACTGAAAACAAATACTATCCAGGTGTTGGGCCATGCATCAGTGCAACCACCATCTAGGTATTTTTGACATCTCCTTAAAGAGTACTGGTATTGGTCAACCTTACAGCATAATTTGTTCCTGTAATGTAATGTTCCATGTAATATGTTTAAGTGATACAGAGCTTGTTTTAATATAAATTACATAAAAAGCACAAAACTGGGCAATTTTATTCTGTGGATTACTAGCGAGGGCAGAATCAATGTGGAACAATTGGAATCAATGTGGAATCAATGTGATTTTTTTCCTGGATGTGACGTGAACTTGTTGGGTCAGTTCGTCCAGCGCAAGTAAACAAGTAGCGAGCAACATTTTAGGTGATAAAACTACCCCCATACTAAAGGCTCTTACTTATTGGTTCCTTCTGGTGAGGAATTGCTCCCGTCTTTTGTCATACTTTTTATGAAGGAATTCCACAGAACCACTGATATCCTATGTAATTGTTTTGAAGATCTAGTAATACAAATTTACCAGAGGTACACTTTAACACACCTCTGCATACTGAAAAACAGACATTTATCTTCAATGAAAATTACCATAAATCATGACATGATAAATCATATTCTCAACTGGTATGGTTTATCTATCAGACATGTACACATGACAGAGTAGTAAAGTGTATTGTAGATAGTAGACAGCACTTTTCTTAAAGTAAACTTAAAAGGATTGTTCAGGGTGACCCCACCAGCGCCCAGTATTGGCTCCAGCCTCCACATGACCCTAATAATAGTAGGAAGCAGTTCATCAAATGAGTGAGTGAGTAACCTGGAGTTTCCAGGGTTGAGATGCAGTGTAGATTACCATAGCAACTCACCTCGTTGAAACCCTACTCAGCTTTCATAGCATCAGTTAATCAGTTAAGTGTCTAGTCCAAAGTCCAGGCAAAGTGTCTAGTCCAAAGTCCAGTTCATGATGCAAGAGATCCAAATAAATTTTTCAGGTGTTTATTTAGCCTTCAGGAAAAGCTCTGCATTGGCTAATAAAGTGTCCATTTGACTCTGATTGGACTAATAATTCTAGCTCTAGACTATGATTAGTCCCTCATGACATTATGTGTCAAATTGACCTTGTTCAGATTGATCTTAACGCCATTTTGTTCACATTTCAATTCAATTCAGTTTTGTTTGTATAGCACGTTTTACAATTGACATTGTCACAAAGCAGCTTTATATGGTAAAATTAAATTAGGAAGGAATCTAAAAATTTTTCTCTACAACCCCCTACACATCCCTAACAGTGGCAAGGAAAAACTCCCTCAGATGACACGAGGAAGAAACCTTGAGAGAAACCAGGCTCAGGAGGGAAACCAATCCCCATTTGGGTGAAACCATAAAATACAAACCATATAAGAAAATCCCACTACAGTCCAACATGTAATCCGGTTGGTTCTACCACAACTGTAAGTCCTAGATAACTGCAACAAGAGAGTTTATATCACCAGCAGCGAAAAGTCATCTCCATAGTCACTGAGTGCAGATCTAAGCCCATATGGATCTTCATCAGCAGGAGCGAGGGGCCAAAATCTATAAAAGAAATATAGTTTTTTTATCTTAAAGAATGCAGAAAATTACTCTGATGCGCACACTGAGGTTCTTTTCAACACCCCCAGTATGGTATGGATTTACAGCATACAGTATAAGTGCTTTTGTGTAATTATTAAACACTATATGGTGTCATCCAAAACAGGGCGGGTTCCCGTTTGGGTCTGGTTGCTCTTAAGCAATGTAGCACATCATATTACATGATATAGCCACCATTTTTTCACCAAATCAACTGGAATCAGACCAGTACTGGGTCAGTATGACATAACCAGCAACAACAAAACAGCTACTCTTTTTAAGACTATTGGGCCATCACCTGCATCATAATGAACCACTTATTTTAACAATGACAGGCTCAAAATTTTTCAGACTATGAGAACATAGAAAGGAGCCCTGGGGACACATCTGACACTCAGGAAAGGTTTTTACAAAAGCAGAAATCATGTGGAATTCATGAAGAATTCTATTTACAAATTAATACCAAAGGCCTCCATATAATAATCGACTACATGCACTGAATGGGGTGCTGCGTCAGAGACCAAAAGCAGAGAATGGTACACACTGTGGGTGATCTTTTTCTTCAATTCCTTTACATTTTTTAAGTAAACAGGCGGAGGTGAACAGTAGTGCGCAGTGAAGATTATACTCCACCACTTTTGTCTAAAAGGCTAAAAAACTTACTTCTCTATAATTTTTTGGTAGAAATGTATTAAAGAGCGCTATTGTACGCAATGAGAACTAAAAATTCCTTCAAGTATATTGTGGTTAAATTGTGGTATGGCAAATTCACAAAAACACCAAAAAATACCAATTATTCAGTAATATTAAAAGGTGTCACATTTTTGTTTTACTTTGGCATAGCATGAATGAACTTCAAACCTTATGGAATTGTTTAGTGAGTAAAGAAATTTTGAAAAACAGTCATCATATTGATGAGAATAAGTAAACAAACTACAATATTTAGTAATAACAAAAATAATATTTTTTTTGGTTCTTATTGCCGACAATAATATTGTTTAATACATTTTCACCAATCAATTATAGAGAAGTAATTTTTCATTTCTTTTTATTAGGATCCCTTTCACACAAAAGTGGTGGTGTATAATCTTCACTGCACACTACTGTATTTTTGTTAAAAGATTTGTAATCATATGATGAGTCCCAGAAGTGATAATACCTGGTTTTAATACAGCGCAGCTGTTTGTCCTGTATTTCAATAATTTTTCGTTACCAGTAAAAACCTGGAATGAAACCGATGGAAAAATGTAAATATGAAAATGTGAAAAGGATTCAAATTTAAAAGTGCATTTGGATTTCAAGCTGCTTCGTGATAATGCATATTGCCATTATTTCTATGTAAATATAGTTGAACTGAGTTGAACTGAACAGGAAAATTAAAGACAATAATAAAATAAATAACAAAAAGTTTTAAACAAAGGCAAGGCAGTCACAGTAATAAAGTTCCAATCTTAACACAAGTAAATAGTGGTAAGACTTTACAAAGCTATCCTAAAAAAACAGATGCTAATATGAACCATGTTCAGGAAGTGCAGCTCAATAATTGATAAAGAGATAAAGAGAACAGCATACCATCAACTCAGGTGACACTGACCTCTGTTGGCAAGGAGAGATACTGTCCTGAACTGTTGGGACCAATGACTGTAGAGTATATGGACAACGGCTTCTGGTCACAGAATTGCTCATACCAGCATCATTTTTATTTTTCCTTATAAATCATATTTTTATAATGTTGTATTACTCTACATTTTCAGGGTGTGTTCTACTTGAGTAACAAATGAAACCCAGAAGGAACTGCTTTTACATGTTACTGGATCATTTGCAGTATCTGTAATCTTCTCTGAAAATGGTGGTGCAGCGTTAGCAGCGAAGTTATTCTCTCTTTTGCTATTTAGTTTCTTTGCCCAACTTTGTATAGTACATGGACATCTGGGGAGCTGGTTCATGCTGACCATCATCAGAGACTTCTTCATACAGAAATGATCCAAAAACAACCCAAAAGATGATCCTCTGGAGAAGCTACGTGACCTCAGCTATGTGCTGTGAGGAACACGCTTCCAGTCTTTGGCAGGTCTGATGCTGGTGACCAGCAGAGACTTTGTCAGTCCATATTGGGAGCAGCAGGGACTGTGCCTGAGCCCCGAACATTAACTGGAAGGTTGTGCCATAACTGTTGGGCTTTATTAGAAAAAGCTCTGCCCCCTGCAGTAGTCCTTAGTATTCAAAAGGTATCACTAAGCAGCCTGCACCTTAGGCAGCAAGGGGTCATGCTAGATCATAAACAACAAGAATTTCACTAAGAATATGTGCCGCAAGACCATTAAGTGCTTTATAGGTTAAAAGTAGCAATTTATATTCGACTTGAAATTTAATTGGGAGCCAGTGCAGTCTGGATAAGGTGGGGGTGATATGCTCGTGTCTTCTGTTTCTGGTAAGAACTCTTGCTTGACTAACTGGAGTTTGTTTATGCACCTATCAGAACATCCAGATCGCGACACATTACAAAAATCTAATCTTAGGTAATAAAAGCATGAACAAGTTTTTCCACATCATGCATTGACATTATATTTTTTTATTTAAGCAATATTTCTGAGATAAAAGAAGGGTGTCCAAGTAAGATTATCTACATGAGCTTCAAATAAAAGACCACGGTCAATAATCACTCCAAAGTCCTTTACTGCTACACACAATGAAACTGAAACACCATCTAATCAGAAACTTAATTTCCAGCTGCCTGTGTGGCTCCAGTGTCCAATGTCCTTTACACAATTCTTAACTTTAATAGGCTGGTGTCTCTCTGTAAACTGTATATCAGTGTAACAATGAAAGCTAATACCATGTTCATGAATAATATTACCCAAAGGGAGCATGTATAGAGAAAAAAGCAGCAGGCGTAGGGCAGATCCTTGTGGAACAGCAAACTTACCATTAGAATGTATAGAGGAATCACCATTTACATCTACAAACTGATAACGGTCAGCTAAATAAGATTTAAACCACGAGAAGGCCTTTCCCTTACCTCCAAACAACATTTTCTAATCTGTCAACTAAGCTCAAGTAACACAAGCAGGGAGACACAGCCGTGGTCAGAGGAAACCAGTAAATCATTTACCACCCTAATGAATGCTGTCTCCGTGCTATCATGGGGCCTACCTAAATCCTGACTGATACATTTTACGAATGTTATTCCTACAAAGATATGAACATAACTGCTGAACTACTGGGCAGCACAGTGGTATAGTGGCTAGCATGTCCGCCTCACAGCAAGAAGGTCCTGGGTTCGATTCCCAGCTAGGGTGTTTCTGTGTGGAGTTTGCATGTTCTCCGTG
>JBCNYG010000019.1:9311915-9329527 GCA_039654305.1 Porochilus rendahli
TATGGTTTCACCCAAATGAGGATGGGTTTCCCTCCTGTGCCTGGTTCCTCTGAAGGTTTCTTCCTCGTGTCAACTGAGGGAGTTTTTCCTTCCACTGTCGCCGCGGGCTTATCATTAGGGATGTGTAGGGGGTTGTAGAGAAATTTTTAGATTCCTCCTTAAATTAATTTTACTATGTAAAGCTGCTTTATGATCTTCTGAGATGGCTGTTACATTTTAACAGTACTTACGGTACTTAGTCTACATAAGAACTCAGTTTTAACCTGCTACCAATTTTTTTAAAGAACATGTCTTGCCAATGCAAAATCGTGTAAATTGTTTGGGCGGCGTATATAATACAAACATGGCTTGTTTTACCAATACACAATAAGGTTTTTATAGACAGCTGAGAAACATTTGTGTTTCCGAATATTCCCAAGTACGCTCACATCGGAGCCGAAGTTGCAGTTGCTAACAACGCAGAGCTCCCGGTCGAGCCCATGGATGCAAATGATGGCCATGAAAATTGTGCTAACAACATTGACTGGTAAGTATTATTTCTATGTTCTATCCGGAATTAATCACTAGCATCTAACATTAGTGTTATTAATTAATTAGTCCTACAAACATGACCAACCAGAGGCTACATTAGTGCTGTACTAGTAATAGTATTAGTACATGTAATGTATACACACACATGTATTTACTACTAGTATGAGGGCTGTCAATATTGTCAATCGTAATGCTCGAGCGCTTAGGTCTGCACTTAATATGACATAGGCCTATATATTTGGAGGCCTGGCCTGATTTACATTTAGTAATACATTTAAACAGGTCTTTCAGTGTATGATGTAGGTATACAATATATACATACTGTAGCGCTTGTCTAGGACTTGCAATAGTATTACAAACATAATCACTAAATAAAATAATCTTTTGGCAGGCGTGAGTGTGATGGCAATTGTGTGCCAATGGGGGACTGGCATACTTGCATCTGCTACCAGGAGTATCCACAAGTGGTACAGAGGCTGGCATTGTGGAGGGTGGAGAGTGGGAAGGACATCCTGTGTTTCACCTTGCATCCTGTATGCTTGGACCGCTGGACCCTAGAAACTGCCTACTAAAAATTCAGGCAAGAAAATGAAGATGATGCAAATGCATTGAGGACACAGGGGTAAGTTTGCAATTTCATTATTACTGACAAAATAAAATGAATAATATTGTTTGTCTAACATAATTTTACCATCTCTAATTTGTCACTTTGTTGAAATTTTTATGCTTGTAAACCTTTGCACTATAGCTTTAGCAGGTTTGTAGCACTGTAAGAACTTATATGTAGTATGTATGTATATACATAATATTGAAATTCAATCATTAAAAAAAAATGTATATATGTGTGTGTGTGTGCATGTATTGTTTTCTTTTCAGACGACTTACACGGCTACAGCCTACAGACAGTTCTTTTGCTGGTGCTGCAGTTGGCTGGGAAGGTACAACTGTGTCAGGGCCCCTACTTGTGTGTCGGAGAAAATCCGAAATACATTTTCATCTGAAAATGGACAATATACAGTGTTTTAGTGTGCATAGAATCTCAGACTACAAATCATCATATATTTAACACTTCCACTGTCATGTAAAGTTCAGTTTGTGAAAAAGGATGAGGTGTTCTAGATGGCTGTGTTCATAATCTGTAAATAAATGTATATAGTTTTTAGTGAATATTATTATTAGCCTTTTTGGGAGAGTGTGAAAGAATATTTTCATAACACAAAATTGCCTATTTAAGTATCTGTATGTGGCTATGTTGTATAACTTGTATTGGATTGATAATGCATCTGTGATTTACAAGTGTTACTGCCATCAATTAAAAATGTATTATAAAAGTGAACGTGTCTTACTATATTGTGCACTTACTGTAAGTTGGGGCTAGTCATGATTTTACCAAAATATAAGTTTTACTTAAATTTCAAATAAGCTTATTTAATGATAATATTTATTGGATATCTTAATATAGTTTACCCGTGCTTAGGTTTTTTCTTTTTTCTGCTGGACCTGTACACTTCTAGTGGTGAAAGAAAGTGCAGTGTAATCTTGAGAGGTTCGAGCTGTAGTACATGCAGTGCATATTGGAAAAACAGTGACTGTTAGGGATGTGATTCTTACAACTCGCAATTCGATTCCGATTTTAGCTGAATCGATTCTTGATTCAAATTAATGTTTCATTCATAACCATTACAAACAAAGGGGGGACAATTTCAAGAGTAACTACGTTCTTCTATATGCAACTTCTATATAACAACTCTTCTATAAGAAATAAAGAAATTATATAACTACACAACTGGTTTAGTAGTTTAGTGAAGTTGCTGCTCCGTTAGTGAAGCTGTTCGGGGATTTGAAGTGTTCCCGAAATACTTGACTTTTATTTTGCGCACCACATTTCGTGTCAAGCTTACCAAACCCCTAAAGGGACCGTTAGGGACAAAGGGGTGAAAAAAAAATTGGTTTAGCCCCTATATATACATGTGTGTGTATATATAGATATAAATATTCAAGATGCAATGAATATAGTCACCAAAGTAATCAATCTAAATGCTGTGAAATCTTAAAGTAATTAGAATTAAAATGTATTGTCTTTTGTTGTAATATCTAGGTGGGTGGTTGTGCACTGTGTTTGTATGGAGAGTACAGACTACACTGAGGGAACATTCTCAGCTTCACCATGGGTACCTGTGAACTTCGGGGGTTCCAAGTTGTTGGTCAAAGCCTGGTTTGGTGATGCAGAGTATCATTTACTGCTAAGTGATTTGAACAGTGTTTGGGAGGAAAAGATGAGCAAAACCAGCATTGAGAGACGTGCACAGGCAAGGATTTTTCTTATTTAGACAGTTGGTACAGACAGTACTATACAATGGCTTGCAAAAGTATTAATACCTTTTAAACTTTTCCACATTTTATCATGATATTACCACAAACCTAAATGTATTTCATGGGGAGTTTGTGGAAGACCAACACAAAGTGGTGCGTAATTGTGAAGTGGAAGGAAAATGATGCATGGTTTTTACAAATAAAAAAATGAAACGTGTGGGATACATTTATATGGATTCCCTTTACACTGACACCCCTAAATAAAATCTTGTGCAAAAACTGGCTTCAGAAGTCACCTAATTAGTAAACATTTTACACACTTGTGTGTAATCTATTCTTAGTTTAAATACAGCTGCTCTATAAAGGCCTCATAGGTTTGTATGAGAACACGAGTGAACAAATAGCACCATGAAGCCCAATGAACACACCAGATAGGTCAGGGATAAAGTTCTGGAGAAGTTTAAAGCAGGGTTAGGTTATATAAAAAAAAAACAAGCTCATGGAGCACTGTTCAATCCATCATCTGAAAATTGCGAAGAGTATTTCACAACTGCACACCTACCATGATATGGCCGTCCACCTAAACTGACAGGATGGGCAAGGAAAGCATTGATCACAGAAATAGTCAAGTGGCCAGTGTTTACTCGGCAGGAGCTGCAGAGATCTACAGCTCAGTGGGGAGAATCTGTCCACAGAGCAAATATTAGTCATGCACTTCACACATCTGGCCTTTATGGAAAACTAGCAAGAAGAAAAACATTGGTGAAAGAAGGCCATGTGAAGTCTAGTTTGCAGTTGGTAGAAGGTACTCTGGTGAAATAATACCAACATTTAGGGGCAGCTGTAGCCTAATGGTTAGAGAAACACCATTGGGACTGGAAGGTCACTGGCTCAATTCCCAAACCATCAGGAAAAATATTTTGTGGTGGATGACTAAGCTGCACCTTCCCTTCCTCAATATTCATGACTGAAGTGCCCTTGAACAAGGCTCCTAACCCCAACTGTTCTCCGTGTGCCCCAATGTTTGGTAGCTCACTGCTCCAAGTGTGTGTGGTTTGGATGGGTTAAATGCAGAGGCAATAATTCCCCTTGTGGGATTAATACAGTATAGCAAAGGTTAAAAAAAAAACATATGGCCTAATTGCAGAAAGCTATGTGTAATGAAAAAATAAAATTGCACATCACCTTGAACACACCATCCCCATCGTGAAACATGGTGGTGGCAGTTTCATGTTGTGGGGATGCTTTTCTTCAACAGGGACAGGTAAGCTGGTCAGAGTTGATGGGAAGATGGCAAAAATCAGGGCAATCTTAGAAGAAAACCTCTTAGAGTCTTCAAAAACTTGATACTGGAAGTTCACCTTCCAACAGGTCACTGAACATAAACATACAGCCAGAGCTGTAATGAAATGGTTTAGATTTAAGCATTCATGTGTTAGAATGGCCCAGTCTGAGAGCAGACCTAAATCCAATTAAGCAACTGTGGCAAGACTTGAAAATTGCAGTTTACAGATGTTCTCCAGCCTATTTGACTAAGCGTAAACTATTTTGTACTTCTGTGTTATACTTCTGAGGCAAGTTGATTGCACAGGATTTTATTTAGGGGTATCAGAGTAAAGTGGGCTGAATACAAATGCATGCCACACTTTTCAGATTTTTATTTGTAAAACATTTTAAACCCATGTATATTTTCCTCCCACTTCACAATTATGCACCACTTTGTGTTGTGTAACAGTAACGTTTGTGGTTGTTTTAAAGTGGCAAAATGTGGAAAAGTTCAAGGAGTATGAATACTTTTGCAAATCACTATAGCCAGCAGAAAATTTTCACTCTTTTGTATCACTCTTTCTCACTCTCAGGTTCTAAATAAGCGGCTAAGGGCTCCGGTGCACACCTTTTTCGCTCACCTGCGCTCAGTGGCTTTGCCGTGTCTCTCCAGACAGCCATATGAACAGAACGCAGCTGTAGATTTTGTTCTCGAACAGCAGGGGAGCCAGCTGACTATCAGACTCAAAAGTGAACTGGGAAATGTACCCTTCTATTGGGAATTCCACTGCACACCTGCCTCAGTAGCAGTGGTATGATTAATATTGTATTTGTTTTAATTTAAGATATTATGTAAGCATTGATGAAAACTGAATAAAAGTTTAATGTGTTTGTGATCTTGTATATTTTTTTCTCCTGTGAAAGGTGTCCAGAGAACTAGTGTGTCCGTTATTGTCAATGACACGCATGTTACACAGTAATGTTGGAGATCTAACTGCGCTCCTTCTCAAGAAAGATGCTGAGATACAAAACTACAAAGAGAATGGAGCTGTCCTTAGCAAAGGTGCGTAATCCGTATACTAAAACTTTTAAATGGGCACATGTGGTGGACTTTCTAACACGTTGTTTGCAGGTAGGCTTCAGACTGAGCCATTTGAGGAGGAGACATGGAAAAGGAACAACCAGGTCAGAACTACTTTCTCACATCCAAACATTTTCAGTATAAACATTTGTTCTTCACACTTCGTAGTGTGAGTAGGATGTTCCCAGTTCAGAGGGGTGTATAAATTAGTTCACTTAAATAAATGTAAATATAGCAGCATGGTTTGGTTCAGTAGCAAATATTCCAGAGGATTATATATTGGGTGAGAATTTTAACATGCATACATCATCCACCTCCTTGGTCAAGTAAAATGCACTGCATCTAGTAATACTTTAAAACTTTTATCAGTTGTAAGCAAAAACAATTATTGTAATCTTTGTCATAGGGCCGAGGGATAAAAATTGTTTTTAAATGTTCTCTGTTGTCTTTTACCTTTACATCATGCCGCCTTTACATCATTACATCAAAGGGCCAACTATGCAATTTTTAGTCTATGTGGATTCTTACCGTGTCTTAAGTCCTTTACAATTGTGCTATGGACACAGTTACACAATTCATGTAGACCAGGTGCCCTTGATTTTATCGCTCTTTCAGCTGGGCACTTCTGAGAGTTTCTAGTAAATCAAGCCCTAGTTTGTGGAAAACCACCATCTGTAACGTGTTGACAGCTGAAGCATCATCGCCACTTGCCTTATTTATTTTGGGCCTGAATGCTGAGCCAGAAATGTGGACTAAAACACAGTCGGGGAAAAAGCAGAACCAAGGATGTCGGGAGAAAGAACCGGCCTTGCTAAAAATAGCAGGTAACAGCGGAAGTACCCACTCTCTCAACAGAAACCTTTTATCCTTATTCTTTTTTTTTTCTTTCTTTTTCTACTTTCTTTTCACATTTGCCAAACATAAGTGTAGCAGCTGGTTACTAAAACAACCAGGGAAAGAAATACCATGTTACCGGCTGTGACGTGTGGATTCATACATACAAAGCCCCAGCATCTTTTAAATAGGCTTCAGCTCCCGGTTTACTGGAGGAAGTGCCCGCTGATGGGAGAGGGCATCGGGCTTAGTGTTCTTCAATTCCAGTCGATAAGACAGCACAAATTCAAACCGGGTAAAGAACGCCCACCTGGCCTGGAACAGATTAAGACGCTTGGCTTGTTGGAGATAAGCCAAGTTCTTATGATTTATCCAGGCCAGGATTTGCTGTTGACCCCCCTCCAACCAGTGCCTCCACTACTTTTGGGCTAACTTGAAGGCTAAGGGCTGTGGTGAGGAGTGAGGTGGTGTGGGTAGAATGCACGAGGGTTGAGCTTGTTGTCCTGTCCAGAGCGTTGAGACAGCACCGCCCCTACGCCGTACATCCGAGGCATCTACCTCCCCTATGAACGGAAGTTGAGGATCGGGAAGCTGGAGCACTGGCACAGTGGCTAAGTGGTCCTTTAGCTCATCGAAGGCCCTCTTGGCATGAAATGTCCAATAGAACTGCTCTGAGGTCTTCTTTGTCGGAGCAGTAAGTGGCACTGTGATGGTGCTAAAGTTCCACACAAATTGGTGGAAGAAATTGGCGAAGCCCAGAAAGGTCTGAACAAGCCGAAGCGATGTTGGGCATGGCCAGGCTGTTCTGATTTTTCCTGGGTCCATGCTCAGCTGTCTCTTGAACAACACAAATTCCAGGGAGGTGATTTCTCCAGCTTAACAAACAGGTGGTTCTACAGGAGCAGCTGAAGAACCCATCTAACATGGGCTATGTGTTCGTCTACGGTCTTACTATAGATAAGAATGTGACCTTATTGGTGAACCTTTGAAAGACAGTGGGGGCGTTCATCAGGCCAAAATGCATAACTAAATACTCATAATGCCCTGACAGTGATGAATGCTGTCTTCCATTCATCACCTCCACGAACCCTCATAAGTTTGTAGGCACTGTGCAGGTCTAGTTTGGTAAAAACGGAAGACTGCTGCAATGCCTCAAAGGCTGAAGCCATGAGGGGCAGAGGTTAACGGTCCATAAAGGGCATACTTTCACATAGAAACTTGGTTGAACTTTTAAAATGTAGGTACTGAAGTCAACATTTCGATGGTCAAAATGGCTTTTGTCTACCTTTTAAGGTTTTCTCTTAATCTTTGATCAAGTACCATAAGGATTCTGTTTGTGTATTTATAATGGGTGTCTATTGCGTGGGATGTTCTGGGCTGGAGTGGGTGATGTCATCTTGGAGTGTGAAAAAAGAGATGATTATCTCGGAGAAAGGTTATTTAACTTGATTCTACTCCCATAATTTCACTTAACACCTTGGGTGTCAAACTCAATTTACCTGGGGGCCACTGGAGGCCAACTCTGGGTGCAGCTGGGACACGTCAAGTTTTCCACAAGAAAAGCTTTGTTTTTAAATTTTCAGTCTCTTTAAATTTCCTTATTTTTTAAAACAAAATTAGATTAAAAAAAAAATAATCAAATTATGTATTAATAAGAATGAAATAATAAGAATTTCAATAAAGCGTTTAGCCGATGCATGGAGAACGTCATTTCCGCTTCCTTTTTCTTGTAACCGTAGCACGGCAGAGAGAGAGAGACATGAAGAAAACTGTCCATGGCAATGCTGCTGAAACTTTCACTCATTGAGAAATGTTTCTTTGCTTGAATCAAACCCGCCCAATGTCCCGTCCTGAGAGCCATATTGAATTTGTCCATAGAACTTAATACAAAGTAGAGCTTTTTAAAATCATTTAAATCATTTTAAGTCATGACTCTTTAAACAATTTTTGTCAGTACAGTGAAATCATTTTTATTACAGTGTCAGTAAATTTTTTGCTCTCGACTGCTGTGAACCTCATTGCAATGGGAAATATGGTTTTCAAATTAGAAGACCAAAAGCAAGACATGTGCTTAAGGCATTACTTCAGTTTAAAACTGTCAGTAACTACCAGTTTAATGTGGCACGTGCGCACACACCACACACACACACATGCAGCGTGCTGGCACATTAAAAGGCGTGCACTTCCTGTGCTTGTCATCTCTCTCTCTCTTTCTCTCTCTTTATCTCTCTCTTTATCTCTCTCTTTCTCTCTCTCTTTCTCCCACACATACACATTGCAGTGTCAGTGTCTTATTAAACAAACAACTGGGGAACTTCCAGTTGTGATGTTTAAACACCACAATTGACTGGAAAGTAATGAGTTACAGTTATAGTTTTAACTTGGCCATGAAATGAGTAGTTTCATAAACTCACTTGTGGCAGGGCGGCTACTCTAGCTAGGCGGCTACTCTAGCTAGCAAACTTGCTAAAATGGCGACCATGAGCTCGGGTGCCTCGTCATTGACTCGTCAGATGCTTTATCAATGAGCCAGCTGGTTTCTGAACTGGAGAAGTAACGAGCCTCCCTTCAGCTGCCCAGTGGCCCAGAACAATTTTCTTCAAGACTGCCTAAACCTAAACTAGGAGGTAGACCCAGGCCTTTTGTGATAGCTTAATAAACACACAACATGTATGTTCATGTATTTTCCTGCAGCAGTTGCAGTCTTAAAATTTCTTCAGTAATTTTTCTAGTTTGGATTTATCATGAGCAGTGACATACAGAGTACAATTACCCACCGCAACCCCCATATTTTAATTCGTAACCTTGTAAAGTATGTTATACACACTGCCTGACAGCTCGAACAGTTTTAAATTCATATAGTTGGGTGATTGAAAGTTTGTAAACCCTTTATAAATCTGAACTGAATCATTATTGTTGTTTTTTTACACAAGTTAAAAAAGTACATGTACATGTCTCATTTGAACAAATCAGACAAAAATAGTGTACTCAGATTATTTATTAATGAAAAACAATTAACATTGCATATCTAAGTGCCAAAATTAGGATTAGCAAATGTAGGATTAGCAGTTAATTTGAAGGGACACATAAAGTCAGGTGTTTTCAGTCAACTGGATGACAATCGGGTGTGAGTGGGCACCCTGTTTTTTAAATGATTTTTTTTATCATGGTATGAAAAAAGATTTTTGAGGACCTCAGAAAGTAAGTAAATAAAAAGTTTTTAAAAAATCTCAATGTTTTGAATTCCACCAATCTACAGTCAGACATATTATGTACAAATAAAAGAAATTCAAGACCAGGAGTTAATGACCCACAAAGATCACTCCAAGAACATGGACAGGTAGACAATACATTTAATAGTCGGTAAGGTCACAAAGGCACTCAGGATAACTTCTAAGAATTAAATGCTTCTCTCACATTGGCTAATGGTAATGTACATGAGTTAACCATCAAGAGTACACTAAAGAAAAAGGTGTTCATGGCAGGGTTCTAAGGAGAAAGACACTGCTCTCCAAAAAGAATATTGCTGCCCTTCTACAATATATTAAAGATATATAGGACTTCTAACTGTGAACCAAATCTTAGGAGAAAGTGGGTCATGTGGCAAGACGACTCTGAAGACATAAGTGCTTCTACCAAAGAGTGGTTAAAGAATAATAAATGCAACATTTTGAAACTATTGAGTAAAAGTCCTGACCATAATCCAATGTTTTGTGAACAGTTGATGTGTGATTGCATCCACCAGTGTGCTCACTGCTGACAATAATCCTCAGGAAACTTAGCATGGAAATGGTTTTGAAATAATAAGAATTGAGCTGTAGGTGATTAATATTTTTACCACCTGAGTGGTGATTATCTTTAAATTCAACAGGCAGCTGGTGTTATAATGAATATTATTTAGCCAGCAATGGGCATTTGTTAGTCAGACACTTCCTATTCTAGATTTTAGATGGTTGGCTGCAGTTAGCAATTAATATAAAAATTTTGTTTACACTATGAAATGCAAACAAGAACGTGTTTTCCTTTTTGTATGTTTCCACCCTACAATTCTACAAATAAATAAATAAAAGACCCCTTAATGTACAGTCTAATATTCATATGTATTTCTTTTGGGAACTTTATTTACTTGAGATGAAACACCCAAAATGTTCTCACCCACTCAGATGGCTTAATGGTCCTCTCGGTATCACTGTGTGTAAAAGAGGTTTAATCATGACTATAAGGGATTTTATGAAAGAGTATGATGTGGGTGTAAGATCTAAAGTTAGAATTATATCTGTAACAGCCACTTATAATGTGTATGTGTGTGTTTGTGTCTACTTTCCTACACAGTACTGATTATACTAAGTGACACACGGGTCCTTGAATGGGAGCAGTATTTATTAGAATTTGTTTTTCGTTTATTTTGTTTTATAGTTTATTTATCACGGAGCTAGAGCAAAAATAATAACTGTAAAAATATTTTTTCACATTCTCAGAAGCTTAAGATGATGCAGGACAGTTTGGAGTTTGACTCTGAACTGCAGGAGTTGTATGTGTCCGTGTGTACTGCGAGAAATAACCAGAAACGCAAGTGCTCTGACGAGAACAGCTCTTCTCCTGTAATCCACTCTTTTCCTGACCAGGATCAGACCAGCTGTGTACCAACAGGTTACAGTATTTCAGTTTATCGTAGACACATATGTGTTTCAAAATACCTTCATATTTCTTACAAGTACTTTGGGTGAATACTATTACAGATACAGGGCCTGCTGTTCTTGGATCTAATCGAAACAGTACAGAGCAGAGAGTAGAAGACAAGTCACATGCTACAATCAAAGAGGTTTGAACTTGTGTATTACTTCTTTCACTCCATTTTCATTATGCAATTACTGTCTACTTTATTAGGAACACCTGTGCATTTATGCAGTTATCTAATATCTAATCAGTGCATTAAAAAAAATCTGATGAGGGTATGGTTATGTTAAAGAAGCTAAAAGGTAAAGCTTTCAATTTACCAGTCCATTTACATTCCAACCTATGGTCATGAGATTTGAATATATAGTCTGGGATCAGCCTTAGACATCTGGGGGAACTCAGGGTAGGGCTGAGTCAGTTGAGGTGCTTTGGGCATCTTTTTGGGCCTGGGAATGCCTTGGGATCCACCATGATTTTGTTGTGCGGAAGCTGTAGCTTATCCCAGCTGGTTTCCTTCCAAGACGGGGTACACCCTGAACACCTCACCAGTACATTCCAGGGCCAACACACATATGCACAAACATACACACTCAGTCCTAGAGACACTTTGGAACACCCATTAAGCCTAATGTGCATGTATGTGAACTGTGGGAGTGAACAGAAGAAAGCCCAGAGGAAACCCACCCAAGCACAGCGACAACAGGCAAACTTCACACAATAACACTTACAAGGTACATAACTCAAACCCAAAACCCTCTCGCCATGAGGTGGACATACTGACCAGTACACCAGCTTCATAAATGTGTTTTAGAATATACTAAACATGAACAATATTCATGATACAAGCATTATCCTCTCAGAATAATCTTTTTTAATCATGAGATAATGGATGATCAAAAGGCTCCCTTGTAGTCCATTATCTCATTACCATATTGCAAGGAAATATGAAGATCTCAACAAAGATTACAAATCTTTTACTGTCTTCTTTAAAATTTATATCAGCAGAACCCATGGGACATAAACTAACGATTAATTGAATATATTCTCCTAGGGTATAGAAATGTTTAAATTCTTTATTAAATTTGTTTAATATGTAAAATTGCTTTGTGACAATGTAAATTTTTTAAAAAATGCTACTTGAATTGAATTGAATTAAGGATAGAGTGGACATTCAATGAGGCTGTATAACATCTGCATATTGCTCACTTAACATCTGCATGATTTTTGCATTGTGCTGCTACTGCAGCATTGGCTGATTGGAAAACTGAATGTATGAGCTACATGTGTTAAAGCAATGTCCTTTCGTTATTCCTTTTGTTTTGTGAGTAATGTATTTCTATGGTAAAATGTAAATAGTGTTCAGTATGTTTATTTGTCTTTTTTAATTGTCGTACTAAAAGAAGTGAACTTAGTCTGATAGTTGTTCACATCCTGGGTTTCAGACTGTAAGACCCTCACCTGCTGCTGCTGCTGTTACACATACAGACAGGCCAGTTATTCACCCCAAGAAGAAGAAAGCAGCTGGGCTTTTCCAATGACATCATGGCTCAACGGCTAATGGATTTTTTTTTTAAGTTTTTTGGGATCTACAGCTGATTACACTTTAAAGTTATTAAACACTGTATTGTTTATTGTAACTGTTTCTGTAGCTTTGTATTTTTAGCTAGAGAATGCAATTGAATGCTAATCAGCTGAATGGATCGCTGAAGCAATTAAAATTTCAGAATAATCATAAACATGTTTTTCTTTGAGTCAGTGATGTCATGCACTCTAGTGAGCACAATGGACACCCATTCAGAACACACAAACTACCAAAATGAACATGAAATATAAACTGCTGTAATTCAAAAACTATACAAGATGTCAAAAAGTTGACCTGCTGTACCCAACTTCTTGAGACTTGTTTGAAGTTTAAATGAAGTCTCCAGCACAAAGTATGCCAAAGCAGTTACAGTTCAAAGAGGACTAAGTTTTCAAGGGTTTACACACTCTCCCCATTCATTTCAATGGGAAAAAAACTTCAGAAAAAGCTACATTTTTTTAAAAAAGTACAGGGAGAACTGAACGTTGAGCTTTACAATTTGATGTTTGAAATACGTTTCTACAATGAATTAACCACACCGACGTCAGCTGATCATGGACACCTCTTTGTGTTCAACTGCACTCACAGTTCTCACAGGTGACAGTTCTCAATGGCAGTTTAACTGTAATTTCCACTGAAACACAGGTCTGTAGAGGGTCAGATTAAGCTCTGCACACCTCTCGAACAACCCCAATTATTTCAAAAACCACAAGGCCTATAAATGAAATAATGTGACTGTCAGCACCAGGAAACTTTACTGAACACACATGTGTGATTTGTGTAGATAAATGTGTAGATAAATGAATAATGGCAAAGGGATAGCAATTTAAAAACTGGGCTGTTTTCGATTCAGAACAGAGATATAATCGAGGTCAGTGGGACATGAAGGTGGCACTCTCTGTGATCATAGGCTTCTACCAAAAAAGTGTAAATTCTATGGCTTAGTTAGTCACACTGTGTGACAGAGGACAGGGATATGTAGATATCTACAATTTGATGTAAAAATTGTGCATGAGGACTGAAAGGTGTGGGCAGGAGAAATGCTGAAACACAAGTTTCAGAATAATCAGAAACAAGGTTTTTCTTCCAGTGCGTGATGTCATGCAATCTAGTGAGCGCAATAGACACCTATTCAAAAAGAATGGGAAGTCCACAACATGTATCCACAGAAAGAAACAGTCACCACCTGAATGATCCTGCTTTGAAGTACATTGTGGGTAATAAGATAGCCATGTGCAATGGTTGTCCCATAATATTCTGCCAGTGCAATTGATCTGCGAAGGTGGTAGGTATGGATTGTTATCGTAAGTCCCCGAGGCAGTGTTATTTCCATGACGGTGTTGGCACTCGCCATGTCTTGTTGACAAAGTAAAAGTTGGCGTGGGCTATTATCTTATAGATTGGACGTGTTAATGCCATGTTGCATATCCAGTCCTTGTCCATACAGCAGGGATAGAAGACCTTCCAATGGGGTCCCCTCGGTAGTAGTGCCAGGCATTAGGCATGCCATGTGCTCTGGAGCATGTTGCACAGTCGGTCGGCGATATGGCTATATAGAGTTGTCCATCTGCTCTATCCGCAGCTGTGTACATGGGTGGGATTTCCACTTGTGGTGGCCATTCACGCAGTTTAGACATTGGACAGGTTTGCCATCACTCACGGAGGTTGCCATGGTTCCTGTGCACAACACTTAGACACACAGACATAACAATGGGGACAGGACAGGCGGCCAAGGACACAAGAGAAGAAACATATAAACAACATACATGATGAACATTTTTATAGTAAATACGAGGGACTAATTGTAATAAACCAAGTCATCTATAATGACATAGGTCGGATTTTGAGCCGGGTCACTAGTCTTTGGAGCTTTACTAATGTCTTTATCCAGGTCATCTATCGTGCGGGTCAGGGCATAGCCTTCGTCGGTTAGGGGACTTAGTACTGTCATCTGTTTAACTGTTGAATTTCCGAAGAAACTGCTGAACCATTCTGTGGAAAACAAGGTGAAGCCGACATTTTGCTTTGTTTGAGTGGCTTTTTTTTTTTGGGATGTTGTTTTCTTTTGGGCAGTTTTCCTTTTCTCTGTGTGTTATAGGCAGGTGTGTCTGGCCCTGTATAGACCCTGGTCCATATCTTCAGGTTCAGTGTCGTCGTCAGAGTGGGCAATCTGTACCAGCCTAGAGCATTTTTGCTTCTTCTCGGGTTCCTCTCTGGGAGCCTTGCAGCAATGGTTCAAGTGATACCAATTCACCATCCACCTACACTGGCCCTTTGGGTATATGGTTGGACATCCTTGATTTCATGAATGTTTTGTGATCAGTAATACAAGAAGATTCTATGCCGAAATATAACTCTGACTACTTTAAATAAGTGTAACCCCAGTCCCATGTAGCTAATCTGTATTGACTGACAAAGAATAAGGGTGTTGTAGTACAATAGGACGGGGCCTGAGTTCGTCTATAGATAGCGCTATATACCTGTGATAACTGTAATAATGTTTAAAATAATTTGGCGGTGCCTCCAAAACTTTTAAGAAGTAACACACGTTTTGGTACTTTCCCTTCAAATTAAACATTTAATTCAACCCATTAAACATACATTTATCACAAAGTTTCACCTTATAATTACAACACAGGATTCAGTTGAAACAACACTTATTTATTACAAATTACACTTATTTATAAGTCATAACTTGACTATTCACAAATTAATAAACTGGCTCACTGTTGACCTTTAAGAATACAAACAAAAAGGCACGTGCACAGTGTTAGAAGTGTACTCAAGAATTCAGGAACGGTCTGATGTGAGATGATGAAGATGGAATAAAATGCAAAAGCAAGGTGCAGTTTCAGTGGCAGTGGAATGGAGCGCGTAGCAACCTGTGCGGAACCAAAGCCAAAGTACAGCAGTCACTCATCAATGGTCCAGGGCTCTCCTGGTCCTCACTCCCTCCCTCTTATGGTAAAATGTCCAGTCCTGAATCACATAAGTCTTCTCAGTATCTCAACTATAAGCTGACTCATGGCGAAAAACCCATAACATATCTTAAAGAAATGAGCAATTGCTAGCTGCAATGCAGAAATAACAGTGTGAAAGTCTATGAGCCGGCTAAGCTAAAGGCTAGCTGCGATTAGCAATTTAGCTCATCTTTTACACATTATAATAAACCAAACTCAGAGTACATAAAACCATATATTTACCTCTGGCAGTTTGTCAGAGTTCAGACATATCGACCACAGGACGACTCTTCGTCAGTCCCGGAAGTAGGGAGCATTAATAAATTTACCATTCACAGTTAACCTGCTCAGACGCCGATAAAACCATCTCTGCTGTCGTTTGCTTTGCTGCGGCACATAGGTGGCACTAAGCCCCTCCTTCCTGACCCAGGTGAGGACAGGATTAGCTACAGACTACAGACATGCCAATAGGGATGAGAGAATAAAAGATTGACAATAATGGCTGACATCACGCACGCAGATATGTGTACAGACAACCAACTATGAATAATTTTAAACAAACACCACTCTTTTAGTTTTCTCTGACTTTTACCAGTATATAGAATGATTTTAACATGTTATCATCTGACACATTTTAAACATATATATACTTTATAACATATTATAAATATAACCACTGTAATGTCTGCATATAAATGAATGAGATGTGAGCCACAGGGCTACATAAGAGTTTACCATGAGACATCCTACTTGGTCAATGTCTCTTTAAGCCTGAAGACCATTTTATTCATGACTGCATATTTTACTCAGTATTATTAGGTGGGCGCCTAAGAGCAGACACATATAACTATTCACCCTAGAAAAATTGGGCTCTTTATTTTTATTTTAATTCATGTTCTTTCATCGCACCTAAAGCGAGCTGAACAGCAAAGTGCATCCAAGCAATGTATATATCAAAACTTGTGTCTTGGCGCCATGAAGTGTGCTATTAATTTTATTAGCGTTTTGTACTACCATGGCAACACAATTAGCCAAAAAACACTCCAAAATATCCCATTGAAATGAACGGGGAGAGGTCGATCACGATCATGAAACTAACCTCATTTTGACGCCTCGCCAAGAAGCCATACTTTCACACAATTTGGTTGACCTTTTAAAACATAGACACATTTCGAAGGTCAAAGTGCTACCTTGGTTTTCTCTTAATCTTTGATCAAGTGCGATAAGGATTTCGGAGTTTGTTTGTGTATTTATAATGGGTGTCTATTGCATGATATATTCTGGGCTAGAGTGGGTGTTGTCCTCTTGGAGTGTGTAAAAAGAGACGATTATCTTGGAGAAAGGTTTTTTTTTAATTCACTACTACTCCCATAATTTTTACTCTACACCTAAAAATTTTACAGCTAAATGGTGGAAAATGTGTGCTGGTTCTGACCATGTAACTTTTGAGTGGCAAGCCTTTCACAGCTGCACTATGAATTTCTCAGTAGAACTCAAAACAAAATACAGGGATGAGAATTTTCCACCAATCGTCAAATTTCTCCCTTCGTGAAATTCAAATAGGTCATTTTTGAGATAGATGCAATCTAGTGTAAAAATTTGGGGTTGTTTATCGACAGGAGTACCATCATCACTGCTAATATTTTATTCAAACGCGCAGTGCTACCCTTGTTTTGTTTATCTGTGAAACACTGCTTTTTCTAGTTTATTACACATGTCAGGCATAGTAATATGATATGCAAGTCTGGTCATCTTGCTGTGACACAGCAAGCAATGATCAGATTATCAACAGAAGTGAGCAGCACCTGGTAAATTTTGACATAGAAGCAAAAAAGCGATGATTGGTTGTTCAGAAACAAGATCAAACATATTGTCCAACCACGAGCAACCTTATATGGGGTTTCTCCTGTAACAAAGATAGTTTTCATAGATTTTCAGTTAAAATTCTGTGAGGTCCCACTGTAGGACTTAATCATGTCTGTTCTGTTTTGATCTGCTCTCTCCTCTCCTGTGTGTATCTGTGATTACTGGCTCCGCCCTGATTACCATCACCTTAACATCATGGAGGATAAAAGGGGGCCGCTTACCTTGTTCTGGTTGCCAGATTGTCTTGAGCTGTCAAGTGAGAGACTTGGGCTGTCACAGAGATACTTGGGCCATCTTAGTGAGAGACTTGCACCTTCATTGAGAAAAGTGCTTCTCGCACCCGCGCCACGACCAAGCGTTAATCCATAGTGTTACTGCTCCACGTTTATCTTGTATTTAATAAAGAATCCCTGTTTGCACTTTCAGCGATGGCCTGGCGAGCTGTCCAGGGTGTACCCCGCCCTCGCCCGGAGTCGGCTGAGATGGGCGCCAGCCCCCCCGC
>JBCNYG010000019.1:9329627-9340441 GCA_039654305.1 Porochilus rendahli
GTTGTACGCTCTTTATGCACAAAAGAGAAGAAGAGAGAGGGGGGGTTACATGTTTTTGGAGAGCGCGTTCTCTCTCTCTCTCTCTCTCTCTCTCTCTCTCTCTCTCTCTCTCTCTCTCTCTCTCTCTCTCCATGTCTCTCTCTATCTCTCTCTCGCTTTCTCACACACAGACACACACACACACACAGTTATCTGTTTGTATGTCTCTCTCTCTATCTCTCTCTATCACTCTCTCTCCCTCTCTCTGTTTATCTAGCTCTCTCCTGGTCTGTCTCTCTGTTTCTCTCCCTGTCACTCTCTCTCTCTCTCTGTCTTGCTCTCTCTGTCTCTGTCTTGCACTCTCCATCTCGATTACTTTCTCTTTGTCTGTCTTTCTCTCTGTCTCCCACTCTCTCTGTCTCTCTCTCTCTCTCTCTCTCTCTCTCTGTATTCACATATATGGAGAGAAAGTTTGATAAATATGGAATAGTGCATTCTCACCTCGTATGCTTTAATCATCTTCGACTTGATTGGATTCTCATTTGCTGTAACTCTGTGGCTTTATCCTTTGCCTTATACTCTGCAGCTGTGAATGAATGAAGTATTTTTCTGTCTTTTAGTGGAGGGAGGAAGATTCAAGTGATTGGAAACAATTTAGAGTTTGTCGATGCTGTGAACATTCACACATCATCCAAGGAACTCAACTCATCAGACCAGGTATGAAATTCACAGGAAGTATTGGGATTTAATTTACTTACAGCTAACACCTAAAATATTCAATTCAATTCAGTTTTATTTGTATAGTGCGTTTTACAATTGGCATTGTACAGGACAGACCACAGGACTCATAGAGCAGAAGGATCAGGAGGATCAGGATCACCGACATCCATGGCATAGCATGTGTACCTCAGCAAAACACAGAGGGGGGGGGGGGAAAGGGGGGAGGGAAGAGGTTGTTAGTTGTTCTTGTAGCAGTGTAATGGTAAAAGAAGAGTTTATTAGTGCTGGGTGCAAGCATGGACTCCGGCATGACTAACTATGGCATCATAACTAAAAAAAAGAGAGAAACCAGAAGGAAAGCAGACATGAGGGCACCCTGTAACGTGTGGCATCTTGACTTCATTATTTGTGATTTTGAAGATTTTCTTTGAAAAAAAAAGTTTTTCGCTAATAACTTTAAATTGGTTATATTTAGACATGTAAATACTAATAAAGTGAATATATTTCCTTTGTTGGAAAAGAGTCTGAGTGCTAAATTTACTGCAGTCCAGATCTTTCACCTATAGAGAACATTTGGCACATCAAACGAAAAATACACCAAAGACGATTCAGCAGCTCGAAATCTATATCAGGCAAGAAAACTCCAGAAACTCTAACTTGATGCCCAGACATCTTCAAACTGTTTTGAAAAGAAGGGATTAAGCACTATGGTAAACATGCCTTTGTCACAATTCTTTTGAGACCTGTAGCAGGCATCAAATTTGAAATTAGCTCATTTTGTGTGTAAAAATTTCTCAATTTATGCAGCTATGTTCTGTTGTGAGTAAAATATTGGCTCGGGATTTGAACGTTTTTTAATTGTATTCAAATTTAAAGAATTTCCAAACTTTTCCAGAATTTGGGTTGTAGAAATTCTTTTTATAGGGTATTTATGTTTTATAGGGAGAAACATCTTTAAAACTTAATATACTTATATAGTCTAGTTAGATAAACCTATATAGGACTATTTTTATAGAAGATTTCTGTAGAACAGTTCATTAAGATTTCTATTAAATTCTGTAGTATATTGAAAAACTTTATGACCCAAGATCTAAAGTTCTATAGAATTGTTTTAATAGAAATGCAATAGAACACTTTACTAACATTCTGCATATACACACAATTTATACTTTTGTCTGGAAGTAGGAAAAATGTTAATATTTCTAAAATTACTTTTTTTTCTCTCTCTCTCTTTATTCCCTGCCTCCCATGTACCCATGCATCCAACACCTTTGTCTAACCAGGTTCAGTGGTCCAGCTGTAACATTTTCTCCACCCAGGATCATGCTGCTGCTGCTATCGCCAAAACTGGTGTGCCAGGTGCGTCTACATGCCTTTTCACTCTTACTGCTGGTCCATAGTAAATGGCTGGTGTGTCACAAATGAGTCTTCAAAGTTTGTTCAGTGAATTACTTATAAACTCTGGGTTATATTTTCTCAGGTCAGTGGTGCAGGTTTTAGTTTACATGATCTCACTCGCGTGCTCATTTGCTGAACCACTCATTATTATTATGGTCACAGGGAGGCTGGAGCCTATCTTAGCCAACACTGGCCAAGGCAGGGTACACCCTGAACAACTCACCAAATCGTTGCAGGGCCAACACACACAACCATTCACACACATACCTAGGGCCAAATTAGTGTAATGTGCATGTCTTTGGATTGTGGTAGGAAACTGGACTACCCTGAGGGAAACCCGCACAAGAATGGGGACAACATGCAAACACGACACTTTTACAGATCCCAGAGCTGATAATGTGCATGTTCTCTTTTAATTGTGCCTCAGTGTCAGAGAAAGCATGTGTATGACTGGAGGTATTTATGGTATTTACATTCTTTTTGTCAAGGATAAACTTTTGTTTACTCCTCCTGCCTGTTTCTCTTTTCATCATTTGCAACACATTCACTTTTTTCTCTAAACTCTGAATGCTGGTCTGAAAAAGCTAACAGCAAATGTGAATCTTTTAAAATAAAGGTAGTGTATATTTTTTTTCCCTCAAGGTTTTGTATGTGTATGTATATATTTTTTTTTTGTATTTATTTTTTTTAAGTGTATGCTTGGAAAGGGGAAACCGATGAGGAGTATGTGTGGTGCATTGAACAGACAATCTATTTCAAGGATGGTCAGCCTCTCAACATGATTCTGGATGATGGTGGAGATCTAACCAACCTTGTACATGAAAAATATCCCAAATTGCTATCAGGTATAATTATATTTCTTTACCAATTTTACACAATTGTTGTAGAAATAAATATTTTTAATACATGTTATTGATATTAAAAATTAGTATTTTTATGAAAAATATATGGGTACTGTATTAATATTGTAAAGATTAGACATTTATACAGTTGAAAAGAATACAAAAATATTTTATTTTATTGTATATACCTTCAAACAGTCATTCTGAATTTAATGCTGCAGCATGTTCAACAAAAGACTGATAGTTGTGGACTGCTCTAAAAACTGGAACATTCCACAGGTTAACTTGTAACAATGAATTTACAAGTAATGTGAAGTACCATAGTTCTTCAGTCTAACACACTCTGAGGGAAAGCGCTATCCGCCTCCTCGTACGAATGAGATCACAGACACCCATGATTGGATGGTGATTGCTGTGAGTGACAGGGAATGTATGCCTCCCATAAGAGCTCTGTCAATTAGCTCCCAAGGATTGT
This sequence comes from Porochilus rendahli, assembly GCA_039654305.1. NCBI lineage: Eukaryota > Metazoa > Chordata > Actinopteri > Siluriformes > Plotosidae > Porochilus > Porochilus rendahli. The sequence goes on from JBCNYG010000019.1 coordinate 9,333,042, forward strand.
AGAGTTGACATAAAACTGGAAGCTTCCCTGTAACTTGATTTTTAGGGTCAACATGGTTGACATGCTTACCTCACTTTTTCTGATTGCCTCTTGCTTAACCAGTCATAATGTCGGAAATGTGACTCACTACATATTAAATCAGTCTGGTCTGACTAGAACAAAATGTATAACGGTTGGGTATACTTGGAGCAACCTTGAATGGATTAATCATTCTGAAGCAAGAATGGGACGAGGTTCACCACTGTGTTAGTGGTAGTGCAACAGTTTAAGATCAATTTTCTCAAAGAAATCGTTATGAAGTTATTGGATAAATCCATTTGAAATCTAAAGATTAACAGCATTAAAAAAAGTGCTCATTTTCTCTCGGCCAAAAACACATCTGTGATGGACTGCATGGGTGTGACTTAAGAGACACATACCTACTATGATAACACAAATATTGTACTGTTCGTGATGTACTCATAATGGCTGCCGGTTGTGCTGTTTGTGAGGTAATGATGATGTCACAAAAAAGTCTACAGCTTTACTTGCGTATCTTTAATAAATCGTCAATCACTTCTTTGCCTGACATGGTTCATTCCGAACATTTCGGAAGCTCACGTCTGTCCGTCACAGTGGGAAATGTGTTGTGGTCAAATGAGATGCATTTCAGTTAATCTTTGGAAATCATGGACGTCGTGTCCTCTGGACTGAAGAGGAGAAGGCTGATATGCGTGTGTTTTAATACACATGATTGTGCATATTTGTGAAGGCACCGTTAATGCTGAAAATCTATACTGGTTTTCAGATCGGTCACTCACTGGTAATGTGTGCCCCATGAACTGCAAATGACCGTTAGGATGCCATGCTGTTGCATGACTGAAGTTGTATATGAAGGAATATTAAAGAATTTAAAGTAAATTATGGTACATGGTGGTAAACATGCACCCATCTTTGTATTGTATTCTGTTGAGTGTAGGTCAGAAAGGATTTGCAAGTAATTTCTTCTGTTTTTACTCGTTTTCCACATATCGCAACTTTATTGAAATTTACTAGAACAGTTTTTCTTCATTTCAATAAACAGAGTAACATTTTATGTTACCTACCAGCAGAATATGATGGCAGCATTAGTCTATTTTTTTTTTTTTTTCCTTAATTTTTTTAGGAATTAAGGGTCTCTCTGAAGAAACCACCACTGGGGTTCACAAACTCTACAAGATGTTGAAGGCGGGTGAACTCAAAGTTCCTGCTATTAATGTGAACGACTCAGTTACCAAGGTACCTGCACAGTTTACTATATGATTTTATTGAGGTTTCAAATAAACACATGAATTAATAATTCCAAATCACAAACAACCCAATTTAACTGAACACTCTATACCTGGGAACCCTTCAGATTTGCTTCTTTAATTATTAAATGCCTGTGAACAAAAAGCTTGATCTTTGCTTTCAAATAAGTGGAAGGTGTGACTCCTACATGGTTGAAATGAACACTAGCGCCCACACCGTCCCGTTGTGACCATTATCTTTTGGCTACTTTCGCTAGGTGTTGCCACAATGGCTCATCCTTTCTCACTGTTATCTGCATCTTTCTCTCTACCTTACTAGTCACCTGCATGCCCTCCCTTACCACATCAATAAATCTCTTCATTCTTCTACTTCTCCTACCACGCAGTTCCATCCTCAGCATTCTTGTACCAGTATACACTTCATCCCTCCTCTGCACCTCTCCAAACCATCTCAACCTGCACCTCTCTCACTTTATCCCCAAACACTCCTACTTGTGCTGTCCCTTTTACATATTAATTTATAATTTGTTTATTCTTGTCACAGAAGCTTCATCTCTGAGCCTTCCAGCTCTACTTTCTTTTAGGCACTACCATCTCTAAACCATACAGCTTAGCTGGGTTTACTTCTGTCTTAGAATCCTTTCCCTTTACTCTCGCAAATACCATTCTATCACAAATCACTCCATCCACTCTTCTCCACCCATTCAACCCTGCCTGCACTCTGTTCTTCACTTGTCTATCACACTCTCCGTTACCTTGCTAGTCAATACCAAGTATTTAAAATAATCTCCATTCATCACCTCTTCTCCTTTCAGCTGATCTATAGTCCGCCATCCTCCTTCTCATTCACTCTCTTGTATGTCTCATTCCTGCTAACTTTCATGAGGAATGTTCTGTTCAATGAGTATTTTTATTTAATAAGTCAGTAATCAATGTCTGACTTAGTTTAGATGAATTGATTTTTGTCTGATATTTTCAGCTGTAACATTCAGATTCATGAAGTTACCATGATGGCTTATTAATGGTGTGCAGGTTTTATTAATGGTCTTATTCCAAGTTAATTTTGTTACAGTATTTATGTATCTGTGAGAATTTTTGCTCTATCAGTACTAAGAGGTTTTCTACAGGTAAGGATGACCCTCCCTCCACACAATATAGGATAATATTACTTTAGTTTGAGGCTGTTTGTGATCCAGTGTTCCAGGGTCTGTTTTTGGTGGCCTGTATTGCACTAGGCTGTTTTTTTTTTTTTTCTCTCCAATCATTTTTCTTTTAAGAAAAGCTACACTAGTTGAGCATAAATTTAAATCTAAGCATTCAGTTCTCTGAGCTGAGATTTTACAGCTGTTTAAAGGGCACAATAAATAAAATGTAAGTACATTTGTGATGTGACTGTAATGGTCGATAAATAAGGAAATAATCTGTCTGAACATTGTTGGAAATAATTACTTTTGCATACACAAAATAAGTGTCTTAAAAGGAAAGTGCATGCTGTAAGTTGTATGTGCTATTTATGTTGTCATCATGAAGGTAACTAAGGGTAAGATTCTGTAACTAAAGTGGAAATTAGAAAAGATGATGTTTGGAAATGTCTCACTGTGATCCTTGGTGGAGATTTTGGATTTTTTTTTTTTGTTGTTGCTTGATTTCTGAAAGGTCCGAATACATGACTTTAATTTGTATGTTGCTAGAGAATTTTGCCTTGATGTTACTTTATCTTTATACTCTGGTAAGGAAAAAGCAGGAAATCATTGATAACTAAGTGTTCCTAAACACTCAAATGACCATAAAAAAAAAAAAAGGAACATGCCACATTTTGTACTGAAGAATTTGTGAACATGCCAATCGTTTGCACATTCATTATTTTTGGATGTGTAAAAATATATTTTTCAATTTTATTCCATTTTGCAAATCTCAAACCAATATTTTACTCTCACTAGAACCCAGAAAACAGATGAAATATTTGAAGTGGGAAAATGTACCATTTTTAAGGAATTTTTGACTATGAAAATTTGAGGAGAAATTTGCGACAGGGCCATGTTTACAGATGTGTAGCATCCATTCTTCTAACAAAAGTCTGAAGACATCCTTTTTTTTTTTTTTTGTTCTATACAATAGAGCAATAAATCAAACAGTGATATTGGTCTTTAGTTATTAAATATCAGGATACACTTAACCAAACATCCCACTGCTATTTCTTTTGGGATTTCGAACACTGAACCACACACAGGTAAGGCCTCTGTCACACATTGATGATTTAGCCAGCACATGCCGACGTATAAGAAATTTAGCCTATATGCTTGCATATGTTGAGTAACTTATGGGTAATTTTTGTGTAAGTTCACTGCATGCTGGTAAAAGTTTTTTAATATTTGTGAGTTATTCAGAATAATAGGGCGGCGCCTGAGATTCTGGACCCTCTAAAGACTCCAAAAAGGGTGGGTACTCTGAACTGTCATTAGGTGCACAAACACAAACAACAATCAGGCCCTGTCTCCCCACCCGAAGACAGAGGGAAGTTACCCTTTCATCAACGTGGGAGAAACCCAACATGCACATACCGAGACCCCCCAACAAGGATTGCCAAACTCACTAGCCGCTGCTCCCTATGAGCAACTCCAGAAGGGAATAAGGTCCAAGCCCCTCTCAAGATGGGTGCTTCCAGAACACAAGCTGTGTGTCGGTGAGTTCAACAATATCTAGTCTATCTCTCAACCTTGCGTACCAGCTCAGGCTCCTTACCCGCCAGAGAGGAGACAGAGTCTTCCATGTCTCAAGAACCAGAGTCAGTCGCCAAGGATCGGTCTGACAGAACCCTTGCCTTTGACTGCCACCCAACTCACAATGCACCCGACCCCTTAGTACTCCCACAGGTGGTGGGTCCATCAGAAGGCAGACCCATGTCTCCTTTTTGGGCTAAGCCTGGCTGAGCTCCATGGGCAGAACCCCAACCATCAGGCGCTCGCCTTGGAGCCCTTACCCCAGGCCTGGCTCCAGGGGGGGACCCCGATAACCCGCGTCCAGCAAGGGAAACCGATTCCTTGTATTTTTTGTATTCATAGGTGTCTTCTGAACCGCGCTTAGTCTGGACCTTCACCTAGGACCTGTTTGCCTTGGGTGACCCTACCAGGGACATAATGCCCCCGACAACATAGCCAACCCATGGCCTCTCCTAGGAGCTATGTAATAATGACACTAATAATAATGCACCGTAAGCTATGCTGGATGGAAATCTAATGTAGTCTCTAGATCATCTAGGTAAGTCATGGTAATCGGGCTTAGCTTGTTGAACGAAAACTGTACAACACTATTTATCAAGGGAGCATTGCGAACGCAATGTTATGCTTGCAAAAAAAATTGTTGCAAGTATAAGGCTTGATATAAACGTATAGAAGTGGGGAAAAAACGTGCACAGTGAAAAATATTTATGATGCATTTCTTACCTTTTGAAAAAGCAGTAGTCAATGATTCCTGTCGTGAATTCTGCACTTCACAAACCTAACAAAAAATAACTAAAGTGGTTTTTTAAAGCTCTTGCTGTCATAGCTTCAGAAATGGTGTACCAAAGGGACAAAAAAAATCAATTCACTATTTTCATATTGCTTGACTGCAATGGTGGAAAATGCCTTTTCAAGCATATTTGTGTTTTCCACCTTATACACTCTGCCACTTTTTACACATATATCATTCCAAGAGTGGATATTGCTATTTATAATTTTTTTTTTATCGTATTCTAGTTTCAGCGTGTTATACTCAAATTTCTTTTTCCTCTACGCAAGGTAATTGACACTAATGCGGTAGGTGACGTAGTTCCGGTGAGATAGCAGATTCAAATCAGGCGTGGGTAAACATTCATTGATTTTATGGAATATATTTTACCAATCTAATCAAAGTATTGTTTAAGGTAGGAAATAGTGTGTGTTAAGGTCCACTCTGGAGCACAGCGGGGAGGATTCGGGCAGCCTGACAGAGTTTGTAGATCAGTGCTACCACAGATTCGTCGTGGGGAAACCACCCCAAACATCAACCCTATCCACCTCATCTAAGGCCAAGAGGCAAAGAAATGATGATTTACCTGAAGATATTTCATCGCCGCGAAACAACTCAACAGATGTTCTTATCTCAACAGATAAGAAACTCACCAGTCTGGATGCGCGTTTGACTCTGGTGGAGCTTCTCCTTCCAGGCGCCACAGGAGTCGCTGGAGTTCAGCCAGAAGCAGGTGGAAACTCTGGCAGTAGAAAACGCCGGCCTGAGAGAGTCAGTAAAAATCCCTTGGTAAGGGATGACCTGGCTCTCGGAAGAGAATAAGAAGATGAAAGAAATAGTGATTGATCTGCAGGTGCGACGCATGAGAGATAATCTGGTGTTTGCAGGGATCCCAGATCAGGCGAAGGAGGACCCCGAGACCACGGTGAAAACTTTCGTGCAAACTTACTGGAAGCTCCCGGAGGAAACCGTGAAGAACATCTCCTTCCACGGGGTCTACCGTCTGTGGGGGAGGAAACCTGAAGCCGGCAGACCGAGACCAATCGTAGCCAAGTTCATGAACTTCAAAAAGAAGGAGCAGGTAAAGCACCAGGGCCATGGACTGAAGGAGACTAACTTCGGCGTTAATGATCAATATCCGAGAGAGATCCTGGATCGGCGGAGTGTCCTGTTTCCTATCAGGAGGAAAGCCATTGCGAGGGCGTGTGCCATCGCGGTGGATAAATTATTTATTAACGGACACCTGTAGCGAACCCCGGACATCGATCCGTGGCTCTACTGATGTGCTGGTATGTGAATAATCTCCCTGTGCTCCTACTTCAGGATGTCCTATCCATAAAACCGCCATAAAAGAATATTTAAATCACTGCCTGTCTCCGCTACAGCGCTCTTATTATAGATGCGTTTTTATGTTTTTCCTTTGGCACTGTTGCTCTTTTTACTGTTCACTCTTCTTTCTGACCCTTTCACCGTTAACATTAATCTCACTCGTCAGTACATAGATGCGGCTTGTGACGCGCGCTCACACTCAGACATCATGCCCAGCTTGCTGACGCACATCAGAAGTTTGCATGATTCACACAAACACACATGTATGAGGGAACAGCACAAGCGCACAAGCAGAGATTTTATACACAGATCCATGTCTCACACTCAGCCGGCAGGGACACACACAAAGAAACAGTGGGATGCACACACACACGCACTTCAGTAATACGCATATAGCTCTGTTTTTGATTGTCGGATCATGAGCACTTTGAGGTTTGTCACTTGGAATGTGCGTGGTGCTGGCACAGGGGCAAAGAGGTTAAAGATTTTTAATCGGCTGCACGAACTGAAGGCAGACATTGTACTCCTTCAAGAAACACACTTATCAAACTCAACAGTAGATCTTCTCTCAACAGCCCAATTTTAACATGTGTACCCAGCTTGTTATAATTCCAGGAAAAGAGGAGTAGCAACTCTTATTAATAAAAGGTTAAATTTTGATATAGATAAAACAATGACCATTCCAGAAGGCAGATTCATAATAGTATGAATACATTATCTATTCAAAATGTTATGTATTGCAAACATATATGGTCCAAATGTTGACGATCCCTTTTTTTTTTCACCTCAATCTATGATCACTCAAATAACATAATTATAGGAGGTGATTTTAACATTATATTGGACAAACACAGTACCACAGGAAGTCATCGAGTCTGGAATTCCTCAGAGACGGTTAAACAGTACATGAAGGATTTTGGTCTTTGTGATGCTTGGCGCTCTCACCATCCCACACAAAGAAAATACACCTCATCAGTTCACCATTCAAATTCTATATCAGCTCACTGATGAGTGACATGTCAGAGATCGAAATCCTATCTCTATTCGCGTTCATTGACCCCGGTATCATTCACTCTAAGAAATAAGAACAATAAACCAGCAATTAGAAACTGGAGATTTAATACGTCATTTACTTAAAGATCCTGAGTTTATTACCTACTTTAAAAGAGAATGGTCTTAATATCTAGAAAACAACGACCTGCCAGAAACTTCAGCGTGTGTTCTTTGTAAAGCAGGAAACATATGCCCAACAATAAAGCCCCAGGTCCAGATGGTTATCCAGCAGAATTCTACAAAGAATTCTGGACAACACTG
>JBCNYG010000019.1:9399033-9409331 GCA_039654305.1 Porochilus rendahli
CCTGCGATGGCCTGGCGAGCTGTCCAGGGTGTACCCCACCCTCGCCCAGAGTCGGCTGAGATGGGCGCCAGCCTCCCTGCGATCCTAATTAGGAATAAGCAGCTCAGAAAATGAATGATGAATGAATAAATAAATAATTGAGTTGTAACCTTTAAATATTTTTGTTTCTCAGCTGCTCACCTGCCACAGATTGGTTTGTGTTTGTTGTGTTTGTTCATGTTGAGAATCATAAATATGGCATCAGGCAACTCAAAACACCCAGGCTCGAAATCAGCACAACACTACACAACATGAAAGTGCTTGAGGGAAAGGAGGTTTTTGAGCCATATATCACAGGGATGAGGGTCCTTAGGAAAAGCTAATGCCATCCGTGTTAGTATTTGAGCAGAACCCGGCAACACAACGAGTAAGCATGCTTCGTAAATATTTTCCAAAAAACAAAACAAAAAAATGAAATCTTGGGAGAGTTCTTGCATGTGAGTCACTTCTGGTTCTTACTCCAACAAGAAGGACGTTTGAGATGAAAATAGAATGACATGAAAACGCATGCGTGTTGAATTGCTTATTTTAATACAGATAGACTGATATGAAAAAATTATTAATTTCATTTGTTTATGTCCGATGATTTAAAGTGTTGTTACGTGACAGCTGTTCTGTAAGATCATGTCATCTGGCTGCACTGTTCATTTGATCATGTGTAAGTTAGCATGTGGATACGTATACAAACATATGATGCATTTTATTTATAGAATGTTTTCTTTCTTTCCCGGCCACTGACTTACATATTAACAATATAATATGTATTGTCATGGCCTTAGCTGTATTCAGGCATGCTGTATTTGGGTTGTTTATAGCTGTAGCAGCTCGGCTACACGTAACGATCAATCAAAGGTCGCAAACGGATGTCAGCGAATCAGAACTTATGTTTGTTTGTAGGGTTGGTGCTTTTTTTGTTTGTTTGCTTTTGTTTTGTTTTTTTGTCTGTGTTTTTATAACATAACCTAGAATCCATCACTAATCTTGTGCATATTTATCAGCTGGGGCATTATGCTGTATTCAACCAGTTTATCATAATGCGTCAAATTAACTTCATGCTTTAGATTTAAGACTAAGATAAAATACTCCTTGCTAAGAGTTGACACTTTCATGACACTTTTTCAGCCAGGGTTAAGATTTTTTTCAGACTCAAGTAGAATTCTTATGTGACATAGCTCAAACATTTATACATGCCAGCCCTGGCCTAATAAGGTATGGTCACGGAATGAATTGCCTCCAGTACTGTTGAAGTGCCTTATTGTCATGACAACTAAAGCTATGCAAATCTGTTTTCTTCTTGTTTTATATTTTTGACATTCTAGCCCCTTTCTTTCTGAACTAAGATATGCTCACTGTAAAACAGCTTTTAATTTTTATTTCGAACAGCTACAGATTAAACGTGTCTTGTCAGAAACAGTGAAATAATAAGAAACAGAGTGCTCATGAAGCAACATATATTTATTGGAGATATGTGGTGAACAGCCTAATAAAAATGTCGGATTGTTGTGGTATGGCCATTTCTATGTAGTAGCCTTGCTCAATTGTGTATTTCATATAAAGGACAAATAAATGCATTGGTGAATATATATACATATAAAATGTATTTATTTTTAGCATTGCAGGTTTGTTTGTCAGTCTGTTTGTTAGCATCTTGTCACATTATGAACAGATTTTACTGAATTATTTTGGAAGGACTGGTATGATTCTTGGTAAGTGGTGACACAGGCGCAAGAGCCAGTGATGGTTTTATTCATGAGGGCACAGACAATAACAAAATAAAGAGAACAAGGCACAAATCTCCACACAGGCTCATGACAAACAGATAATAATCGCACAGGTTAAAACTATCGAACAGAATTGCGGAGCCAAGGAGAACAAACAGAGCACTCAGTCCAGGATCCCACTGGCACTGCTGCCTTTTGCTCACTACCCCCAGCTCACCTCACTATAGGTGAGGACAGGAGTGTGGATTGTTGCTGTCATCACTGAACTCCAGAATTGTTTCTTCACTTGAAATTATATCCATTTGAAAACAAAGGAATTATTTTATTGTCAGAGAATGGCACCCTTATTTTTGGCTCATCTGCAACATTCTCTATATTTCATGCGTTATCTTTTGGTCTAGTATTTATTGCTTACTAAATAGCATTTGGGGAAAAAATAACACAAAGCAACATAGTAATAAACAAAGTATATATATATATACCCACACACACATATATACATATTGATTTAAGTGAGTGCCAGTAATTTCACTACAAATAGTTTTGATTCAGCATGAGATAATCATGCTCAGATACAGAGGCCGGATATAAGTAAATAGACACCAAATTTTTTTGTCAAAAACTTTTGCAGGTCAAAGAAAAAGCTCGCATCCTGCTGCTCGGCTATAATAGCCAATTTAATGAAGATGTCACGTAACAGTTTCTGAGCTGGTTTGGATGTCTTCTGCAATGTCTGCGACCTTGGAACGGGAATTTTTCTCACTGCTCTCCTCACGGAATGAAGGCATCTTTCTGATGGTCCAGGTCGACCTGGTCGTGGATACGTGGTGGTTTTACCTTCACTGATGAACTTTTTACTATTGATAGAGGAATATTCAAATTGTGGGCTATTTGTCGCTGGATGATGCCGCCCTCTGACTGATACACAATTCCAATTCACAATTCTGACAACGGTAAAAAGTTCAAAAAACAGATAGGATACGATTTCTCACTCAATCTCTCTCTCTCTCTCTCTCCCACACACACACACACACACTCTTTCCCTTTTTTCTATTTCTCTGTCTCTTACTCACACACACACACGTACACACAATATCTGACATGTTTGTAGGCAATTTAAAAGTTGCCTTTGTTGACTTATTAAAGCAATGCCAGCCATGATGGATGATAGGATCATTTGGCACTCTCGCTCACCTCTAAATGCCGCTGTTTATCTGAGGTCACTCACTAAAGCTTGCATACAGGACCCACTAAAGTGCTTTATAAAGACATCAAGGGCAATTCTATTTTTTTTCCAACAGATAACACTATTTATTTCAGTGTATATATACACCACCGTCAACTGTGACACCACCACAATAAACCTCACTAGTCTGCTAAACATCCGCTCACTTACGAGCAAGGGTAATCTCATCCAGCATCTCCTCATCGACCATAAAGAGGAGACACGGCAACAGTCCAATGACTTTCCCGAGCTCAACAAATCCACTTCATCTTGGTTTGTTTACATCTGTCAACCCTGTGGATCTGGCAGGGGAGGCAGTCTCGCAATGATATATAGTGAGACCTGGAGAGTCAATTTACTGTCTGACACATTTTTCAGCTCATTTGAATGAATTGTATGTGAACTGTCGGAACCCATGCCCACCATCATTGCTTCTGTTTACAAACAACCAACTAAATAGTGACTTTTAAATTTGTTTGCTGCATTTTCACCCATCTATCCACTCTTTCACCTAACAGAGTTCTGCTGGGAGATTTCAACATACAAATGGACAACATCAATCACCTTCTCACCAAAGACTTCTCATCCTGTTTAGAAAGCTTTGGTTTTCAGCAGCACATTAATGTTCGCACACACTCACAATAGGACATATACTGGGCTTAATTTGTTGTTATGGCATTTCCACTCTTCACTACATTGCTGATGAACTCCCAATACCTTATAATTTCATCCTCTCATTCAATAATACACTCACCCTTTCTACTACTAAGCGTCCACGCCTTATTACATTCCGTTGCCTTAAAAACATTGACATGGACGCCAGTATTCCAGTATTGACCACCTCCTGACCACCTACATTTCATTTAGCCCTGATGAACTGGTTTCACATTACAAGACTGGACTTCATAATGATTTCAACTCTTTTGCTCCCTGATCAGAAAGTCCAAGTCATCCACCTGTCAGCTTGACCCCCTCCCTACAGTTCTGGTTAAAGCCTGTCTCTCCTCTCTGGTCCTCAACATTTCTGCCATCATCCACTCCCAGCACCCCCCTCCCCCACTGGAACTGTTCCTACATCCTTTAAAACTGCTGTAATTTCTCCCATATTGAAAAAACCCAGTGCTGATCTCACCACCCTTAATAACTTGTGTCCAATTTCTAATTTATCCTTCATCTCCAAAATCCTTTAAAAAAATTGTTGCTACCCATCTCCACTCTCATTATTCTCACAATAACCTAAACTCACAATTTCAGCCCCTCGATAGTACAGAAACTGCCTTACAAAGATCACCAATGACCTCCTCATGGCAGCTGACTCTGGCCTACTTACCATCCTCATCCTCCTTGATCTGAGTGCGGCCTTTCTTTACTCTCTTTAATAGGCTATCCTCCATTGGTATCACCTATACTTCATTAGACTGATTCAGATGTTTCCTCTCAGGCTGCACAAAGTTCATCAAACTTAAATCTTTCACATACAAACCTTCCTCTGTCACTATAGGTGTGCCCCAGAGCTCTGTCTTGGGGCCCTTCTTTATTTACCTCCTTCCCCTTGGCAAAATTTTTCTGTAAATACAAAATCCATTTCCAAAAAGGATGACACCCAGCTCTATGTCACCAGTAAGCCTACTTCTCACTTCCTCCCTCTCTGACTGCATCACAGAAATAAAAACTTTCCTAAATTAAACAGTGACAAAACCGAGGTTCTCCTCATCGCTACTAAATCCACACTATCCAAAACTGACGATTTTTCTCTCATAATTGACAACTCCTCTGTCTCCCCCTCCTCTCAGGTCAATAGTCTGAGTGTCATCCTCGACTGCACGCTATCTTTCCAATTTCACATCAATAACATCATCCAGTCTGTACACTTTCACCTATGCAATATTAATCATCTCCGTCATTCCCTCACTCCCCACACCACTGCTATCCTTGTCCATAGTATTCTTGGTTTACTGCAACTCACCTCTCTATGGTCTCCCTCAAAAATCCCTTCATAAACTTCAACTGGTCCAGAATTCAGCTGCCAAAACCCGCTCCATCCACCACATCACTCCTGTCTTTCAGCAGCTTTACTGGCTCCTGATTACTTTCCGCATCCAGTTTAAAATCCTCCTGTAAACCTTCTAGGCCATTCATAACCTTGCCCCTCCATATCCAAGCTTCTTCATCTTCTTACTTCCTCTCACTCCCTCAGATCTTCCTCCTCTATTCACCTGTCTGTCCTCTCTACCTGTCTCTCTACCACGGGGAGCCGAGATTCAACTCTGAAACGCATTAGCACCTGATCTCAAGAACACCACATCTTTCCACCACTTTAAATCTGTACTTAAAACCCACCTATTTTAAATTGATTATTGCCTTTATTTAAAATAGCCCAACTGATTTTATTGTTTTATCATCTTATTTATTTTTGTATATGTTTGTTGCATTTGTTGTTGTTTTTTTGGCTGTACGGTGACCTTGAGTGCCAAGAAAGGCACCTTTAAATAAAATTTATCATTATTATTATTTTATATTGATTTAATCCTAGATCACACCCCGCCCTCACCCAGAGTCAGCTGAGATGGGCGCCAGCCTCCCCGCGACCCTAATTAGGAATAAGCGGTTCGGAAAATTAACGAATGAATCCTAGATCACTGATGTTTGTTGGGTTTGACTGTCACAAAACAACAGATCCATGTTGTGAAGCAAGGCTGTCAATCCCCTTTGCGATCGTGAGCTCTTCATTGGCTCACAGGTCTAACTAAGGGCTCATATATGTTTGGACATTTATCAGAGGGATAGCATCCAGATGCTGGTATTCACTCCTTCTGGCAGGGACAAAGTTCCTTGAGTTCTTTTATTCAGCACTTCTCAAACTTGGTTACTCCACCCTTTACCACTGTCCTCCACTGGGCTTTGTCCTTCAAAGCCTGGGATGCCACATTTGGCTCGCGAGTACTTCTGTTGATCCTTGAAATGCTTCTTGGGAGCACAATTCACTGTACAAAAGACCATGCAGTAATATTTCCTCACTTTTGCAAACACCATGTCCCACCCATCAAACTTGATAGGCCTCGATTCCGCTCATATGGCAGCGAGACAGAACTTCAGTGTTAGATATGCGATCCTGCCAAGATATAATGTCAATCCTCCATAAACACGTATAGAAAACATCGAGCTGTTTCACATGGTGTTGAAATACTGTTCACATTTCAAACCAATAAAGGCACATTGTTAGAACATCCGCTTGATAGACAGAAACATTTGTCGTGAGGTAGATGTTCCATGATCTTGAAGCAAGATGGCCAAACAATAAAGAAGCTTTTGCAATCCTTGCAGTGACTTCAGAGCAAACTGAGCAATTGTTAGATTTGTTAACAAAATGTGGTAACAGTTTTCAAGTTGTCAAGCCTGATCTTAAGTGCTGGTTCTATATAGCAGGAACCTGGTTTTAGCTGTAAAAACACTTCAGTTTTCTTTATATATCACTCTTACTGACTTTTACAGTTACACGCCTTGAGCAATGATAGTTACGATTGGTTTTATTTTGCGGCTGTGCACTGCCTGTAACGACTGGATCAGGGTGGAAACCCACTGCTGGCTGAACCACCAAATGCAAGATGGGTGACAAGCCATTAAGTCTCAGAAGATGATCCAAATGTAGAAAGTGAAGGTAAAAGTTAACATTTTTCTCAGAGGTTGATGGAAAAAATCCCAAAAAAGTTCAAAAAACTCTCAGAAGTTAAGCAGTCAAAAATAATACAGCAAAAACCCAGAGATAAGCCGCGTTAAAAAAAAAATTCAAAACAAAAGCGGCTGGTAACTCACCGCACAGCAAACAAAGACTCAGTGCAGAGGACAGAAAAGGCAGGAAATAAATACCCAAACCAATTACCTCCCATGACCAATAAAATAGGTAACAGGTGGAGATGGTAGGATAGAGAGGGTAGAGAGGAGACACAGAGAGCGGTGGAGACAAAAAACACTTGGGCAAAACAATACAAACATAAACAACATTCGGTGAGTCTTTTGGCCACTACAGGCTGCCAAAAAGTCCAAACTGTGACACTGCCAGGATTGTTACACTGGTGCTGGAACCATACTGCCCAAATGGTCTGGTCCTTGGAGTATACTGCAGAATAAGCAACATCCAGCTCAGCTCAAACTACAACAGAAAGAGATGTTCGTACAAAGCATTTATGAGCAGGCCGCAGATGGAACCATCAGAAAAAGCCTCTTGACTGTTTTTTTTCTCCTAATCCACCAATAATTTTAGCCAGATATTATAACTATATGTAGTGCTTAGCATGTCCGCCACACAGCAAGTACATCCTGGGTTCAAATCACTGGCTCAGCATGGGCATCTTTGTGTGGAGTTTGCATGTTGTCCCCCTGGTTGTGTGGGTGCATCTGAGTACGGCATGGCTATTCCAAATTGCCTCTAGGTGTGAATGTGAATGGCTGTGTGTGTTGGCCTTGTGATGGACTATCGAGCTGTTTGGGCTGTACCCCGCCCTCGCCCAGCCTGTAACCCTAGTAGGATGAGTTGTTTGGCATATTAATGAATGAAATAGGACTGTCAAAATTTAGACATGGGCATCCTCCTGTGTTGATGTTGTGTTCTGTCCTGTGTTGTTCTTAACAAAAAGAAAATGGGTATGTACACTGCCAGACCAAAATCTATATAATTTTTTGGACCACCTTTAGCCTTGCATATGATCACCATGGCAACATTTTTGACAATCTTAAGCAACATCACAACATTTACACTCAACCCTCGACTCTATGGACCCAGGTTTAACGGATATTGGAAGCTGTGGACATAGTCTGGAGTAGCTGTATCTGTCTGGGAGGACTCGGCGGTCAGCAAGGGCAGACACGAGCTACTGTTTCGATAGCTGTTAGTTGATGTTAGTTGGCACGTGTGTCAGTTTGTTTACCGCAGTCATCAGTACACCCATGTTTTCTCTTGTTCTTTCCCATTATTATTTTGGTGGATTTACCCCCTCCTAGTGTTCCAAGTGTTCACCATGGCTTCTAGAAAATGTGGAGAGAAGAGGAAGAGGGTTAATTTGACCGTGGCACAGAAGTTGGAGCTTATTAAGAAGCTGAAGAGTGGTATTTCGGTGAAGCCTGTATAGGAAGAGTATGGTGTTAATAAGCAAACCGGGTCAGACGTACACAAGGCTAAAGAAAAACTTACAGAGTATGCATACATAGCATTTTCCCCTATTTTTTCTTAATGAAATTGTTATTACCAAACCCCAAACCATTCTCGGAAGCTGCGGACAATCGGCAAAACTGGACCAGTGCTCTCCCTTTTTGTCCATTAAATTGAGGGTCGAGTGTATTTTCATTCAGAGTCGTGTTGGTTTTTCACCCCATCTGACTCCAGGAGAAGGTGGGATTCTCTCTGAAAGGTTGGCCAGTCCATCACAGGCCTAACACATACTCAACCATTCACACACTTACACCTAGGAGCAATTTGGAACAGTAAATTAGCCTAATATGTACATATGTCTTTGGACTGTGGGAGGAAAAAGGAACATCCAGAGAAAACCCACACAAGCACGGGAATGGAACATGCAAACTTCACAGAGAAATGTCCTCACCGTACATAAGGCTCAAGCACAGGACTTGTCTGCCCTGAGGTAGAAGTGCTAACCACAAAATCTTGAATTGAGATGAAAAATTTGAGGTTTATATCTGTGCCATCTGGAAAGAAAGAAATCCATAAATGGCATTCAGGTCATCAACTGACTTCATTTTATCGTCACAAAGTCTTTCTGAGCCTCGACTGGACCAACTGAAGAACAATACCATGGAGATTATGTGCTGTATTCAAGGCTAGTGGTGCCACAACAAAATACTAGAGTGTGTAACTGTTTTGGCTCAGGTCCTGTATACTTTCATTTCATATATATATATAATATTTTATATTTTATAATATATTTTTTCTTTTTTTTTTTTCTTAAATGTTTTTTATGAATATTAGCATGCTGTCTAGAGAGTCCCAGCCTGAGATCTAACAGATTAAACTGCTTTTGCCTTTATTCCCTGTGACACTGCCTGGAGGATTGACAGAAAATATTCTAATGCCACTGTGACTCTCTCAACAGAATGGTCATATATGAAGTAGGAACAATTACATTATTAAATTAAATTACAATCAGTAGTAGTACATTACAGTCACTAACTTTCTCTCTCTCTCTCTCTCTCTCTCTCTCTCTCTCTCCCACACACACACACACACACACAGAGCCCTATCCTCCCCACGCTGCTTTTCTTTTCTTTCACCCATTCAGAACCCCCCTCTCCTTCACCCCCCCCCCCTTCTCTCTCCCTCCTTTCCTCTCTCCCTCCCTTACTCTCTCTACTTATCCCTACTGACTTATTTATCATGTTTTATCTCTGGGCTTATACATCCAATTTAATATCCATTCCTGTTGGGGCTCCATTCATCTGTTCAACATTCTTTTTTGCTCACTGGGATATTATTCTTAAACTTTATCTTGGAAAATGCTACTCGGGGGTTTCCGAGAGCTTCTTTTCTTGCACGGTATCCAAGTTTTTTTTAATAATTTCATTCTACTGCACTTTATGTCTGATTGAGAAACTAGAGGACAGTGACAAAGATTTCCGATTTCCATCAAGAAAGAAATCTCTGGCCCATCAGTTCTGAAGCGTTATATACAGTCTGTAAGTATATGGATTTTCTAACAACCCTTTTAAGTGCTTGTTAACATATAGACAATGGTTTAAAGGATGCAATGGTTTTATTCTGCACTAATTGCTCTGTCTAATCTATTTTAGGAACCCTCGCCCATACAATGTATACAACCTTGATATATAAATAATGCATTGAGCTAATTGTATATATCATGCAAAACTCTATGATATTTTTGAATATAGATTAAACATAAAAAAGACAGAGAGAAACTCCTCAGGGTAAAACGTCCATGTCAAATATTGTATTGGCTTTGTCTCAGAAAATTAAAGGTTCGGCCAAAAAGATTAAATGTATTAAGATTAAAATAAAGAAAAAGATTAAATGTTTTTTTTTTCATTTGATTTAACTGTGTTAACAATGTTAAATGTGTTTCTTATCAAAAAAAGTCAGAAATAGACAGTTTTCTCGTTTACTCATTTAAAGAACCGATTAATCCTGCTACTAGGGTGGCAAAGGCACTACACTACACTACACTCCCAAACATTACTCTACCTGACAGTACACTACCTGAAACTACACTACACTACCCGAAACCTAACTACACTATACTACCTTTCAAAACATTACACTACCTGATAATACACCTCACTACCTGACA
>JBCNYG010000019.1:9420167-9430524 GCA_039654305.1 Porochilus rendahli
TCCACACAGAAACGCCCGAGCTGGGAATCGAACCCAGGACCTTCTTGCTGTGAGGCGGACGTGCTAACCACTACGCCCCCGTGCCAAAAAAAATTTACATGTCTATTTAACCACAAGAAGGTCCTGGGTCCAAGTCCCGGGCTTGAGGCCAACTTTAAGGTTCTAACTCGTAACCACATTAGACCATTTTAAAGCCAACAGTTTTATTGTTTTGTTCCTTTTAAGACAGCAGTGAAACACGGGACTGTGAGAATTAGATAACAATCACAATAGAAAATAAAATGATAAAATTAATATAAACATTAAAAGACCTTATTTAAAGTAAATGTCACACAGTTCAGTGTGAGTTTGATGAGGTAGTGAAGCAGCAGGACAAACAGGAGACACGTGTCCCTCTGTCTCTCACATCAGTGAGGAATTAAATTCAGCAGTGCAGCGTTTCACAATCCAGAACTCACAGTGCGCTGGCATTTAAAGTGACGTCACAGTAAACTACCTGCAATTGTCCTTCTGACCACAAGAGGTCACCTGAGTCATGAATGTCACACTCCGCACACACCTGTGCATGATCCACCTGTCTTTAATTAAACACTGAGTACTGTGTCCTGCGTGTTCTGTGTGTTTCTACAGTGACTGCATGTAAGAACTGGTTTATTTATTGACTCTAAACCAGTCAGATTTAAATCTTAGTTTCGAGTCTAATGCACTGTGACGTCATGCTACACTACGGATCCTCACACCCGATTGATTATGATTTGTTTTGGTTTGTTCTGGTTTGTTCTGGTTTAGGGTTGTGATGTTGTTCCCCGGGGCAGTGGTGGCTTGGTGGTTAAGGTGCTGGATTACTGATCCTGGTGGATAAGGTGCTGGATTACCGATACTGGGGGTTCAAGCCCCACTATCTGCGGGTTGTCACTGCTGTCCCCCAAGTGCAGCTAACTGGGTGATCTAATGCAGGCCGTGTCTCTCATGTTGTTCCTGTTCCGTCACTGTACTTTTTATATGTTGAAGTATGCCATCATAATGAAACCTGCTGGAATTTTAGTGTAAAGCATGTAAAACTATTTCTTCTTATTGTTTACATTCACAGTTTCACCTCACAGGAGCAAAGTGTAATCATTTCACATGAAACTCAAACACACACAAAGGGTTTACAGTGAGACGAGAACGAAAATAAAATAAAATACAGATTTAACTACCACACAAAATTCCAGCATTCAAGTATAAAGGGATGATTTTAGTCCTCAAACTATTATTTTTATCATTTTTTTATTTGGGTGAAAGTTGGGTTTTAAAAGTGACCTTTACACTGTTTAATTTTTTCACCATGTTTACGGTTTATATTTATAACCCAGATTTTTCGCCCCTAATTTAGTCGTATACCTTTCCCTACTCCAGGAGACGTGCCGGATTCAGACGTCGTATTATTAAACACGTTTCTGTGAACTTCGTATTAAACGACTGACGTTAACCCTGCATCCACACCGACAACTGGCAAGAGACGGATTTTATTTTTCACGAACCCTTAAAGAAGCAGCAGAGATCGCTGGCATCTCTCGAGGGTGTACGTTCAGTAACGTAGCTAGTACACTTAGCGGTCTTCCGAACTTGATCTGAAAACAAAGCTGAGCACATGACGTAAATCACTCATATGTTTTTCATGTTGTTTACTGCGTTATTTACACAGTTTTATTTTGTTAAGCAGGTTTAGAAGCTACACAGAGCTACTGTTGTTTATCTGGACAGGCCACGCCCACAAGGCGCAAACTGTAAGGTAAACGACTCATCACCTGTTAGCGGGATTAAATCTATACACTTAACATTACTGTAAAACAGAATGCGTTATCATCTCTCCTGCTGTGTGCGCGCGTGAGCAAGGGCATCTAACCTGGCATTGTGGTAGACACCCTTATCTAGAGTTTACATCTTTGTCTTATTTAAACAATTGAGGGCCTCGTTCAGGGGCCCAACAATGGCAGCTTGATGGTGCTGGGGCTTGAACCTCCAACTTTCTTATCAGTAACCCAGAGCCTTAACCACTGAGGCAGCACCTGCCCAGTAAATCCGGCTTCACTTTTCCGTCCTGATGTGTATCGTCGGTTGCTGCTCATTGTGTCGTCCCTTGACCCTTTAGCCATGATGCTCTTGTGCAGCGTGCATGGAGGTGAGCGAGTGTTCTGTAGTGCTGATGTGCATGAAGTGCTACGAGGGTTTTGAGGAATGTAGTGCACTTGAGCTTTGCTAATAGTTCTAAACCTCTGACATCATGAGCGAGAAGGAGCGAGTCAGTGGAGATGGTGTGAGTCTCGGTGATCTAGAACATCTGTTTGTGAAACTAGAAGAACCGTCACATCTTGGTCCTGCCTTCTCATCACTGATCTGATCACGCTGCTTCCTCAAGGAGAACCTTCAGGAGGTCCGTAGTGCAGAAGTGCTGAAGAAGCTGAAGTGTTGGAGGCGGAGTCCTCACTAGACACGGCGCGGTGTTTCAGTCTCAGCTTGTGTGGTAACGCTGTGGTTTTAACGGTTTCTCTGTTCTGACCAAAGAGCGAGCTTGGACCAGTTTCTGAAGATGTGGAAGATGGAGACTCATCATCGGTTGACGCTTCTTTGTCTGAGCTGGGAGAATCTCCGTCACTCGAGGACGTGTCCTTACCCAGAGAAGAGAACCTGTTGTCTCTCTCATCGCTTTTGTAGGGCCGCGCTGGTGGGTCACTGAGGTAGATGTTCTGGTTCTGGGGATCTATTTTGTCCAATAGGTGCTGGTCTTGAAGGGTGTAGAGAACATCTCCTTGACTTTTATCTGATGATCTGTTCGCCAGCTGGTGAGCCACTTCTGAGAGTGTCTCTAAAGCGTATGGTTTTAGTGGGTCACCACTTCCTGTTTGTTTTGGTTTTGCTTGGCTCTGGGTGACGTACGGGCCGCTGCTGAAGAGAATCACGCTCCTCTGGTTAGAAGCAGGGACACCGGCAGGAACACCTGCACATCCTCGCTGCATATCGTAAGTCGGCGGTTCAGAACAGTCCAGAGACGACCCATCTGAAAAATCGGACAGAGAACCTTGTGAGGAATATTTAGGGAATGATACATGGGCTTCACTCTGACTTATTTGCTCCGCTTCTGAGGAGTCTGAGTTCATCAGGACGTGAGTGCTTGCGAAATGCAGACCTTCAGACGTGCGGTTGTTTTCAGCAGTGTAGCTGAATTGTTGCGTCTTCTCCATGTAGGATGCAGCACTGATGAGCCCGAATCTGAGCTTCAGCTGCAGAAGCTCTGTCTTCAAGCGAAGGTTCTCCTTACTGAGCGCCATCACTTGGTTCTCCAGCACCATGTCGCTGAGTCTGCGTTTTTCCCGTGAGCGCTTGGCTGCTTCATTGTTTTTGCGGCGTTTTTCCCAGTACGATGAATCTTTATCTTCTTCAGAAATGAACTCACGCTTGCGTCTGCAATTCATGCCAGGTCTGGGTTTGCCGATGTGGCCTTGGCGAAGGTCGCTGGAGATTGGCGTTGACGGCGCACTGTTGTTTCCTGCATTCAGAATCACATGCCTTTCGCTGGAGTCTGTTTTAGGGGTTTGGACCGGATGATTCCCACTTTCCATTCTGCTCTTCTGGAAGCTCCTCTCTGTGACATTGATGGCGATCTGAAGAACAATCAGACAAACACACGACATCTGATTATCTCGAGGTTACAGTATAACCTTCATGTACAATATAATTACTAATGAATTACCATTACTACAGAGGTTAGCTTTAGTAACTAGCACTAGTCTACATGTATTTATATCTAAGCTGTGAAGCTAGTAAACGATGTATAGCTACAGCGTAGAGGTAGAACTGAACAGCGTAAAAGATCAGAAATTAACATTTTAGGACATGATTGATTAGATAGTTTGTGGTTCAGGAGATTATTTGGGAGATGACTTAGGAGATTATTCAGGAGATGATTCGGAATATGATTCAGGGTGCCAGGTTCAGGAGATGATTCGGGATATGATTCTGGGTTCTGGAGATGATTTGGGATAGGATACAGGGTTCAGGAGATGATTCAGGGTTCTGGAGATGATTCAGTGGATGATTGAGGAGATGATTCAGGGTTCAGGAGATGATTTGGGAGATGATTCAGGGGATGACTCCGGGTTCAGGAGATGATTCAAGGAATGATTGAGGAGATAATTCCAGGATCTGGGGATGATTTGGGAGATGATTCAGGGTTCGGGAGATGATTCGGGATATGATTCCGGGTTCTGGGGATGATTCGGGAGATGATTCAGGGTTCGGGAGATGATTCAGGGTTCGGGAGATGATTCGGGATTTGATTAAGGGTTCGGAAGATGATTCTGGGTTTGGGAGATGATTCGGGAGATGATTTAGGGTTCGGCAGATGATTCGGGAGATGATTCCGGGTTCTGGAGATGATTCAGGATTCGGGAGATGATTCCGGGTTCTGGAGATGATTCGGGAGATGATTCTGGGTTCTGGAGATGATTCGGGAGATGATTCAGGGTTCGGGAGATAATTCCGGGTTCTGGAGATGATTCGGGAGATGATTTAGGATTCGGGAGATGATTCTGGGTTCTGGAGATGATTCGGGAGATGATTCCGGGTTCTGGAGATGATTTAGGAGAAGATTTAGGGTTCTGGAGATGATTCGGGAGATGATTCCGGGTTCTGGAGATGATTCGGGAGATGATTCCGGGATCTGGAGATGATTCGGGAGATGATTCCGGGTTCTGGAGATGATTCGGGAGATGATTCCGGGATCTGGAGATGATTGAGATGATTTCAGTTTGTTGAAGCAGTTGATCCACAGGATCCTGATTGAGAATCAGTGTACAGAATGTTTTTCGCAGCAGAAAACAGAAAGTGAATCATGTCTGTGATATGAATGTGTTCTCTCAGGGGTTTTATTGATTCATGTGTTTGTTTTTGGTAAATTTATTTAATTTATGTCTCATACCGCATTATATCATTTCACACTCATTCGGAATGTTACCCCGGCGCGCGCGTCTTTATCACGTTGTTCTCACGCCGTCAACGATGACGTTGAATTAGTGTGTATATATACACACACACACAGAGGAGAAAGAGAATCGGTAACGCACGTGCTCTTACCAGAATAAAGCCGTCTGTCTCTCGCGCGCCGGTCTGGCTGCAGTGAGGTGTGTTTTTGTCCTCCGGTATCACACACACGCTCTCTCTCTCTCTCTCTCACACACACACACACACACACACACACACACAACTCCAACCCACTTGCAGATGACTGAAGATTCCATATGGGATTTTATGTGACACAATACACAGTTCTGGCCAGTTGGTGGGGGTAAATTCCTCCAGGTACTCTAGTTTCCTCCTAAAGTCCAAATACATGTACATTAGTCTAATTGTCTGTTTCAAAATTTCCTCTAGGTGTGAGTGTGAATAGCTGTGTGTGTGTGTTGGCCCTGTGACGGTCTGGCAAGCTGTTCAGGGAGTACACTGCCTTCACCCAGAGTTGAGATAGGCTCCAGCCTCCCTGTGATCCCAGTGGCATTAAGTGGGTTGGCAAATGGGTAAAATGTGTATACAGTAGAGTGCAGTGAAGATGATACACCACCACTTTTGTCTGAAAGGTCTCCTAACAAAAAGAAGTAAAAAAATTACATCCCTATAATTTTTGTTAAAAATGTATTGAACAATGCTACTATAGGCAATAAGAACCAAAAAAATCATTCCGACAAATATATTGAGGTAAAAACAAAACACTGAAAATATAAATTTTTTAAAAACATTGAGAGGTGTCACAATTTTTTTTTAACTTTTGCACAGCATGAATGAACTACAAACAATATGGAATGGTTTAGCGCGTGAAGAAATAAAAAAATCCAGTGATGCAGTGATGATTACACACTTAATGAAGATAAATCAGAACCCAAGTACTATTCAAGTATTTATTTAATGTAATATTGCATCATATTAATGAGAATAAGTAAGCAAACAATATATAGTAATAACAAAAATGAGAAAAAAAGATCAATATTTAGTGTAGCCACCCTTTACTTTGATTACAGCATTTAACCTTTCAGGCATAGTGTCCACATATTTTTCATTTTTTCACTCGCTAAATCATTCCATATGGTCTGAAGTTCATTCATGCTGCGCAAAAGTAATTTTAAAAAATTGCCACACCTTTAAACTTTTCTGGAAAAATGCCTTTTTCAGTGTTTTTGTTTATTAGAACAAAATGTACATATGTTTATATTTATTTTCAAGATTACAAATTATGGCTTGAGACTATGAAACATGAAGAGATTCACAAGTCTGCTTTGGTGATGTGTTGAGGAATTTTGTTTGGAGTTAATCAGGTTTCAATCAAACAGTAAATGCAGTACTGGTGGCCGTTAGGTGTTAAATACACACTGTATTGGATAAACATTCATCTTTAAAATTTTATAAACACACAGTTTTGCTGTTTCCTGCTTTTATCTGTCTTCATAGTACATGGTCATGTAGAATCATGACAGAGAAGGTCTGGTCTTGAGTTATTAATGAATGATTCTATGTTGAATTAATGATGTCTTTTTGATTCTATAAAAACTCATTTAATCAAACCCGACCCCAGCTCTCGGAGGTGAACTGCAGTTTGTGTGAGAGGTTATATGCAGAGCAAGGGTATCAAACCTATTTTCCCTGAAGGTCACATCAGTAAATTTAAAGGTGATCGAGGGTTGAATAATCACTGAACATGTATTCTAAAAGGGCAGCCATGAAGGCAATGGAAAAATTATTGCTTTAGGCATTTGTAATTTTTTTTCCTTTGTTCATTTACATTTTCTGGCAACGCTTAAACAGTAACGAGCTAGCACGCAATCTTTCCTGAGTCATAAATGACCAGCTGTTTATTTGAAATAGGCTTCCACAACCTAGTGTAAGGATGATGAATTAGGTTTCATGCTATTTGTTAATGCAAAGGATGTACAACAATCATATTCTTTGAAAGCTCTAGCGAGGGCACATAAAACGAGTTTGGATTTGGGCCGCAGGCCTTGAGTTTGACACCTCTGATGTAAAGTGTGGAGAGAAAAAAGTCTTAAGGGCTTTTACACTTGACCCTGCTGGCCATTTATACTGTTGGGTATATGCTTAGTATCTGTTTCAGAGCTGCATTTCTGTTTTCATTAGAGGACACTTAGCTTTGTATTTCTATGAAATGTGAGGCTCTATGTTTTTTGTTCAATTTTAGTCTCCGTACTCTTAGTTTTACGCTGTATAGTGGTTCTTGTAAAAGCCCTTTCATCGTCGTTATCATCTTCTTCCGCTTGATCTGGAGTCAGGCCGGGGTTTTAGTAGCCTGAGCAGTGAGGTCTAGACGTCCCGCTCCACAGCCACTTCCTCCTGCTCTTCCAGGGGGACACTGAGGAGGAACAGTGAGCAGTACATTCCTACCCTGCTCTGGAAAAACATAGTAAGCTGCATTCAGCAATAAATGGAGATTAAGGTGGGACATATACCCGGTTTTTCCAGTTTAATGCCTTGCACTGTTGTGGGGATTTTTGTTGTTGTTGTGTTAATGTGCCCAAGAGTCAATCCTATTAAGTTCCAAAATTAGTCTTAGTGACTTGCTAAGATTTTCTAGACGAGGGCGTATTTTTGCAGTATGCTTCATTTCAGCAGAGTAAACAAAAATACATAGAAACTGAAATGAAGTTATGTGAAGAAGGAAGACTTTTTCAAAACCACGGTAGGAAGTGAAAGTACTCACTTTTACTCATTTGCCAAACCGCTTAATTCTACAAGAGACGCAGAGACGCGGGAGCCTATCTCAGGTAACTCTGGGCGAGCTGCCAGACCTCACAGGGCCAAAACACATTTAAACATTCCCATTTACAATTACGGCAAGTTTGAAAAGCCAATTGTGAATTGGGCCTAACGTGCATGTCTTTGAACTGACCACTACACCAACATGCCACCCAGAGGTACAAGTATGGTTTCATCCCAGACTTCCCTAATGGGCACTTCCCAGTTAGGCGCTCATATTGCAAGAGCCTAGTGGCTCATCAGGCTGGTACTTATCCCTGGTTTCTGTAGCGTGAAGCGACTAGGAGTTCAACTCTTCCTCGATGGAACACTAGTATACCTTCCCAGTATTTTTTACTGGTACCCATTTATACTGCTGGGTGGGCAGAGGAACACTTGTGGTTAAGACCTTGCCCAGGGGTCTTAGCACGGTGGGGGTCCACCATAGAGATGCGAACCCACAAACTCCTGATCATGAACCTGGCACCCTGACCATGCAGTCTCGTCAGCCCCATCAGTGGGCTTGCACTTATACAGTTAACATAAAACTGTTGTCTTAGGAACTACTAACAGGGTGTGCCTGTTACTTCACAGGGACGTGTTATTGTGATGGTCTGACGCGAGCTCCCGCAGAGGTCGAAATTTTTGATTTATTTATTTATTTTTTGTTCGAAGTGAACCAGGACAGGCTGAGAAATTGGGTCTTGCTTGCTAATACTTAGCGCATGCGCAGTACGCATTTCGGCCGTTCTGCTGTTGTAGAAGTGACTGAACGTTATTTTTATTCATTAATAAAAAGATTTTTATATTTTCTTCCCGATACAAGTTTGTTCTTCATGGAAATAAGGTTTGTATTGAATAAAATAAGTGAGAAGCGTCAATCCGGTCTGTAAATGAGGCCTTGGCTTTGGGCTATGCTAACTGCGCTAACTAGCACGGAGCTTTGTAAACAATTTAAAACACAGTAGCCTATGAAATTTAAATTTTTTCCCGCAAGCTAGCTAGCTTTATTAAACAATATAATAATAATCATTTTCACCTGTTAGTGCGTTACTTCTCATAACTCGTCGGGTAAATACCAAAACTACATTATTTAGCTAGTTTTTTTGTCTTGGGTACGAAAGCTGAAGTGTTTGTGCTTAGCTAGTTATTATTTACATCTTAATGGCTAAGTGTTAGCATCTGACAAACACCTATTAGATTAAGACTTATAACATATATACTTATAACTCACTTTTCAATAACATTATTTAATGAGAAATGATGGGTGTGGCAGAACCGTGTGATTGACAGGTTTGGGTGTAATTCAGCTGTGAATTTGGTTTATATTTAACCACCTTCATTCTGTCACACTTCCAAAACAAGATTCTTATCAAGTAGGGACATCTCTGTACAGGCCCAGTGCTGTATACAGCTTCACATTCTTTTCTTTTTCTCCCCTGGAGAATCTGGATTTCTGTTTTGTTATTATACCTAGGAGAAGTTTAGCTCATTTTAACAAACAGATACCAGGCTGTTTCAGGGAGTTTTATCTTCTCAGTCGAGCCTTGGTGTGTTCTGTCACAGATGCCTAACATACACTGAACGTAATATACGTTATAAATCCAAAAGTACGTCTGAATGAATTAATGAAGTATTGCAGTCTTGGGAGACGTGATGGAGACTATGCTTGTATGCAGCTCGTGCGTTGTTATGTGGTGTTGATGTACTGATATATTCATCTTTCTATTTTGTCTGTTTTCCCACAGAAGTTCTTTGCTCATTGCTGTTCTGCTTATGACACTTAAGGGTAAACTTTTATTCGTATTGCAATTTCAAAACTGAATACTGCTGAGGGTCTGACTTATTGTTTGTACTCACAGTTCTCTCTCTCTCTCTCTCTCTCTCTCTCTCTCTCTCTCTCTCTCTGTGTGTGTGTTTGTGTTTTAAGTGTCAGTGCAGAGCATCATTGTTGAAGCTTATCTACGAGGCACTGTGATCTTGCCGTGTTCAACCAGTCGCCCTGAAGAATACTTTTTCTGGCGGCATGAAAAAACCAAGTCGGTTTATGACTTCGCTGATG
Source organism: Porochilus rendahli (assembly GCA_039654305.1). NCBI lineage: Eukaryota > Metazoa > Chordata > Actinopteri > Siluriformes > Plotosidae > Porochilus > Porochilus rendahli. The sequence goes on from JBCNYG010000019.1 coordinate 9,430,009, forward strand.
GTCGAGAGGATTTTACTGACCAGGATCGAGCTTACAGGAACAGAGTTAAAGGGTTTGTGTCTGAGGTTGCTAAAGGGAATTACTCCATCAGCCTGAGTGACGTGAGACTTTCTGACGCAGGAAGTTACAGCTGCCTGATTCCAGACACAAGTACAGTCTATGTAGAACTGAAGGTTAAAGGTGTGTATGGGTGATCTTTTTAGAAACTTTTAAATGATCTGTAATATTATGATAGTATCCTGTGTCACTTTTTGTATCCTGATTGGCCAGATTTCTTTTGTAGTGTTTGTATTTTTACACGGCTTCTTTAAATACTCGAGTAATGGCATTCAGAGATACTTTTAGTATAGAAAGTGAAGTACCAGCCTTGATATGAAGCTTGTCATTAGTGGAAGCGAAAAAAAACACATTTTCTTTTTGATTATTGCTTTATTTAGATCAGGGGTCTCAAACTCAATTTACCCGGGGGCCGCTGGAGGCAGAGTCTGGGTGAGGCTGGGCCGCATCAGGTTTTCC
>JBCNYG010000019.1:9518636-9530246 GCA_039654305.1 Porochilus rendahli
AGCATGAATAGACGTGTGTTGAGTAATCCTGGGTGCGTGTGTGTGTGTGCGTGTGTGTGTGTATTTCGATGCGTGCACTTGCTCTAATAGGGAACAGTAAGAAGTCAGCCGGCCCATAAAGGACTCTTTGAATGGCAGGCGGTGTGTGCGGAGAGCGCTCTAATCCATTACAGATGTGGAGGTAATTATATCCAGTCAGGTCTGATGGCGACAGGAGCCACGGCACTGGGCACTGACGTCTGACGGCTTGTCCGTAGTCTCTGCGCTTAGCACACATGCATCTCTATATTTCAATGTAATGTTTCAGCTTTGCGCTACAGTTCGGTCACTGCATTTTGACACCGATCACGTTACGGTTCAGCCGTTCAGGTTCATGTAGTACCGTATGTGTTTCGAATGGTTGGACTTGAAGAAGTTCTGTGAACGTTTTACTTAAGATGACAACACAAGTCCCGTTGCTTTGACCTTCTACAAAAGTGGAACAGATCTCTCATTGCAGCTTGAAATATCGTAAAGAGCGACTCAGCAGCCTAGTGCTGACAGGGATCGTCATCTTTGCGGAATTACAGCAGATTTTCCCAGTTCCTTCTAGTCCTGGGGTAACTGATTGGGCTGTGGTTCTCCATCTGAACTTGGCGATTAAGAATTGGCTCGATGTGGTGTGCGTACCCATCTGCATCATTCCAACCACATGGCTCTCTTACACAGAGCATCTTCTTTCACGAGACATCATGGAAAAGCCCAGACTTCAAATTCCACAGCGCGAGAGCTAAACAGCGTGAAAGGTGCTGATGTATGGGACCCCTGAATTGCAATTCAGTTTTCATGTAAGGAGTCTTGACTAACTGAATGTTTATTTAACCTTGCAAACTGTATATTTAATAAAAAAAAATCCAAATGGGATGGTAAGCTTAAAAAAAGCTTGGAAAGGTAAATGTAGTGTAATAGTACAAATACTAAACACTGTACAGTAGAAATGGTCTGTATCATGAATTAGATTATCGCCGAGCCCAATTAACACTGAGCTTTGGGACTATGTTTATGCAGGAGGTCCTGATTTGTGATTCGTAGGTGGACGTGGTGAGAGAGTGGAGAGACAAAGGCGTTCTGTGTTAAACCTCGGAGGTGTTCCGCGCGACTGGGCAAGGCAAAGCAAACACGACTGGACGAGAGGAAGAAGAGAAGGAGCCCGGGAGAGATTTCGCACCCGCAGCAACTCTACTGTGACTTGAACCGCAACGGGTTACACGCATACCCATAAACTCTTCCTGTAATCCCCTTCAGAATTCAGACCTTCACCAGAAAGCTTTACTTTCAGTTTTATTTCAAGAGAGGCAGCTGAACTTAAACTGGTTCTGATGAGTACCTGTGGTACTCCCAAACCCATCCAACTGAAAACAAGACACTTACACACTCTCTTACTTTCACATACAGCACACACACACACACACAGCAAGGATTAACAGCAATCCAGGCAAAACACACGGATTGATTTTCATTTCTCTCTCTCTCTCTCTCTCTCTCTCTCTCTCTCTCTCTCTCTCTCCAAAACATAGAGTTGGAGGTTTTTTCCGTGGTGCTGTTCCACGCTCACTGAGGAGAACTCTGATGGCTGCAATGGCCTGGACTGTATATGAACAGCTCATGGCACTTATGGGCCTCAAGTCCTGAACACACTCTCGAAATAAACACTCTCAGTAAAAATCTGTATTATTAAGAAATCGACCCTCAGCTTGCAGTTTGTTCAGGTTGTTCGGTCACTGACAAGCTCCACTTCCATTCCCTCCTTAATGCAATGATCTCCTTCCACTAATGCTCCACTCCGTCTCCTTCTTCTGTGTTTTTGTCCCTATCACTCCAGAAGCTCCTCCCACTCCGACCTATTTCATTAATTTACAAACTCTGACCTTCACAGGTTTACCTGAAATGCTCCACTCCTGTGGTACATGATATTAGGCTCTACTCATATGTGAGGCTCTGCCATGTAAAACCAAGCTGCTGTTGTAAAGACAGTTGTTCAGAGTTTAATACATGTTTAATATATTTAAAGACTGCTCATCTAGGGTGTGTTGTGAAGCAGAAAATTTAAATAAGTACTTCTAAAAGGTTCTTGTTATTCTTGTTTATCATGCAAAAATCTCAACAAATTGCTGGAAGTCACCTCGTTTCTCTGTCAAAGAAAACAACCTTGTGGCTCATTTATGTTTTAAAAAGGTTCTGATGAGAAGCTGGGATATTTTTCTTTTTTGAGCACTACTGAAAATGTATGCCATCAAACTGACCATTAAACGGTCTTCATTTTTTATTATATGGCAGTTAACTGTTTTTAAAAGACAGTAGTTGAATATGAATTTGACCAATTTTATATACTTTATACATGAGCCACTTTCTGTCACCTCCTGACAGCTCTATAGGTAACCATAATTATTTCTCAAAGCATTTAATATGCAGCCTTGTAAAAGGTAAAACACGTTTTTGCTCAAATATTGAAACCAGACTCGGGTTGATCAGCAGAGAACATTCTGGAGATACAGAACCCTTAATGTTTGGACAGTCTTGTTGAAGTACATCTGTTTAAACCTTCAGTGTTTCACATTGTGAAGCTGCCTCGTCGTTACTGATGCTTGGATGTATTAATGCTTTTTGTAAGGACTTTATGAAAATTTTGTCAAGTCACTGCAGAGACTTTTTTATTATTAATAATAATAAAGATAAGAAAGAGAAGGAGCTGAAAGCTGTGTTTGTGTGTTTGGACTGAATGTATGAGTCACACACACACACACACACACTATAGTTTGTGAATGCACTTTAATTCAAGAGGAGTCTCTGTAGTGGATATGTGTAGATAATCAATTATTCTACAGCATACTGTGAATTAACTCTCATGACCTGCATATCATTTGAGAGTCGTATGTGAGTCATTTCTGTGCTGTGTTTAAATTGACAAATGTATATTCCAATGCACAATTATGTATGACAGTGTGTGTGTTTCTCATGTTTTGCCAAATAAACGAGATAAATAGCAATGTGCTCTCATGATTGTTGTTCTTTAATATTGTCACTTTATTTTGCTGATATTCACGGCTCAGATCAGTGCTGTGCCTGCTGGTTAATAAATGTGTCCTGTTTTCATAAACAACCTCATACTTTGTTCCTTTTACTCACTATGAAGTGTTTAGAATTTTAACATGGTCATTTAGTGGATGTTGTGCTTAGTTACATTACAGTTAGTACTTGGTGTATGATTTTGAATTTTTTTTATTAATTAATAGTAAATATAATGAAAAGGCCTGATTTCAAAAAGAACAAATTATTATAAAATAAAGTCTCTCTGATGGTGTTGTGTTAAAACATTAATCATAAAATGTTGAATTGTAAGACTTACACACTTATGAACATTTAATAAATACCTTATAAAATAATTTCAAATACAATTAGAAAGGCTCTTTTATAATTCATACTCTCCTGTACAATAGGGGCAATGCCACTCGGCCAAAGGACGTACTTCCCCCAAAATCTGATTGGTTCTTTCGCGAGTTATATATGACGTAATTTCCTTTTCCCGCCCTCTTTTGCCGTGAGGTGAAGATCTCCATACGGCGTTGTCTCGTGGTGAGCTCGAGTTTTTATAACTATGAGTGTATTTAAAAGGTGAACGTACACGAGCACCAACTCTACAGATGGTGGAATGTATTAAAACAAGACTAAGGTGTAGTTTGGTGTTGAAAAAATGCGTTTAAAAATAGTTCGGCCATGTTTCACTTGGTAACGGGAAGGCCTATGCAGGCAGCGCGCGCGTGCCTTTAGCCTGTTAGCATAAAAATTACCTCAGGTTTGTTTTAAAGCCTTTTCGGAGAGAAAAAGCAGCCACGTGTTTAGTGGTGTGTAATTTATGTACACTTCCCTTAACCTTTTTATACGCAGGCGTTTATTTGGCTTATATACTTAAAATACAAACCTGGAGCTACATCACAACAGTTGAACAAATAGAGTTAAGCATTGTAATGAAATTTCCACCAACAATATACTTAATTTAAATGTTGTGTTTACTGTATGTGTGTCAACGCCTGTGGAGAGTAAGTTAAAATATTCACTGTAGATTTGAGTGTGTCGTTTGCATGCGAGTCGACTCCGAGCCGATTCTTTTAGCTGAACAGTAGTATTCGACTCTTGGGAGTATAATAATGCTCATGTTTAGAATCATGTGTAACAACCTGCTTCTACTTAATTATCCATGTTGTAAAACATAGTATGGCTGGTTATTTCTTTGTGTAAAGGCACACTGTTAAAACCCATCACTATTGTTGGTGTTGTGGTGTCGGAGGTGTGCTAAAGTGATCCGGCCGGGTTTTCGCTAACACCATGAGGACTTCCTGTCCCATGACTGGGGTTTGATAGTGACCTGAGCCACATTTACAGTCTGATTATGAAGACTTAGTTGTGGTAAACATTTTTCTGATATCTAATTTCTCTCCTCTGTTCTTTCTGGGTAGCTCTCCCACTAATCTCGTTGCGCAGGGAAAGTGGTCACGATGTCCGGAGGTCTGGATGTCCTTCAGATGAAGGAGGAGGATGTGCTGAAGTTCCTGGCTGCAGGAACCCATCTGGGTGGAACCAACCTGGACTTCCAGATGGAGCAGTATGTCTACAAGAGAAAAAGTGACGGTGAGGTGTGTGTATGTGTGTGAGATGTCATGATGATGGAGTGCCCAGCTTTCATTTAGTATTGTAACATGCAGATGTATTGGCCATGTTTGGTTTGTCTGTTTATGCTGTTCTCTAATGCTGAGAGTACTGCTGCGGGTATGTTACGGAGTAAGTAATGTACTGAGGGTTAACTTGTGGTAATTAAGTGTTTAATAAACCCTGCCCATGTCTACTGGTGGTGATTGGTGTTATAAAGATTTTTTTTATTCTGCAACTTGTTAGGTTACATGTACCGTATCATGGTATGTCTAGATGTTAATCTAGAATATTGGTAATTTGTGATGTGTTTAAGAATTAAATGACATCAATTATTACTCAATACTCAATTACATAAATTGCCATGGAAACCCTACTCAGCTTTTGTAGCACCTGTTACACTTGACATTACAAACTTATCTGGATAGGATAATTGTTCTTTGTAGCACAAACAAAGTTTTGTTTGTTACAGGCATTTACATCGTCAATCTGAAGAAAACCTGGGAAAAGCTGCTGTTGGCTGCTCGTGCCATTGTCGCCATTGAGAACCCTGCTGATGTCTGTGTTATTTCGTCCAGGAACACGGGCCAGGTAGATACACACCTCAAATGTAGAGTACTAATGGTGCTAGTTTGGTTTAGTGCACACTGTTAGAGCCCTTCACTGATGTTGGTGTCAGGGTGTCGGTGGTGTGCTACAGTGATCAGCCGGGCTTTCGCTAACACCATGAGGACTTCCTGTCCCATGACTGGGGTTTGATAGTGACCTGAGCCACATTAATTCACTTACTCCTGAAACTGTTTAAACAAGCATCTGCTCTTTTATAATACCTCACGCCTGAAAATTCCTGACCACTCGATTGGCTGTGTCTTTTAGAGAGCAGTGCTTAAGTTTGCTTCTGCCACTGGTGCCACAACGTTTGCTGGACGTTTTACGCCCGGTACGTTCACAAATCAGATCCAGGCTGCTTTCAGGGAGCCCCGCCTCCTGATTGTGACTGACCCTCGTGCCGACCACCAGCCACTGACAGAGGCATCGTACGTGAACATCCCCACCATCGCTCTGTGTAACACTGACTCTCCGCTCAGATATGTCGACATCGCCATCCCCTGTAACAACAAGGTACAGTGTGATGCACCACGCCCTTACCTGTCCTGCTCTAGAGTGTGTGTTAAGACCTGTGCTGTGAACTGTGTGTGTAGGGTCCTCACTCTGTGGGTCTGATGTGGTGGATGTTGGCCCGTGAAGTGCTGAGGATGCGTGGTACCATTTCCCGTGAGCATCCATGGGAGGTGATGCCTGATCTGTACTTCTACAGAGATCCAGAGGAGGTGAGGGGGTCACATCAGGAGAACTTGAGCAGGGTTTACTGTGGTGTCTAAGACCAGAAGCTTGATGTTTTTGAGGGATGTTTATTTCTGTTCTCTCCTCGGTACAGATTGAGAAGGAGGAGCAGGCTGCAGCGGAGAAGGCTATAGGAAAGGAGGAGTTCCAGGGCGAATGGTCCGCTCCGGTCGCCGATATCGCTCAACTCGAGGTGCCCGACTGGTCTGAGGGCGTGCAGGTCCCGTCGGTACCCATACAGCAGTTCACCGCTGGCATCGAGGGTAATAAGCACTAGCCCTTCCAGATCTCTTTCTTTTTATTCTCATCTTTCCATCTTTCATCTCCATCTTTTTCTCTTTTACATCCTTTAGTTTTTCATTTTGTTTTCTTGCTTCTCTTGTATAAAGATTTGAGTCATGTATCAGTGAGGTGATTAATTATAGAATTAATAAAAGGGTAAAATGAGACGTAAGGAAGGTGGGTCCTCTTACTGTTAATCCACTGGTTGTCCACCAGAGGCTGCACTGCAATTTTTATTTTTTTGCAATTTTTTTTCTCTAACTAATTTATTTATTGAAAGTTTAATGACTGATTTCGCATTTGTTTGAAATACTTATAAACAGTAATTTTTTATTTTTTATTTTTTTTAAACTGCATGGTACTTCAGGAGTCATTTCAATCTATTTGCAGTCTGTGTAAATTAAGTTGATTCTCTTGTGTGTAAATCCAGTTTTCAAGTGTTTATTTGGTCTCATGTTTTTGTTTTTCCTCCAGCTGCTGCTGCTGCTGCTGCTGCTAAACCTGCTCCTGGAACTGAAGGTTTCACTGGTAGGTATCTGGCAATCTGGGTTTTTGTTTTTATCAGTTTTTTCACACTGACTGTAACTCCTCTTACATGTTATTCCACAGATGACTGGAGTGCACAGCCTGCCACTGAGGATTGGAGCGCAGCCCCCACAGCTCAGGCTGGAGACTGGGGTGGCTCCACCGCTGACTGGTCCTAAACACACCCCAGCTTGTGTTAAAGCTTAGCCAATAAACTTGATGGCTTTATTAAAGTGTTGGGATTTACTCCATTTTTGTTCTGTGCATTATTGTATAAAAGTTGAGATGTTTATCCCAAACAGTCATTCAGTTTTGCAATACCCCCAAATCAGAAACGAGCTACGCTAGGCAGTCTGAGATGAGTAAAGGACATGGACACCGTGTGAGATCTCGGGTTTACTGATGCAAACAAGGGTCACACTGCCTGGGTGCATCCACAGTATGAATATAAAATATTTCACAAGGAATACAGATTAAGGGTGTTTCTAAATGGAGCCAGTTATTAAAATGACTGGTTGAAGTGTCCTGTTGGCTGGAGGGATGTCTGGTAGTTGAAGAATGAGAATAGTGATTTGTAGGGGATACTGTGTAAGGCCACCCTCTCAGACAGTGCAAGTCGGGAGACTTGATGGACTCAGATGATCCTGGAACAGACTCAGTACTTTTTCCTTCACAAAGTGCACAAGTCTTTGGCACAGAAAGCCAACCAATAGATGAATGAAAAAGGTTCATAAAAATAAAGAGACTTTAGAAACTAAGGATTGAAGAATGAGAATAGTGATTTGTAGGGGATACTGTGTAAGGCCACCTTCTCAGACAGTGCAAGTCAGGAGACTTGATGGACTCAGATGATCCTGGAACAGACTACTTTTTCCTTCATAGGAAGTGCACAAGTCCTTGGCACAAAGCCAACCAATAGATGAATGAAAAAGGTTAATAAAAATAGTGACTTTACAAACTAAGGATTGTAGATGCACTTTTGTTCCTAGATCCTTGTAGATGATTTCTATGAAAGTGGGAAACTTTATTGACAGGAAGTGTGTACATTTGTTGCTACAAACTGCTGTAGCCCAACGGTTAGGAAAGGGGTCAGAGTCCAAAAGGTTGCTGGTTGGGTTTATGAGCCAGCAGGAAAAATGTGTGGTTGTAGGGGAGTGTGTGTGCATCTTCCCTTCATGGCTGAAGTGCCATTGAGCAAGTCCCTGAACCCCCAACTGCTCACTGGGCACCCCAATGTGTATGGCAGCCCATTGCTCTGAGTGTCTGTGCTCGCTTTGGATGGGTTAAATACAGAGGCAATAATTTTCCTTCTGGGGTTAATATAGTATATTAAAAATTAGGCAAAAAAGATTTCAGGGTTGAGGTCTAGAAGTAAATGTGAAGGTGAAGCATTACCTTGGGTCTGCTTAAAGTTTGTAATGTTACTTTAATCAAATGTTTTTGTACATGTTTGTGGTGCCTGGTGGCTCAGTAGTCAAGTCTATTGATTACTGATTTGAAGGTCAGGGGTTCAAGTCCCAGTGCCACTGTTTTGTCCTTGAGCAAAACCCTCAATAACAGCTGTATAAAAATGTGTGTCACTTTGTAGGGCGTCTGTCAAATGCTGTAAAAGTTTATTACTGGGTCTGATTCCCTTTAAAGGTTTTTGGAGATCTGTAAAGATTTATGCCTAAAACTTCTAGAAACTTTAAATCTTTAAATCCCACTCGTAATGTTTTGGTAAAGTGACATGTAAAGAACACACATTCCACAGATTCTCATTCATGTTGTTGGAGCTCTGAAGCTCTGTGTAGGACGAGTCCTGGGAGATTTTTTGGTTACACTAAAGTGAATACTTGGGTTTGTAACAGTAATAAATCTGAATAAAAATCTTCGCTATCTTTCTTTAAAACTCTGCTCAAAATATTCCACAATCCAGACGATTTTTTTCCGGACAATTTGTACAAAATATTGCATTTCTTTGAACAAATTTAAATATTCAAAAAATACTCCACCCCAGATGGGACTCGAACCCACAATCCCTGGCTTAGGAGGCCAGTGCCTTATCCATTAGGCCACTGGGGCTGCTATGTTGCGGCTTGTAAATCCACTTACTTTAAAGATCATTACAGGATCTACGGATTTTCTTTTTTATTTACAAAAGTATGTTATTTTTAAACATTATAATTTTGTTTATAGGATTATTATAGAGTTAACCACAAGGCTTTAAATTTAATTCATTTAAATGTCTGCCGGAAACGTCGGTTGCTTGGCAACAACGTGTTGTCGTAGCATGATGATGAGGAGGAGGAGGAGGAAGAGGTGGAGGTTTTAGTAGCAGTTAGCGAAACTAGCCGAAGACGTTAAGTCGTTTTAAACACGGTATTAAATCAGTAAAGTGAAACGAGTTGTGATTTCGGTGTTTTAAGCTAAATAGTTTGTTGAGGTAACTCGGGTAAATTCAGAAAGTTAGCTGTTAGCTGATGTTAGCTGCAGTGGGAGAACTGTTAGCTGTTAGCTGTTGATACTTTACAGGTAAATTATGTGTAATGTACATTTTTTAGGTTGTTTAATATGATTTTGGTGATTCTGGTGATTATCATTTAATGGTTTAAATTGTCAGTGACCCACAGATATCATGGTGAGTAATACACACACACATATACACAAACACATACACACACACTGTTCACCCCCTGTTCACCTCTCTGTTCACCTCTCTGTACACGACCCTACCCATCCACCAGGTTTATATTAATGCACTCGCTTTGATGCTTTATAGAAACGATAGCACATCAGGAGGAGTGCATTAATATAAACCTGCACTACTGTCAGAGCTGCTGTTCAACATTCATCTCTATTTTACTGAAAAGATTCAGGGCTACGATTCCCATTACAGTCATAAGATAACCAGCAAGACTTCATGTTGAACTGTGGTGAAGTTTCTGCTCCATGGTTTGTATGTTTATCTGGTTTCACTCATGAGGACGTTTTTCCCTTCTGAGTCTTGTTCCTCTCAAGGTTTCATCCTCGTGACGTCTGAGGGAGTTTTTTCCTTCAACTTCAACCATCGTCACGGGATTCCTCATAAAAATCTATAGATTTTATAGAGAAATGTTTTAAATCATACATTTAAATTCTTCATTAAATCAATTTTACTATATGAAGCTGCTTTAATGCAATGTTAATTATAAACAGCGCTATACAAATAAAACTGAACTGAATTGAAATGAATTGAACCATCACATGAATCGCAATCCAGAACTCAGCAGTGTGTGTGTGCGTGTTAGATCTTGTCTCGGGTGAAGCCTGCACTTGGAGGTGAAAACTCTCTGAGCTCCAGTGAGAAGAAAAGGAAGAATAAGAATAAAAAGATTCCTCGGGTAGAAGATTACCTGAACCTGAGAGATTACCTGGGAGCCATTACCCTGCTGGAGGTACAAATCCAAACACAATGAGGAAAAAAGACATATACGGCTTTTCTCCACTTAGCATCAAATTCCCACGTCTCTTATCTCACCACCCCCCCCCATCACCCCACACCCCCATCACCTCACACCACTCTCCCAAGCACCTCATAACAGTCCCTTAAACAAGGAAAGTGCTTTAGTATGTCATAAAAGTAGTTATGAATGTTTGTGTGTGTGTGTGTGTGTGTGTTTGAAGTTCCAGAGGAATGGTGGAACAGCTGAGGAGAACACCGACCTCTGGATTGGCTATTGTGCCTTTCACTTAGGAGACCACAAGAGAGCAATGGAGGTCAGTGTGTGCATGTCTGTGTGTGTGCGTGTGTCTACGTGCGTGAGTCCGTGTGTAGGTGTGCGCGTGTGTGTGGTCTGTATCTGTAGCGCCTCTAAGAGGACACAGATTATCTCGGTATAACAGTTCACATCAGGTTAATTAAAGTTAACCAAGTTTGATAAAGGTGTAATATAGATGACTGGTGGAGTGGTCACGTGTGTTCACCGACCTTTCACGTGTTATGGGCCTGCTCTGTGTACCTTGAAGATGAAGTTGACCTTGAAGTGATGTAATTAAATCCCAGTGTTAGACTTGTTGGAAAGTTCTTGTAGATGCAAATGGAATGATGATCATAACGTTAATTCACTTCACTACACTTTCCGTAAGCTCTCAAATCTCTAACAATAATGACGTCAACAAAACACCAAAGATAATAACTTACTAGGACCAAGCCGAGCGAGCACTCGTGGACTGTGGACACACACACACACACACACACACGCACACAATTTTCTGCGGAACAAAAATCGGTTCATCACAGAACCTTCCGCACAGCTCACACGAAAGGTATTGAATAAAATCTTGTTCATAGTATTATGGTTGTATTTGCACTATGAAGAGTGTGTGTGTGTGTGTGTGTGTGCGCGCGTGTAAACTCTCAGGAGTATAAAGCGCTGACTCTGAGTGCTGACTGTCCCCCTGATGTTTGGGTGTATCTGGGCTGCGCTCTGTTTTTCCTTGGCCTCTATAAAGAAGCAGAAGACGCTGCACTCAAAGGTTCCTCTCTCTCTCCCTGTCTCTCTCTCCCTGTCTCTCTCTCCTTCTGTCTCTCTCCCTCTCTCTCTTCTTCTCTCTCTCTCCTTCTCTCTCCTTCTCTCTCTCTCCCTCTCTCTCTCTCTCCTTCTGTCATTCCCTCTCTCTCTCCCTCTCTCTCTCCTTCTCTCCTTCTCTCTCTCTCTCCCTCCCTCTCTCCCTTCCTCTCTCCCTCCCTCTCTCTCCTGCTCTCTCTCTCCCTCTCTCTCTCCTTCTCTCTATCTCTCTCCTTCTCTTTCTCTC
>JBCNYG010000019.1:9583275-9585775 GCA_039654305.1 Porochilus rendahli
GGGGAGAACATGCAAACTCCACACAGAAACGCCCGAGCTGGGAATCGAACCCAGGACCTTCTTGCTGTGAGGCTGACGTGCTAACCACTACGCCACCATGCCGCCCATATCATTATCAATATTAAGCAATACATTCATTGGGGCAGTGCAGAGATAATGAGGCACAAACATGGCAGTGGAGAAGGAGATCATAATAATTCTCTTTTTTTTTAGAAAGAAGAAAACGCAGGGTTAGTGTGGAAGATAGTGATAGCCTTGGAGACTGAATTTCAGTATGTAGATGGAGAATTCTTGTGGTATGCTTTATCATGGACTTCTGGTCAGAAAGAAATTGGTCTCATACAGACAACTGTTTAATGTGGTTCTGTTTGTGTTCTGTTTAATTCATGCTAAATCACCTGTTAAAGATAAAGATAAAGAGATCTTTATTGTCAACTGTTGCATGAACATCGAAAATCAGTTTAGCAGCTCTCTGTTTGGCACAAGACAACTAAGGTAACTACACTAAGCTATATATGCGCATATACCTACATGTACACATATAGACACATATACATACATATGTCTTATATATGCAAACACATACATCTATCCACACATTCATACATGTATAGACTTATACATTTATCCACATATTCACACATTTGCAGACTTTTATGGTGTTTACATTACATTTTATGGTGTTTACATTATACATTTTTGTTTACATTATACATTTGTATAATTTACATTTATGGTATTTATGTTATTTATGGTGGACACATTATAAACAATGGGAGGATGGAAGAACTAAGGGTTTGTATGCATGACAAAATTGTCTGGACGAAGGGTTGGTGTTGGCATCATGTGAGCCGGGTTGATTTGTTTATGTCATCTTCATTGTCCACTGGGTAACACTGACAGGGTTGAACTTGGCCAGTTCAAAGTATTGTTACACAGAAATGACATATTCCAGCTAGAAACAAAAGCCACCCCATCCATGGTCCCATGTTTAAACAAAATATAGCAGCTTTTTTTTTTTTTTTTTTTTAAAAGCTTTTTGGATTTTAAAGAAAAAATCTTTATCAGGATTTATATTTCTTAGAATTTTATTAATCTGACATGTCTGTTGTACTCAAGAATAGAACAACTATTATAAATGTAACATGTACACAAAGCATATCTCTCTTACCCTTGTTAATGAGATTCAGACTCTGCAGATTCTGCCTAGTCTGCTTGTTCTGTTAAATTCAATTAAGTAAGATATATTTATACATTTATTATTTTGCTAGCTATTTACTAAAAGGATTATAATTAGACACAAACCTATATTCTGAAAATTTTATTGTACTTTTTAAATATATAGTGCTTAATATCATTTGGATTACTCTATATTTCTGCATAAGTATGACCTGAAACAGCATTAGATTATCACAACAAAATAGTAAGAACATAAACATAAGACAAAAATATTATACTTAGCCATTTATTTTGTGAAGAAAATTATCATATTACATAACTAAGTGAAAAAGATTGTGAAGATCTTGGATAACAGTTAATTTGAAGGTGAAATAAGTCAGTGTTTACATGATGATGGGATGATAATCAGAGGTTGAGGCACCGTGTTTTATTTAAAGAACAGGAATCAGACAAAGTCTGATAATCACAATGCACACGTTTGAAGGTGTATCATGTTATAAAATCATGTTTATGTATTGTGTTTATGAGGACCTGAGAAAAAGAATTGTTGGTGCTCATCAGGCTAAAAAATATTACAAAACCACCTCTAAATAATTTTTCCTAAAACCCACAGTTTGCCAGGTGGAGGAAATTCAAGATGATTTTCATTTTCTCAAAGAGTGGTCGACCAAGACCAAGGCTTGCAATAGTCTGCAAGGTCACAGAGGAGCCCAAGGAAATATGAACACAGCTGATGTCCTCTCACACATTCAAAGTAGGTTGGATTGTGTTTCACAGTACCTTTGTTGAATAACAATTTTTTGGCCATTCTTTTTTATTCCTTGTTTGGCTAAATTCTATTATGAAATCCGAGAAAGGAGACAAAAAAAAAATAATAATTTTAAGAACAAGTGTTTTATTTTTTTCTTTAACAACACAACAGAACAAGAATACAAGCCTGAACTCGTGCTTTGATATAAAGATTGCCCTAAAAATCCCTTCATACTCCTCCCCTTTCACCTTGCCTCTGAGGGTGGGATTAAAAGTGACTGGACCCCCAGGTAGATATTGATACTGCTGCCATCAGCTCAGGATGGAAAATGTCTGCATGTAGAATCATGCCTGAAGTCTTGACTTTCAAAAATGAAAACACACACGCACGCCAGACGTTTGTACACACACACTGTGTAGATGTGTACATGTGATACCTCCTGGGCATGACAACACTTCTGACAGGCAAATACACATGTGCAGATATTCACGAAGCAGTTACAATAGCTGCCATGAAAGGGCGACAAAAGGAGCAACTTGATACAAAAAATTGTTCCGGTTTTAAAATTTA
>JBCNYG010000019.1:9590775-9598275 GCA_039654305.1 Porochilus rendahli
GAATACCACGGGAAAGTAAGTTCTATTATATCGGTTTCTTTACTGAAATACAGGCAAACACTGTCAGAGCTCCACTTTTAGGCAGTGCTGAAAGATTTATATTACTTTACTATTTTATGAGTGATTACACATGAGGTATGATACGAGCTCTGTATGCATGTCTATAAGAGCGCTGCAGTCTTCACTAAAAACGTCCTTATACTCAAATAACCACGAAATCAATGCAAGCCACGAGATACGTCGAATAACACGAATCATTCAGTTACGAGCAAAGAAATGGCGGCGTATAAAAGAGAGGCCCGAAGTGTCTGCACAGATCCGTAACCCGAAGATTCAGCTCTCAGCAGTTGAAGATTTGAACTGAGTGAAAAATCACTCTAAAGATTATTATTTAAAGTTTCATTTTTGATTGAGGTGACTGCATCTCCAAATCCAGACAAACCCCCCCCCCGTCTGCGGAGATACAAATTCTGTCAGAAGGCAGCGTGATCGCCACGCTGTTCTTTCTCCTTTTATGGACAAATGTAGAACATGTGTTTCAGGAATCCTCAGAGAGAAGAGCAAAAACAGCTCAGGAACACGTCATTCATTCTTGCACCGAGGCGTCATTCATATCCCAGAGCCCAGCGCTTTATCCGCACACACCTGTGGAATCTAACACATTTAACGGGTCGTGTTCCAATCCCCTTATCACACCTCCCTCCCTCAGGTCAGACCACCTCACGCTCGGCCTGCTCTGTTTAAACTCAGAATCTCGAGCTCTTCCACACCGTGACGCTTTCCCCTCACACATGTCTGCGGTTCAAGACGACTGTGACAATCTGACCCTGCACACGAGTGCGTGTCAACACCAGGGGGCAGTGTCACGTGCAGAAAATTCCAGTGCAGCATTTTTTATTTATTTATTTTTTTAAAAGGAAAAATGTTGAAGAAAGTGAGACGTTTCAGTGAAACAGACCGATCAGCGAGCAGCTGATGGAGGTTTGGTTGCGTGTTCCGTCTCTGATGATCACATGCACTAAACCTGCACCGAGACCAAGAAACCGGTAATTCAGCGTCACATCACCGGGTGTGAGAGGATTGTACCTATAACCCGTTCTACAACATGCAACATTACTCAGAATGATCAGATGCTTCAAAAGGATGTTAAAAATCACATTTGCATTTTAATAATTATTATGTAAAGTATTCTCTTATACTTTTAGTTCACCTTTGAATAGTTTATTTAATTTGATTAAATTTGTTTCCTTTAAAAACATACAAAATTGTGTTGTTTTTTTAAACAGAGATTAAATGCACATCGATCGTATTTCCATTATATGATTTTTACATTTTTTATTTCAGAAATCATGTGTGTGTTTATTAAGTCTGAGGATCGTTACGAGGTGCATAAGGGTGGGTGGGTGTGTGTGTGTGTGTGTGTGTGTGTCCATGTTACATTCCTATAGACAGCTGGATGTTGGGTGTAGAACCATTCAATCCTTTTCCAACACTAACATCTTTTCTCTGCTTAATAAAAACAGATCTTTCATTCAAAATGTAATTTATTTCTGTTCTGTTCATCAGTGTACATTTAACTGGGTAGAGTGTGTGTATGTTAGCGGGTGGGGGTTTGCAGTCTCTCTTGGTCGTCTCTGTCGTCTGCTGCTGATGTAGGTTGGAATGTGTGGAATGCTGCGGCTCATTAATCTTGCGGAGGGGCAGAAAGGTTTTTTTTGTTGTTTTTTTTGGGGGGGGGAAGGGGGGGGGGTTAACGGTGCAAAATCCCAACTGGAGCAACTGTTCCAAGATCAGACTGTGAGCTCCAGGACGGTGTGGGAATAGTGGACGTGTTAAACACCGAACTCACATTTAACCTGCTCATCATCAGTGGGGTGTGAGCTGTACACGCCCCTGTACATGATCTGTTACTATAGAAACGATAGTACATCAGAACGAGAGTGTTAATATAAACCTTCACTGCGGTCAGAGCTGCTGTTCTACAATATTCGTCACCTTCAGACCAATCACAGCCCAGAACTCGGCGGCAGAAGAACCCTCTTAAGGTATAAACAGATTACTATTTCATATAAAGATATCGTCCCACATCCAAACTCAGGCCCCAGTCAAGAGCTTCCAACTAGTGAGAAAGGTGAGATGGGGGGTGTGAGGTGGGTGGCGTGAGACAGAAACGGAGTCAGCGTCGTCATCCAGAATGAGCCGAGTGATTCACATCACACTTGGTCGTGAATAAAATCGCACAGAATACAGAGCGTGACCCGTGCTCCTCGGCGCCGAGAGGAAACAGACATTACCAACTGCTTCGTCATGCTCACTCTCTAACTGCTGCATCATGGGATACGTCAAGCAGCTGTCTCCCTGCAGCAAATTCCTTCGATTCCCAGCAGGGAAGGAAACACAGCTGATTATAGAATCAGTGGAAAATGGAAGCGATCCAATCTCCAATCACGGGCCGATGGAGAACAAACCACGGTGTGGACGCAGCATTACAAAAGCAGGAGTGTGACAACAAGTCAATACTTCATCGACCAATCAGAACACGGCACACATAAACCAGCATCCCGAGAGCCTGAGACATGCCGACAAATCACTGGTTAGTTGCACCCTGCGGACGCCCTGCAGGGAATATTCTTCTCCAGTCTAAACATAAAATAAAGGTTTTATTCGTCATGCACGTTTAAACGGAACTCGTTTCCTGGTGACGAGAAACCCTCCGACGCTTTAATTACACACCGCACACACCAGCCATGGTGTGGTCGAGCCTGCAGTGGCAGGAACCCTGATGAGATGAACTACAGTATGAACGGAAAGACACAGCAGCTGTCTTGACACTCTGCCAGACGAGTTCCTGCTTTCATTCATCAGTAAAACACAAAACTACAAAAGATCCCAGACGTGACATCATACATCAGAGAGACGGCATCAGGATCATAACAGATCACAGCAATAATCTCCACTTTAAACGTCTCCTCTACGTCACAAGGTCATTCACAAAATTTATTTCTTTCCTTTTGTCAAAGGTTCAAACGAAAAAAATCTTCTCACAGCGTTCTTAATTTAATGTTAATGACTCGAGCAGCTGGAGCAAACATCTCGAAAGTGCTCCTCTCCTGGAATTCACGTGACACTCAGCAGAATCACTGCTGACCAGGCTGGACACCAGAAAAACAAACGCCGAAACTTACGACTGGTCAGTTGGGATGATTAGGACCAGGTGGAGGAAACCAACCTCCAAATCCCAGGAGAGGAAAGTCATCACGTACACTCGCATTCCTCCTCCGTCGTCTTCCACCGAGCACAAAGCTCAACCTATTCAATCTACACAGCACGATGTCCTGACCCTTCAGACTTCACACACTGTACTCATGTCCTCATCATGACAAGTCTTCAACTCCGTACCTGCATCCTTTTACACATGGCGGTTATGTAGTCAGTACTGATTAGCTGGGACTCGTTTCTTTCTGGGTCACACTGATTAAGTTTACCATTTCAGCGTAAAATAAAGCCGAGCTGTCGCCCTGTACGCAGTACCCGCGTAAAAACAGCAGGGGCAGTATAGAGCAGTGACACCCAGGTACAGACTCCAGGAACTAGATCAGCGCCAGGAGCTCGTAACTGTAGAGAATAAAGTAACAGCTCATCGGAGTGTTTAAAGCACAAATCTCAGAGCCAATCACTGACTGGTCAACGGGTTACCACAGAAACCAGGGATGTCTGAGTGTCATTTAGAGGAAATCCCTTTCCAAGGGGAAGAATGTGAACAAACAGCGATTCTTCATTCAGGATCCTGTGTGTTAGCGAGCTAAACTGATAATTTGTTTATTTTTAAACACTGGTTTTAAACTAATAGATTCATTACCCCACTCTCTTAATAACTTGTAAAGGGTTTTAAATAGAGAGGAAATTCCAGTTTCTGATTCCAGCACATTTATCATCATGGTTTCATTTAAAATGATTTTATACTCGCGATACTTTAATTTCATATTCTCCCCTCAGTATGTGGTTTCTCCCCGGCAATCTGGAAGCCGTGTTTCCTTCTGAAAACACACATGTTTTCATTTAAGCAAGCAATCCTTTCCCTTTACACGCTTTCCACACTCACTATAATTATAAACTTACTGCAGTCAATAGTCAGTGAGGAGATCATGGAAAGTATTCAGGAGATCCATCAAAGGCAGATGCAGCCGTGTGCGTGTGCGCGCACGAGTGACAAAACGTGGCGCTGGTCCGACCCAGACCACATCCAACCTTCTGGTTGTAAAGTTGCGTCCCAGACTAGTCCGGTAAAATCAGGGCCGTGTCCCGAATACCAAGCACATAGCAGAGTCAGCGGGACACCGTTCTCCAGTGCTCCCGGGTGCTAACGTACTTCCTCACATCAACACGTTTTATGATGTTTATTATCAGCAGGCGTCCACTATTGACCTGCTGTGTTACCATGGAAAAAATAACGTATTAGAACGGACGCGTTTTTATATTATATTATATAAAAGACAGACATTATTGCTTCCCGTTATGTTTCAAACCTACAGGGGGCTCAGATTCCTCACCAGAGGGCTGATAACACACGGTTTTCTGACCATTTGATGAACGAGTCGCTCTCTAAAATAACTTGTGTATTAAAAATACGTTACACGTGTCTTGGGCATCAAGAATTTTTAGTAACACTTATAAATTTTCCATTATTTGTAATTTGAACATCTTTTAATTTAATTTAATTCTGCAATAAATAGTCTAAAGCGAAATAAAGTCGGGAAAAAAATGGGAATGTTTATTTATGAAGCTGTAAAGATTAGAAGAAATTTCTTTCCAATAGTGCAGCTGGCACATAATATTCAGTCCCATCAGAGGGTTATTTTAGGTCACAGTTCATTAAAATCAGTTAATAAGTTGATGAGACATGGGGGCTTTATGCATGAAGGTCCACATATACACAACAAGACGTAAGTGATCCAGAGTCGGACCGGGTTTAAACAGTAATCACTTCTTTTCATATTTGGTGAAAACTTCCTCCACCGGGGAGGTGCAGTCTCACGTTTAAATGGACCATATCGGAAGATGTACAATTACGGTGCCCCCTTGTGACCTGTTCTGCAAGTATTTTTAAGCTTTTTTGCTTGCAGCACATGCTGGGTAATTTCCGCCTCCGTGTCCTATTGCACAGCTTAAAAAAATTTAAATACGGATCCGGATCACACCCAAAATTTATTTGGTTTTTCGCTGGCCCAAGACCCACATTTGGTTTAAATTTCATGGAAATAGTTCTATTAATTCAAGTTAGCATGGTCACAGTCGCATTCACACACACACATACAACACCAAGCTCCATCGTGGTGGAGGATCTGACCAATCAGGATGCAGTGTACTGAAGTGAACGTTGCCTTTTTTCCTGATCATGGAAACGCTGTACAAACTGAGCAGTGTGATAATCACAGCATGCTCGATGCTTGTCACTGTGCCAGCAAGCATAGTAAAACTCACTCTCACACACACACACACACACACACACACAGTGAGGAAATTCCCCCCAGTGTGTCTCTCACATACACAGCTGCACAAAGGCTCCATTGTACCCCACAACGAGGGTCAGACACTCCAAAAGCCACCATTTTGTGCACACTCCACCTCCCGCTGCAGGGTCTGATTGAAACACGACAGCTGAAGGAGATGTGGAATGTTCCTGCTTTCTTTCCACTCACTGTACACATGTTTACCTGAGAGTTTATCGGAGAGACGTAATCGTGATCATCATCATCATCTCACACTCACAAAGCATCAGAAAACAGAGATAAACAATCCAGCTTTAATAATTAATACAGTGATATCAAATATGCGGTTGTAGATCAGGGCGTGTCACAGACAGATGGTGAAGTGGCAGCTCAGTGTACATGCGCTCAGTTATCCTTACACACACACACACACACACACACACACACACACACACACAGGTGAAAGAGCTGATGTTCAGTAAATACTCCTCTACAGTGAAGTGTTGAATATAGTGAGACTTTACATTAATATAAACGAGATTAAGTGAAACTTTGTTTAAAATCAAACGTTCTCTTTAAACACCGGAGCTACGAAAGTAGCAGCTTGTCTGAAGTTTAATGGTCGGGTTCTGATGGTCACATGGTCCATACTGTCTGAGTGGGAGGGGCACACTGACTGGCCCCCGTCACTCACACACAAACTGGCATCTTCGAGTCAGAGTATGAGGAACAGGACGGATAGCACTTTCCTCCAAGTGTCTTAAACCTGGTTGGAGTTTTGTGTCTCGATGGAAACGTGCAGATGGTACCCTGTGGGTGCTACCCGCGCTGGATCCCTCACTCAGTCACACTGAAAGAGCTTTATAAAATTCCCTGCGTCTGATACACATCAGACTCAGAGAGAATAACCAGACGTGAGGCACATGCATGACTACACGCACGCACACACACACACACACACACACACGTCTTCATCAGCTCATTTAAAACACACCACCTGATTCAGCTGTTAGGCATCAGTGCCAGATGTGCTAATGTTTAATTTATGCTAGCTAACACTGAATAAAAGCTACAGCGCTCATTTTGGTGTCATGTATTTCAAATGAATCGATATGAAAAGGGCCGAGCGTGAAGTTGATTACAGGCCACTCAGTAAAACAGGACTTTTATTTCTGAGTCGCATGAAAACACTCGATTGGGTAAAAACGGAGAAGCGTCAGAACACAGCGCCTTGTTTCTGTTACCGTACCAAAATAAACACTGTAGAAGACAAAATGTCCTTTCATTTAATCATTAACACAAATATTTTAGCTCTAATAAGGAACGTACAGATGAATATGCAGGAGTGATAAAGCAAAAAAAGAAAATCATCCAATCAGCACTGCTGCACAACCTTTTTTAGGCTTTCATTCCTCAAATACGCAGAAACCCAAAGGCCCACCACAGAGGAAACACACACACACACACACCTCTTTCTGTCTTTTCCTGAATTCCAGATGTGGCCAAGCAAAATTAATTTATCTTCAGGGACTAAAAAAATATATATAATGGCTACCTCTGGAAATACTTTCCATTTCTCCTGCTGTTTACGTCATGCAGAATAAAAACCCGCCGAAACGCCAGGATAACTAAATAAGGCCAGAACCCCGAGCCGAGCTGCGCACAGGAATTTCGGCTTCTTGAAACACTTAACGGAAAACAAACTTTTACTTCAAAAAACACTGGATAATGACTGGAGTGGAATTACTCTTCAGAACCCCCCCTTATAACCCGGGTTCTGTCTGTGATGAAGTTAGAAATCATGGCCCTTTTATTAAATAATATTTTTCTAATTTTCCCCAAAAACAAATAAGTGCTCTGGAGGGGACATGTGCTTGCTTACGCCCCTCCCTGGTAGCTGGTGGTCGTGTGACGGGAGAAATTAAGGGAGAAAATGGCGGGAATATTTTTTCTTTAATTTATTAATTAAAAAAAAAAGAAGAAGAAGAATTCTACAAAAAACATTTTCTAT
>JBCNYG010000019.1:9636477-9650784 GCA_039654305.1 Porochilus rendahli
AGAACATGCAAACTCCTCACAGAAACGCCCGAGCTGGGAATCGAACCCAGGACCTTCTTGCTGTGAGGCGGACGTGCGCGTTTACTGCATGGGTGACTCTCAGAGTTCTCTCCTCTTGCGCGAGGTCGGACGAACAGTGCTACAGCTGTGCTAACTCAGCAACATCTGTACGTGGGCGATGCAAACCCGACAGAATAAATCGCGACGGAACCACCCTCCCTGTCGGTCGTCTTCGGGTCACCGCGAAATAGGACGGGGCCTCCAAGTGCAGTCCCGCCACCTCGTTTAAGCTGATTATTTGATTTTGTCAAAAGAAATGTTTGCATTCGGTGTTGATTATCAAGTCAGCCAATCGTGTTTCGGCAGCACAGCGCGTACAGTTACAGGTCAAGACCTCCGGTCGAAGGTTATGTCAGACCTCACGTCCAGAAGGAGGAAAACGGTGACCGCTTGACCACGCTGTCGTAAACTCGCCCTTGAAACGACTTCACAGTTCAGAGAGTTTAAAGGCTTCTTTAGTATTTTGTTGCCTGCCGAGTTTTATTGGCGTCGTATAAAGCTGGCATGCATTGTGAGAATTGGCCGTCAGGGAACTTGGCCCCGGAGCGGGAGTTCTCGGCGCTGCCCCGGCGTCAGGCTTCCATATCTGTGTGTGATTAGATATGTCGGGCTGTTTTTTTTCCCCTGATGTTCCTAAACTGGAGTTTAAAGAGGTGCCGCCGAAGGACTTGTGTTTATTGAGATTTAAACGAACCGCTCTGGCTCGACTGGAAGGAAGCGCGCCATCACTGATGCAGCAGACGAGCGTTTTTCTGAACGATCTTCAGTGTAAAATCATCCTGGGGCTTGGGAGGCCTGTGCTGACGTACAGGTGATACGAACGAAGGCGTAAATCGGCGAGTGAAAGGCGGAGAAAAGAAAACGCCGTGTTAACTTTCCTGCTTTCGCTTCAGACCGCGGTCGGGAAGCGCGGACAAGATTTATTTATTTACAGCGGCGCTCCGTGTTTACGCAAATGTTGTATGGCCGCGGGCTCACTTTTTGCCGTCGCGTCCGTGATAAATAAATAAGTCATAAATAAAGAAAAGGGTGGGGAGAACACATCGTCGCCGTCAGCGCTGAGCGCACTTCGTGCTTCGAGCGAGTAATTGAGAGATTTATTTGTGATTTAAAGAGGATTGTGGTGTTTGCACGGATAGAAATTTGAAAGATCCCTTCAGTGCCACGCAAAACACACAGCAGGCACGACATGCCGGACAGCCGACCCCCCCGAGCAGACGCGCACAATTCGGCTTTTGATATAAATCTGCATTAAAGTGATCAGTCTCTTGGAAAGTTGCCACTCGAGCCACAGTATTTGTGCTGGATGTATTTGGAGATTTCTCTTATCGAGGAATCGCGCCGACACAACCACATGGAGGGCGTTTCCTCAGGGCGGGGCGGGGGGGGGCACACCGTGACCTTAAAGAGGCCCTGACATTATTGCAGCAGTTAACAGTCAGTTATAGCGCTGGACACACACACACACACACACAAAAACACACACTCACACGTGTGCGTATGTGAAATAAGGAAGAAAAGAGTGCCAGTCTGGGCCGGAGAGAGAAGCGCAGCTGAAAGGTCGCCTTTGTTTTTTATTTCTCATCAAGTTTGAGTTCAGCTGCGTTCGTTCTCGCGCTGAGAGATGCCGAGTGTAGTGGACGACAGGAAACGCTGTGTGTGCGTGTGTGCGTGTGTGCGTGTGTGTGTGTGCGAGCGAGAGATAGTCAGGGTGGGGTGGATATCAGGATAATTCAGGTCACAGTCCGTCCTTCTGATCTAATTTGATAGCGCTTGTTCAGATGTCGAACCTTTCGGCAATGTATTTCCCTTCCGTGTGGAACCGCCGCCGTCCGCACCTCATCTCACCCGACTGCACAAAAACGCTTCAACGGAAATTCTTCCTACATACAGGGGGTGGCCCGAGAAGCTTTCGGTGCCCTTCTCGAAATCTAATGGCGAACAAAACTGGGGAAAATTCATCGGCCGCCGCAAAGAATCTACTCAAATCCACGTTTTATTCCTACGACAAATATGTACACGTGATCGGAAAGCTCCGCCCCCGTGTTCGTTTACAGTTCAGACACACAGGACGATGAATAATACTTGGTTATCAGACCTATATTGGGATTGTGTGCGTGTGTGTGTGTGTGTGTGCGTGTGTGTGTGTGTGTGTGTGTTCGAAGCTTGTGACACGGAATCTCAGTCCGGAGCAACTCCTCCCTCCCCTCATTACTCCTCGTCTCCTTTTGTGACTCTTTTCCTCCTCTCTGTTCTCTCGTTATCGATCAGTACGGGGTTGGTTGTTGTTGTTGTTGTTGTTGTTGTTGTTGTTGTTGTTGTTGTTTTCTCAGACATTGAGAAGTTGTATTGTGGCAGTTTGTTTCCTCCTCTTTTCGTTTTGTTCTGTGTATCATGATCGGAGGGTTCGGCCCACGTCGTCCATCTTTAGATCCCGGACGCCGTCGTGCATAGCCAGGTGTCAAGCCCTGAATAAACGATCCCTATTAAACAGCGATCTCCAGTGTAAACTCGCACCTCTTGGAAGCTCCGCCCCCTCCTCGTTTTTGTCCTGCTCTCGACTCGCACAGTACTCCTCCTCGGTCACGGCGAACGGCGAATGTTTCTGAACATGTCACTGTATGTTCAGCGTCCCCCGCAATCTAACAAAAACAAGGAAAGGCGAGAGGCGTCGCATCGACGCGTCAGAGCTGACTCTTCACCCGTAACGTGAACGCGCCGTGAGGGTCGGCTGAGAGAACGGCGGCCATGTTGGATTCGAGACAGCTGGTTTGCACGGAACAGATTGCACGGAGGCGTACAGGAGAACGAACGAGGACAAGCCCAGGTCGGGATTCCGACGCCGAACGCCGTGCTCTCCGCGATTGGAAGACTTTGCACTACGGGGCGGAGCAGCGTTAGCGCCGTGAAAGCTATTTATAGCAAACCGGTATCTCGTGTGTGTGTGTGTGATCTGCTTCCCTGAGTCGTGCTGAGTCACTGGAATCTTACTGCGCTTCACTGACGACTTGGTTGAGAAACTTTTTCCGCTTATCTGTAAACAGGTGACTTGAAGAGACGGCAGCAACTCTACGGCGAGCGGGCGCCAGATTGATAGACTTTTAACATCAGCGTCACTTTACCGTAGCGGATAAACACTGCGACGACGTGGCGTTCTGTAATGAATAGCTGGCTGTAGAAGGGCGTGGTGTCATCGGAACATGATCCTCACAAGTGTCGATGCTCCGCTTATGAGATTCTAAAAATTTAACAATGCCGTCCCAAAAATGATGAAGGCAGCTACACTCTATGGCCTCTGATTTATATTATTATTATTATTTTTTTATTTTTTTATTTTTTTATTTTTAAACTGAGTTTCAAACGACGTCCTAACGTGCCAAGCGTCAAGGCGCAGGTGGTGTGTCCAGGTTGCCAGAGCAGGTTTTGTTCCTCCTACGTACGCCGTACACTTGTTCTGAGACGATGGCTGTCTGAGGATGATGAGGATGATGACGATGATGAGGATGATGAGGATGATGATGGACTTTCCTGCATAATTCTCCACTTTATTTGTACTGTATGAGTAAAAAGTGATAAAATTACAGGTTTCCTGCGGCTTTACTACCCAGCGGGCGTTTGCTGTTGCTGACATCAGACTAATCGTGTTTTTGTTTATGAAAGATGGACAGAAGCACAAAGCTAATCTTAGCGCCGGAGCACAAAGTGCAGGGCGGTGACTTTATTAAAACATGCTGATGGTCGTAATGTCAGCAAGAGTGTCGCATCACCTGGGTGTAGGACAGCATCAGCAAATCACATGACTGACAGCAGCACGCCCTCGCCTTGCCTCCTCGGGAAGCACGCCAACGCGGCGACGCTTTTTGCATTTCGAAATATTCTTAAACGTGTTATTCCACTTTGGGTAAACGATCCCAGACTTCTGCTCCGTTTCTGGGTTTGGCTTGTTCCCATGAACAACAAGAATCAGACGAACGCTCGGAGAGCTACAAACGGCAACGCAAACCAAAATGTCACATAGGGTGATCCCTTACAGCGTTAAAGAATCCTGGGTAAAATTCCCGAACCCAGAATTAGGACCATCTCTAAAATTGAGAGTCTTCCCCCTCTAAAGCCTCACAGACTAATCCCTAAGTTAACCCGGTAATCGGAAAGCAGTCGGGGGGGTGGTCCGGTTCAGGAAATGGGATGAAGGATGTCCCCCGGATATCCGACGTGGAAAAATTTTACTAAAAAGAAAAAAAAACGTTTTTTTAATCCGCCCTGATTCACCAACGTGTTCAGAATGAACGTTTTTGTTAAGATTCCGCCTTAAATGGCAGATGAATGAATGGATTATTAAATATTTTGTTTGGAGAAACACAACCACCTTAAAGGGGTTTATAACCCTGAGGAACAGCGACCCTCTAGCCGGAGGCGACGTCTCTCTGACTGAACTGTGATGGACAGGCGTCGCCATGTTTTTGTCCCAGGAGAGGGACGTGGCGGTGCCGAGCCGCCGATGGGCTGTAACCTAAGACCCCTGCAGCTGTTGGAAGCGTCGCTCAGTGTGCTTCGTGATGCACTCCGCTCACCGCTGGAGCGCTTTCCAAGCTTTTTTTTTTTTTTTTTTTAGATAAATAAAGACAGGCCAACGCCGTGACCTCCTCCTCTAACGCAGCAGCCGCCGCCACCGCCGCTGTTGATCCATTAGAGCTTTGAAATAGTGGTGTGAGTCACTTCCTGTCTGCCAGTATGTTTATAACATTAATGAGCCTGTATTGATTTAATTAGAGGCTGGAAATAGCTTCATTCTCTTTCCTCACTGACTTCACCCGCTATCACAAACTGTGTGTGTGTGTGTGTGTGTGTGTGTGTTCAGTGAAACGTTTCTGTCTCTCAGCGCCACTCCGAGCGGCGTGCGCTGTTTTCTTGAACACGGCTCTGAGGAACAGCTGTCGCGAGCGTGTGAAACTGAAGAGATGGAAACACTTCGTCTGTCTGAGCCACTTCCTGCAAAATGCGTTTTAAAAAAAGTCGTGTCATTTCTCTTTCTGCAGCGGGATGAAGAAGTAACACGCCTTTTTTTTTTTTTTTTAGTTCGCGTGTGTGACCTCTTTGTCATGTGACCTCACATCAGACTGACTTATTCGAGTTAACTTTTGCGTCATGTGACCTCATGTCAATCAACCAAATTGACGGTTAACGCCAAGAAGTTTCCCGACGCTTCAGACGTGAGGTTACAGGAAGTTGCTTATTTTCCTGGCACTTCAGACGTGAGGTTACAGGAAGTTGAATAGTTTCCTGTGACATCATGTCTGAAGGGTTTTTACACCTTTCGTTCTGCTGCAGTCTCCAACAGTGTTTGTTTTAATAAATAAAAAAGCGCACATGATAGTTTCATTCATTTCTAGCTGCGGTTCTTGTTACCAGGGGAATGGAACACGATATAAAGATTTCGGTAGTGCCTGAAGGCGGAGCTCCTGGGCGATATCTCCCTTCATGGGTGTTTGACGCTGGGCTGATTCCCACTTTCATAAGAAACACCGAGCTTGTTAGTGTAATTATACGTTTAACGATTTCATGTTCCGCGTTGCTGCAAAGATTGTGTGCGTGCGTGCGTGTGCGTGCGTGCGTGAGTGTGCCTGCGCGTGTGTATGCGCGTGTGTTGGAGGTGGGGATTATAACAGTACAAAGGACTGATTGCATCATCACACAGACAACCAATCACAACACTATCAGTTCTCAAACGTCCATACTCCCAGCATGCACCTCTACAATCTGAGACCCAAAATAAAAACCTATAAAATTTGTGAGATAAAGAATTTAATGGTTAATGTACACAAAAGTGACATCACTACACTTCATCACGTGCGTGTTCGGCTCGGTTCACTGAGGTGCGTAAAGGAATTTGGGCTGTTATTTTGGGCTAACCATGGATGGTATTCATGTTTCTACCCAGTCCAGTCGGTGTGAATAGGTCTGGCTCGGACGGACACGGGACAGCTATCAAAGACGTACTGTGTGCTTTTGGGGCTCCATCGTTAGTTCCTGTTGTCACCTGGTAGTGGAGTAGCCTTAAACACCCCGGATGTTTTTAAAGTGCACAGAGAAACACTTAAAGTAAACATAAACGTCGCTGGAGATTACTTCCAGAAAAACATCGCACCCAACGTAGCTGTGGACGAGTCGTTACTATAGAGGTGTCCGCGCCCTAGGCATTGTGGGATTTTCTACTGCAACCCCTTCGAAGTCCATCGATATTTCGCAGCTAAATGATTAAATATCCGGATGCGCGTCACGTCGTTTCCTTTCCTGTGTCATTTTCATGATCTAGATTTTCTATTTTTTTGTCTTTCAGGAACCGATTAAGTCGAGGGCGCCGCAGCTTCACCTGGAGTACAGATTTTATAAGCAGTTGGGAAGCTCAGGTAAGCGTGTTGTTGTTGTTGTTGTTGTTGTTGCTGCTGTTGGCTCTTTATGCGCCGTGGCTTTAAGCTGTGGTGTGATGTTTCCAGCCCGCGTGCCGTGAGAATCACGGGGGTGGTGAGCGCTGAGGTTTTTGATGTGGTAAAGTTACCACTCCGATAAGCGACGGAAGAGGGGAAAAAAGCAGCAGGGCAGAGGTTATCTCAGTGCCGGGGGTTTGAGAATCCGGACTCGCCCTCAGTGACGCTCCAGAAACCTCCGTTTGTGAGCAGGAGAGACGGCGCTGCTCTCTGGACCCGTTCCTGAAGCAAGCGGCCGCGCGTCTCTGATCCTCTTAAAGCGAGAAATCTAATGGAGGAGCTGCCTGGGCCGAGGTCAGCGCCCGAGACTGGGAGGTCGTGTTTAATAGAAAAGCAGGGCTCTCGTGCAGTATTTATAGCTACAGCTCTTCCCAAACCAGGTCGCCGTTATCGAATATCCACCACCGCGGCACGTTGCTGGAGCTGCTCCAGCCTCCATCTGCTGAGATCCTTCAAAAAAAGCCTCGCGCCGGGGTCACGTTTATTGCTGTTGTCAGTTAAGCACTTTTTACATTCCCTCTCAACGCCACACCGCCGCCCCCCACCCCACCCACCGCTCACAGCGTCACCCACGTCGCCGGTTTTAAGGTGACAAAAATTAGAACATTTTTCAATTCATGTCCGCTAACCAGCTTTCGGGTGCTTGGGGAACGATTTCTTTAGCCTGCCGATGTCATCGGATACCAGGTCGTAGAATAGGCTGATGCTACTGTGTTTTTTTTCTTTTCATTTATTTAACCAGTGATGATAAGGACAAGAGCACTTCACACACGATTGACGAAGGCTACAAATGAATTCGCAAAAACTGCAGGCGGTTTCAGCGCTCTCGCGATTTATGAAATAAAGTTTGTCTGCATGGCTAGCTTGGGGAAGAGTAGTCGGCTTTGTGATAAGGTCGCAGGGGCTTAGCTAGCTAATTACAATGCTAACTGTGTAACTAGCTAACTGTGCAGCTTAGCTATCTAACTGTGTAACTAGCTAACTGTGTAGCTTAGCTAGCTAATAGTGTAACTAGCTAACTGTGTAGCTTAGCTAGCTAATAGTGTAAATAGCTAACTGTGTAGCTTAGCTAGCTAACTGTGTAACTATCTAACTGTGTAGCTTAGCTAGCTAACTGTGTAGCTTAGCTAGCTAACTGTGTAACTGTCTAACTGTGTAGCTTAGCTAGCTAACTGTGTAACTATTTACACAGTTAGCTAGCTGTTGCTAGTTAGTTAGCTATTTGCATTTAAGCTGCACAGTTAGCTAGTTAACTTGTGGCTTAGTGGTTAAGACAATGGGTTACTGATCCGAAGGTCGGGGGCTCAATCTCCACTACCACCACTTGAGCAAGGCCCTTAAATGGACCAAAACCCCCTGAGCTGCTCAGTTGTGTAAAAATGTTGATTGTAAGTCGCTCTGGACACGAGCGCCTGCCAAATGACAGCATTAGTAAACGTGACTAGCTAAGTTTACCGGCGGTTGGGCCTGTTCTAGGGTGAGTGCTCCAGTGCTCCAGGTGGCGCTGTACTAAAGATGTCTTGAGCATATCACGGGCTCGGTCGCTTGCCATGTTTCTTTGTCACAATGCTTTGAAACGTATCTGAATGTTGGCTACACATGAAGCATCTTACACGACCTGACGACTGAAATTTGAGCTAGGTTTGGTTTAGCGTTGAGAGAGGAAGTAAATAACTCTCACGCTAATCAAGTCATGGCTTTGGAAAGTGCTCCAATACAAACAAATGGCTAAGAAGCTTCCAGCTGGCGTTGTGTTTTTAATATCTGATACGTCACTAGCTGCGCTTTTGCTAACCTGCTTAATACGCAGTTTTAAATTGCAGAACGCGTGATGGAAACGTGATTAATACAACACGCAGCGGCGGTCAGATCGAAGGGTGTGCGCGTGCACATGCGTGGGTTTCCTTTTAAGGAAAAGGGGTGGAGCTAAGCACCCAGGTGCATGGCCAGGAATGCTTGTGATCCCAATACGACGAAGTGAGGAAAAATACTGACAGTTCCTTGAATTCCTCCTTCAGGGCAGATGAAAAGACTCCAGTGATGTTGGGGCAGCTCTAATTTTAGCTAGGCTTAACAGAGCTATCCACCCCCTTCATAAATACAATTCTAAAATACAAACCGTAATCTTCTCCACAACTCCCATGACCACTAACTAGCGGTAAGTAAACAGCCAGCGGCCCTTGCGCATAGCCTCGGGAACGACTCCCCGACCGCCATCTCTCCCTCACACGCCTCGGGTCTGATGTGGCTCAGGTGGGACCTGAACTACGCACCGTCTAAACGTTTTATTTTTCTGTTTCTTCCGTTAAAGTTTGGTGTCAATAATTGACGCTTTGAGCCTGAGCTCGCAGTACGCACAGCAGGGCGTCCGTCCAAACAGGCTCCGTTTAAAAGTTTAATGGCTGTTTAGGGCTTTGATTGAGGCAGTCAGTGTGTGTGTGTGTGTGTGTGTGTCAGATTTGAAAAAGTTGTGCATTTGTGGCTTCTCTGCGGCTTTCACCTGAAAAAACACACTCTAGCGTGACGAGCACAGACTCACACACCGATACACTCTCATATCCGTCTGCGCGTGTGTGTTTTAGTAGGTTACATGTTATCAGTGTGTTGTGTGTAAAGAGATCAGAAGCAGGTTTTACTTATGTTTTGAGTGAAACATGAAACTCATCAGTGTTACCGTTATAGTCCCAAGTTTGGAGATGACATGCTAGTCATCCTCGATGCACACTCTCACACACACACACACACACACACACACACACACACACACACACACACACATTCTCTGAAGTATAATCTCTCAGTATCTTTACATGTTTAGGATCATTTCAGTAATCAGAGTAATGAATTCTGTCAATGAAGAACTTTCCATTAGCTCACACACTCCCACACACACCCACACGTGTGTATTAATGCCTGTAAATCGGATTCTCACCTTTATTAATATTTATTTGTGTTTTAACCCTCTGACCCTGATTTTGCCTCATTTAACCCCAACAATTCACAATAAACCTGCGTCCTGCTGATGCTGTTTGGAAATAACCGCACTGAAACAATAGATTATCAAGAAGCATTTCCTCTTTTTTTCTGCATGAATGGCCCGCAGGTACAGTATAGTCGCTCAATATTTACAAACGCAGGTGAATATGAGAGCCTACTTCCTCTCTGGACAGGAAACAAGGAACCGGGGTTCTTTCCTCTTGGCCTCTATTGATTGCAGTGGGAACTCCTCTGCAGGAGATTTGTTGCGTTATGAAGTTGGATATTCGGCATAATCAGCAAGGTCATGTACATTAGACACTTCAGGTCACACACACACACACACACACACACACACACACCTCGTCCCGTGCCTGGCTTTTTGCATGAATATCCAGGCGGGGAGTTTGGCACGCAGGGTTCTGCTGGCTTCTCTCTGCACATTGTTCTGTTCTAAGTCAAGAGTTCAAGCTTCCAGCGTTGAAGCTGATATGACTGGGTGTGTTAATACATGTGCCAGTACGTGTGTTAAACCGTCTGGCGGTCAGACGAGCTCAGGATCGAACCAGGAGCAGCGAGGATCCTTGTTCACGGATGATGCAATGCAATTATTTCCAAAATCATGTTGGACACTGAAAATGGCTTTCACAGATGTTAAATAATTAAAAAATAATAATACAAAGTGCAAGTTGCACATTTTGTGGTAATATAGAGCAAATGATAGTGAATGCTAGCTAACTAGCTTTCTGATGGAACGGAATTTCATGCTATATAATGTATTAGCAGGTTGCTAGCTAGCATGGTGGGTTTCCCGGTTCAATGATAATGAACGCTGGCCTCCTGGCTCTCGAATATATCTACGTGGCATGCTTGCTAGCTGAATAGCACTCATGATATGCTAGCAGTGCTGCTAACTAGCGTCAGAAGCCTGCAGTGGCCAGGTTTCCTGGTTGACTCTGTCCTGTGTGACACTGACTCTGTGTGATGTAAACTCTGACCACACTGATGTACTAGTTTTATGGATGCACTTGTATAGTCTACCTGAAGGTAGGGAAGGTGTCATAGTTGTGTTCTACAGAGTACACTAGTGTACAGAGTAGTGTACCCTGTGCAGTGTGGGCAGTGGTGGCTCACTGGTTAGAGCTCTGACTTGGCTCGGCAAGGTCCTAAACCCCCACCTACTCAGTTGTATAAACAAAGTCTGCCAAATGCAATAAATGCAAATTTAAATGTGTCCTAAACCAGTGTGTAGTGTGTAGTACACCAGTACAGAGTCTGAAACACAGCCTCAGCGCTTCAACTGCATCAGCTACCGACTGTGCCATGATTAAAAGCCCTATTCATTGTGTGTGTGTGTGTGTGTGTATTTAGTGGTAATATAGAAGATGTAAATGATCCTGCTGATAAGAACAATCGCACAAACAGGAAGACGTGCAGATAAACAACATGATCAACCAAAAACAGTGTGTGTGAGTGTGTGTATAGTTTGATTTTGCATGCATAGAATATAATCTTTTATTCTTCTCACACACACACACACACAGAAATAAATGAAAGAAAAACTTCCCTTATGGTTCAACATCAGTAAATGTCAGAGTGAGTCACAGGGGGAAAAGAAGAAGTGTATGCCTAAGTGTGTGTGCGTGTGTGTATGTGTGTGAGAGAGAGAGAGAGAGAGAGAGAGAGAGAGAGGCATACATCCCTCTTCCCTCTTGGGGTTGTACTGATCGATCACCACAAGGATACGCTCTGATATAATGAACAGTACGATGATGTGATGTGTTGGAGGCAGGAAATCAATCACACCTTCTTCTTGTCACTTCCTGTAAGTGAACTTAGTTCTGCAGCTGAGGTGTGACTTGTGCTGCAAACACATAAACTGTGTGGGTTTTTAAAAATATTTTATCAGCAATATGACCTAAAGCTGAGATGGAATGTTCTCCTCGAAATTAGCACTCCATCCTTCCATCTGCTCGCGCTCCTCTCACCATCGTCCTTCAGCTCAGAGTTACGATCGTAAACCAGCAACAACAAACAACACCTTCTCCACTGTTCAGAAATAACACAAAGCTAAAGCACCATCCCATCAGACAGGGTAAAAGAGCAGGTGCTAACGCACAGGCCCTCGGGGCGGCTCGGCTGTGCACATGCGCCTGAGAAATTCGCTCACTTCATGTGAAATTTATTCTAAAGACTGAAACTGCTTTGGTTTGTTGGTTATGATGTTATTCAAGAGTGAAGTGAAGGCGTATCTCATACAAGCACTAACTTTGCGCTAACAGATATTTGGAAGCAGAAGTGACTCGATACTGCAGGCAGAACGAGTCGCGACGAGACTCCGGCGTCTGTACTGAATAATATTCCTGTTATTGTTACACATTAAACATATTTCTCTTCTTCTTCTATGTCCTGTCTTCACTCTGAGTCACTTTTACCCCTCTGTGTGTGAATTCATATAAAATACACTTTTACCTGCTGTGAGAACTTGCCAAGAAAACAAAATCCCCCATAAACCCCCTCATGGTGACATCACTACTCATATACCTTACATTAATATCTACTATATATATATTTATATATACTCTTACATTAATATCTCCATTTAACTCAGTTTGATTCTAGAGGTACTGCAATGCGCAGTGCAAGTGACCGTGTGGGTTGTAACACACACACACACACACACACACACACACACACACACACGATGAGTGTGAGGTGTAAATTGGAATCCACACAGGAAGCATTGAGCGATAAACAAATAAAGCAATAAGTGAAGTGCTCGTTGGTAGATCTAGATGCCTAGGTAACCCTCTCGCATGTTTTCGACTTCCAATTGTTTTTCAATCACACTTGTAAAAGTTCTGTGTGCAGTCATAAAACACACGGCAATAATGATGTGCTCTTCCATATTGATGTGGGTGGAGTCAATAAACCCGTGTTTGTTGTTTCCTTATGGGAAATGTTTTGGAGAGCTCAGTATTTGGTGGCATCTGTCAATCAACAGTATCTTTAAACTCTGACTGGTTATCGCTCGTGTTGTGTCGTGTGAAATTTCAGCTCAGGGGAACTCAGCCCACCTCTGATCGCTTAAGAACATTTCGCCTCTCAGCGCTCATTTCACCGGTCATCGCTGGCCATACATGGTCGTCTGTCCCTCACCGCTTCCTTAACTCACATTATGCGAGTGTGAGGTGTAACACACCCTGATATGTGTTTATATTACTATTTTAATCTTGAAGATCCATGCTTCTCTCTATCACGCGTCTGTATTGTTTTTGTTTCCTCTGTTCGGATGAGGGTAAGTGAACTGTTCGTCATGGAGGTGGTTCGCTTAGCGCTGGTACCTTTAACACACACCTCTCACCGGGCCTGAAGGTGAACACTGTCCAGCTTTAAGAATGAATTAAAGTACTAAAAATTAGAAACATCATGAGCACAAGTCTGAAAGTGTACCGGACGGAATAAAGGTACCAAATGGTACTTTTCCACATCCCTGATTGCGGTGCTAACACCAAGGGTACGTGTGTATTATTAAAGTGTGTGTACAGCAGGGTAGATTTAAAAGTCCCTCAGTGTCCTGCAGGTCTGAATATGCAGATTGGATTCTGTTTACAGACACACAGAACATGGAAAAGTACTGTTCAGTACCCTTCACTGAATGGCAGAAAGTGAGATGAATAAAACACACACGCACTGTTATTTCTTTTTGTTGGTACACAGCGGCTCTGTGACACAAGCAGACACTTGCCAGTTTTTTGTGAAGGTGTTTGATTGCGGTCTCTTACCTGCGGACGTCACTCACTCCCCATGTTTCTGCAGGTCAGAGATCAGATGTTCTTCACTTCATCTCCATCTAATAAAAGAAGGCATTTCTGTAAGGGTGCAGCGGCTTCATCTGTTTCAAACACGACACTCACACACATACACACATGCACGACTCAAACAGTGCTGAAACAGGAAGTGTGTTTGGGGAAGGTGCATGAGAGGACGCGGGGGAGGGGCTTCCACGCCCACACAGGAGCGGAAGTCATTCTTTGATGTTTTTTGTTGTTTTTATGAATTGAGTGTGTTGTGGCATCCTGCATGAGAGGGGAATGGGCACGCAGAGCAGGCGGTGTGTGTGTGTGTGTATATCAAGATGTTTTATTGGTAACAGTGAGGACAAGTGGGTACTAGGAATATACACTTCATCTAGGGGGCAACAGTGTAGCGAAGATGTGCAGGTGTTGGGG
The DNA here is from genome assembly GCA_039654305.1 of Porochilus rendahli. Lineage (NCBI taxonomy): Eukaryota > Metazoa > Chordata > Actinopteri > Siluriformes > Plotosidae > Porochilus > Porochilus rendahli. The sequence goes on from JBCNYG010000019.1 coordinate 9,650,231, forward strand.
GAAACAGTGTGGGTTCATGTGTGTTAGTATTTTCTACACAGAAATGCTGCAATCTGATTGGTTCACTATCAGGCAACTTAAAAATATTATCCTGAGTGGATAATGCTTGAATCAAAATAACAGTCGAACACACAATACTTGGAGCAGGTGCTGATCATTATTACTTTACATTATTACTTTAAAATAGAGAAATAAACCATAAAAATATCAGTTAGTTTTCTTATGATTCTGTGTAGTACATACACTAAAACTCGCAAACCATTTCAAACAGGTTTCAAACCACAAAGTGTGTAAGAGTGTGTGTGTGTGTAAGAGACAGAGTATGTGTGTGTGTGTAAGAGTGTGTATGTGCGTGTTAGTGTCCACTCTCTCTATTCTAAGCACAATACTGTGTGATCACTTCCCTTCCTCATACAGATTCTGAATAATGTACTTACTGTAAACTGAAACTCCACCCTCATTCATTCACACATTCATACACACACACACACACACACACACATTTAAAACCTTGTTATCACACACAACACGTAGCGTACGCCATCCCTTCCTTC
>JBCNYG010000019.1:9650884-9662965 GCA_039654305.1 Porochilus rendahli
ATGCATTAAAGTAAAACCACAAAATGCAAACACATTTCTGCTATTAATAATTAATCTTTAAAATAATGATTAGAATATAATAAATATTCATTAGTGGAAATGATTTTAATTATTAATGATAAACAGTGATCCATTTAAAGCATTTTAGATATAATAATGATAACAATAAATATAATAACAGCATCAACAGTTATAATAATAATAATACAAAACATAATAATAATAATAACAATAATAATAATAACAACATAAACAATTATAATAATATACATAATAATACAAAACATAATAATAACAACATAAACAATAATAATAATAATACAAAACATAATTATAATTATAATAACTAATAATACTGATGATGATGACGAATACTGTTGTTGTTATTATTTTTATTATTGTTGTTGTTACTATTATTATTGTTGTTGTTATTATTGTTATTATTATTGTTGTTGTTATTATTATTATTGTTGTTGTTATCGTTATTGTTGTTATTATTCTCGTTATTTATGTTATTATTATTGTTGTTGTTGTTGTTATTATTGCACTAATTATTGATTTAATTAAAGCCGCACGTGATCTTTATGTACTGCGTCACGTCACTGACTGTCCGCGCGCGGAGTTTCTCATTTAAAAATGTAACATTTAACGGAAACCCAGCGGAGCCGCATCAGGTACCTCAGCAGCAGCTCAACGCCACATTCGAGTTCATTCTGCTTTATTGTTAATAATAAGACGAAAACACTGTAATAAAAGGAATGAGATAGAAAATTTAGAATCTTTTGTCGGCTGTTGAATGTTTCGTTAATCCCCCGGCCACAAACAGAACCCAACACCGGTGAGGAGCTGTGAGTGACTCGGTCCTGTGGAGGAGGTTCGGGTCAATATTTTTAAAACGTGCTTTAATTGCCGAAATATCTGTCTTTGTTGGAGATATAATATGTGGAACCGTTGTTAATTTGTTCACTGGTGACAAAGCACGGCTGTTAAAGGTATTTTATGTTTCCAGTGTGAGATTAATGATGAGCAGAAATGTGAGGTGAAGTTAGCAGCGCGGTTAGCTTAGCATTTGTTCCTCTTTACCTCAGAAAGGCTTCGTGCTCGTGGCTGTTCCGCGCGCGCGGCGTGTGTGTTCACAGCAGTGATGGACAGTCTGTGAATAGTTGTTGTTACTAAAAGTGACCTTCGGATGGCGTTGTTTGTTTGGTTACAGCTCGCGGCGTCTTTGGGGGGTGGGGTGGTCCTGTAGTCACATTTAACTCTTCATTAATTCCCAGCAGAAAAAGTTGTAGTTTTAAACATTCCAGCCCGTGTTGTTGGACCCGGGTGAAGTGTCAGATTTGTTCATGTTCTGAAGAAAATAAACGGTGTTTCTGCCAGTGCAGCTTTAATTAGAAGCGACATTTAAAAAATAACTCTGGAAATCACTTGTAAAGGGTCCAGGCTCACTTTAAATGGTGGAATGTTGGGTTTCCTCCTCTTTCAGAACCCCCTTTCATCTCGGTTTAAACTCAGAAAACCTGTTTACATTAACATTTGAGAAATGTCTTGTTTTTTATAATCGTTGAGGTTCCCAGCTCTTCCTAAACATATTTAATTTTTGGTTTTCAAGCTGCACATTAATCAGGTTAACGAACACACGGTTACAGGGGTAATACCTTCAAGGTTACATGTTTAGTACCTTTAGAAAGGTGCATGTCAGGTACCTGTAATTAGCGTGTAGAGTTCTGCTCCTGCAGTGGGGATATAGTGCTGTAACCCTCAGGGTTCCTGGTTCCAGGGTACAGGGTTCAGGTTTAATGCTGCTGCACAGTATTTGTGCATGTTCCACTCATGCCCACATGGGGTTCCACTGGGTTCTCTGGTTTCCTCCCACAACCACCCTTCCATGGCATGCCACTAGGTGGGCTGGGGGGATTCATTCATCGTCCCACTCTGTAGTATCAAACACATTCCTTGTTAAGGACATTTTAACTTTCACCCTCAAAGCCCACCTTAAAATCCCCCAAAAGTGTACAACCTGCTCACCTGGTATGTGTCAGGTCATGACCCACCCCGCATCCTCCACTCCACTCCCACAACCAGGGTTCAGTCCACGTCCTCTAATTTAGATTTACACTGCAAAAATTATTAGGCCACTTCTGCGGATTGTAGTTTCCTAAAAACACCAGTCCAGCGTTCTTGTCTTTTTTAGGGTGGTCTCTCTCTCTCTCTCTCTCTCTCTCTCTCTCTCTCTCACACACACACACACACACACAGACACATCAGTATCCAGCCACACTCCCTTTAAATTTATCGTGTGTGTGTGTCTCCTCCTCTTGCAGGATTACCGGCTCCGGTCTCCGCTGATCATACACACACCCACACTCATGCACTCTCTCTGAGGGACGGGGTAAGGACTGTGTATTGTGTATCAGCTGGGGTGCGTGTTTAGTTTGAACTGCACACGTTAAGCGGGATGATGATGAGGTTTCTGGACTGTGCCTCTGTGTTACTCGGTGTGCTGTTCGCGGCGCTCTGTCGGCCCTCGGTGGAAGCTCTCGCGAGCTCGTCGCCACCGGACCCGTGTTACGACGAAAACGGGCAGGCGCGCCGCTGCATCCCGGACTTTGTGAACGCTGCGTTCGGCCGGGAAGTGCGCGCGTCCAGCACGTGTGGCCAGAAGACATCGAGTCGCTACTGCTTGGGGACAGAGAGAAGCGGCGGAGAGAGGGGCCGTGAGTGCCGTGTGTGTGACGCTTCGGACCCCAAAAGGCGCCATCCGGCTACGCACCTCACCGACCTGCACAACCCGCACAACCTGACGTGCTGGCAGTCGGAGAATGGTATACGGTACCCGCAGAACGTCACGCTGACCCTCTCCCTCGGTAAGAAGTTCGAGGTGACGTACGTGAGCGCGCAGTTCTGCTCGATCCGTCCCGACTCGATGGCCATCTTTAAGTCAATGGACTACGGCAAGACGTGGGTTCCGTTTCAGTACTACTCGAGCCAGTGCCGGAAAGTGTACAACAAGCCGAACCGGGCCGCCATCACCAAGCAAAACGAGCAGGAGGCAGTGTGCACGGACGCGCACCAGCAGCAGCCGGTCTCGGGCGGCCTCGTGGCCTTCAGCACGCTGGACGGCCGACCGTCTGCTCACGACTTCGACAACTCGCCCGTGCTTCAGGACTGGGTCACGGCTACGGATATCCGCATTATGTTCAGCCGCTTGTATGGTGAGGAGCGCAAGGCTGGAGCAGAGGACGAGGAGGACTCGCACTTCTACGCCGTGTCGGACCTGCAGGTGGGCGGCCGGTGCAAGTGTAACGGGCATGCCTCGCGCTGTGTGCGCGACCGAGCCGGAGAGCTCGTGTGTGAGTGCAAGCACAACACGGCGGGACCGGAGTGCGACAGGTGCAAACCGTTCCACTACGACCGACCGTGGCAGCGCGCGACCGCCAGAGAGGCCAACGAGTGTGTCGGTGAGTCATCATTAAAATTCACTCTGGAAACTAATATCAAAGCATTTAACACTCATACAGGAGAACACAGGTGTGTGTGTGTGTGTGTGTGTGTGTGTTCCTCACGATTTATACACCTAAATCATTCCTTTCAGAGTAAAACACGTGACAGCGCTGCAGTAGCTTTTATATGAAGAGTGAGAGGATGAATGTGCAGCTGATGTAGATTTAAAGTATGTTATAGAAATCTTTCTGAGAGTCACTGTGCATGTGATACAGAATAAAAACAGCACTGAACATTATTATCCCAGCATTCATTCCAGTACTTCTCGAACTGGGATAATAATTTAATTACACCAAGACTGATCATTACTGAGGGGATCTCCAGTATTCCATTCTAATTATAAACAGTAATCAAGTAAATAAATACATACACACAACACTACAGTACAGGCACCAGGCTGACTCTCAGAGAGCACTTTACACATGATGAGGTTTCATTCATTAAATAAAAAGTCCCGTTTCCTGATATAAAGGTGAAATAGATCTGCTGAGGTGTGTGTGTAAGTGAAGGTACTGATGGTTGTTAAATCTGGATTAAGGCACATAATTGGACAACAAGCACCGCTGCTGTGTCTGTAAGGCTGTGTTAAAGGTTCAGTCTTTCTGAAGATTTAAAAATGTGGAATTCCGGGGTGTGCCGAAAGACAAAGCCCAATCCCTGTTTTAAAAACAGAGCTATCTAAATCCAGATGAATAATTCAGGAGAATTTTTTTTCTCACAAATGTAAGGACAAAAAGATAGAAATTAATACTAATTAAAAATGTAAATTTTATTTATTTGTTTAAATGTCTGTTAAATATTTTGTTTGAAATGTTGGAATGATTTTGTTTTATAAAGATGTGCAGTGATTATCCTGCCCATAAATCATGCACCGTTACAAGAAGCCACACAGCTTTTATAACTCTTTATTTCTTTATGCATAAATATTTACAATATTTGCAGTAATAATAATAAAATAATATAATAATAACAAAAATAATAATATAATATAATAATGTTATTATAATAATACAATATTAATAATATTATAATAAAAAGAATAATAATAACTATAATAATTATTACTATTATTATCATTCTATATTATTTATTACATTTTTATTCTAGTGATGGATGCTCTCTCTCTCTCTCTCTCTCTCTCACAGTAAAAGCATGTTAGCAAAAGATCAGTATTGTTATTTATCAGGAGTAGCATAGCTTTTCCTGCACGGTGATATGGTATGAAATATCTCCTGGATAGAGTGTGTAGTGTAGCATGAACATTTAAACAGATTAAAAAAAACCCAGACCTTTAATGCAGCACTGCTTACAAAATAAACCATAAACCTAAACACACACACACACACAGGTTTGATCGATGTGGGTGTCAAGGCGTGATGTTAGAACAGAGTGCGAAGCAGGTAAAATGCACAAAAGTGCAGGAACCGAGCTGTGATGTGGTGTGAAAGTCAACGGTGTCCTTTCTATGACTGGAAGGGGGTTTGATGTGTTTGTTGGCCTGGTCTTGTTAATCTGGTTCTGAGTGTGTATGTTGTGCAAAAAAACCTAAATACAGTATGAAGTAGAGCTGAAATTCTGCTTTATTTACCATCGTATCAAGATCCAATCCTGCACTTATAACTTATTATTATTATTATTGTTATTACTGATGGTAATCTGTAACCTTACAAAACAAAGAATCTAAAAATTAAGTGTTATATATTTTGGACTGAGAGAAAGAAAGTATTTCCTACTGTGACTGTTACCTTAACCATAAATCAACATCTGTTCATACAAACATACTATTATTTATCGGGTCAAGAAGGGAAGAGAGAGAGAGAGAGAGGGTGTGTGTATATGCATGTGTGTGTGAGAGAGCGAGATAGAGAGTGAGAGGGTGTGTGTGTGTGAGAGAGAGAGAGAGTGAGAGGGCGTGTGTGTGTGAAAGAGAGAGAGAGAGAGAGAGAGGGTGTGTGTATGCGTGTGTGTAAGAGAGAGAGAGAGAGTGTGTATATGCGTGTGTGTGTGTGTGTGTGTGTGTGTGAGATAGAGAGTGAGAGGGTGTGTGTATGTGAAAGAGAGAGAGCGAAAGAGAGAGAGGGTGTGTGTATGTGTGTGAGAAAGAGAGAGATAGAGAGTGAGAGGGTGTGTGTGTGAAAGAGAGAGAGGGTGTGTGTATGTGTGTGTGTGAAAGAGAGAGAGAGAGAGAGAGGGTGTGTATACGTGTGTGTGTGTGAGAGAGAGAGAGAGAGAGAGAGAGAGAGAAGGTGTGTGCATGCGTGTGTGAGAGACACAGAGAGTGTGGGTGTGTGTGTGTATGTGAGGGTCCGTGGCCTCTGACACGATCCTGCGCCGAAAATGTCAACATGACGAGTTTTCACTGTCTTGCAGGAGGAATGAATTGTTCCGTGTATCCTTGACACTTTATTTTTATAAAGGATGTATGTGTGTGTGTGTGTGTGTGTGTGTGTGTTTGAAAAACGGCGGGTACTAAAAAGCATCACTCACTGCATCCATCTTGCTGTCAGCGAGCTGATGGTACGACCTTACATTCCATACACACACACACACACACACACACACACACACACACACACACACACGCATACACACACACACACACACACACACACACACACACACAGAGTGATATAATAGAACACTGTGTTCAGTTTCTACAGTAGGTTTTTTATTAAAGCAATTAATATAAATAAATATAAATTAATTTAATTATATAATTTAAATTAAAACAAATTCCTGCTTTCTTACTAAAGTAAACATACAGTATTTATGAAAGTCATTTTTGAATACAGTATATGCACTTATCAGCCATAACATTAGAACCCCCTGAATGGTGTGTATGAAGACCAGGGATGCTCAATCTTATCCACAAAGGGCCGGTTTTACACAATCCAGTCGTTTTCCGAGCTCACTGGTCCACACAGGTGGAAGGTGGAAGGTGTGGCCCCTGCTTGTTGGGAATGAAAACCTGCACCCACACTGGCTCTTTACGGAAAAGACCCTGGTGTACCCTGTTGTTTGGCAAAAGCTGAAGCCACACTGATGCCTTCTTGGTGAGATCACTTAATATCAAGTTTTATTAATATAATAAGTTTTATAACACTATTATTATGAATAAGGCACTTTTTCATTAAATTTGTTGGAATCCGGAAGTGCAGTCACTTTATTTTCCCCTAGTTTCGCTAACAAAATGGAAGTGCAGGTTTTTCAGTCTACGTTGATTTGAAGAAAAATTGATGAATAAAATATAGAGGTAAGGTAAGGTAAGGTACGGTTGGGCTTTTACACCAGAGCCAGTGGCTCATCAGGCCGGTGCTTATTCCCGGTTTTTATAGCGTGAAGCGACTAATTCAACTCCTCACGGATGGGACGCTGGTCTATCGCAGGTTACCTTCCCAGTATTTTTACTGGTACCCATTTTACTGCTGGGTGGACCCCACTAGAAGCAACAAAATATGATTTTAAGGTGTTTTATAGTAAGAAGGTTTTTTTTTAAGAATTTGACAGTTTTTCCCATTAAATGCGACTGTATTGGAAATTAAAGGAAAAGGCATTCAGCTAACCAGCTAGCTCCATGCAAAAGCAACCTTCACACTATAATGAATTGGGCCAGCGTATTCCAGCGTATGGACAATTTTTGCAATTCACTGCTATACGGTGAAGTTTGTTTTGATTTCATTGGTAATTGAAACTTGTGCACTTGTTAAACCTCTGCCGGCGAGCCGTGAGCAGAGGGAAAGAAGTGCTATGGTAACTAGATTGTGGCCATCTATCACCAGTGAGTTAGTGGACTTCTTGTGATTATCCACACTCCTGAGCTTAAATTCTTTCTTCTTGGCCCTGGGATTCTTGGCTTCCCTGCTGGTCCTGTTGAAGATGTGAGGGCAGTTGAGGCATTGGATGCACTGGGAGAGACGTTTTTGTCAGGGAGACCTGGAGGCTTGTCGAGATGCAGCTGATTCTTCAGGTGAAGGTGAGGGTGGGGAAGGTGAGTCCTTGCGTCTTTGCCCAAGGGTGTGGCTGTTTCTTCTGGGGTGTGACTGGGGAGTGGTCTCCTTCTAGTCTTGCCTTAATATTTTTAGGCATCTCTGGAACTTGCAATAACGACAGGGGAAAAAAGGTAATAAATAAAAATGCTGTTTCTTACAATCCAGAGGACAAAATGAAACAGTTCTTCCACTCCCTCAGATCGTATATAATATATAACTTCCTGAGCTTGTCTTTGTGGGTTATCATTTTATGATCAAAGAATAACTAAACTAGATATCACACATTCTGATTGGATAATCTACTACTATAATATCAGCTCATATCTTTACCTGGAAGATCAGCACAGAAAAAAAATCAGGAACAGACGGGACTTGTTCTATGCTAAAAGCTAACGCTAGCCGGACGGTTTTACAGATCATTCAAGATTGCAAAAAAGGGAACAACATTTGGAATGAAAGTATTAAATAGTTAAATGTATTTTTTTTTCAAGAATTAAGAAGAACAAGGAAGAATTAAAAGGAAGGTTTTTTTCACGAAACTTTATTAGCTTGCTTCGAGGAACTGGCCTTCAGTTTACTTTATGGCATATGTGGGGGTTCGGAGCAGGTGTTGAGTGAGGCCCTTAACCCTCAGTTGTATAAAAATAATAAGGACATCTTCCAAATGCTGTAAATGTAACCACTGTGCTGAAAAACTCTCGTCTCTTTCCTTCTCTGTGTGGTCGGAACGAGCGATTACAGGACATTTACTCCAAGTCCTTCATTCACAGCCTCCACGGGGCCGCCAGTATGGTGCCGGCGTAGTGTTTTCTCTAAGGTTTCCGGGTTGTTGCAAAAGATTTATAGGCAGAGTTCCCCATGGATATCTCTAATAATGTATAAACTCAAGCATGATTTAAAAAAAAAAGGACCTGCTTTGATTAATTCCATTCTGAGGAGCAGGACAGTAAATGACTATTATAGGAGATGCAGTCATGACAACATCAGGCGTGGACCTAACAGAGCCCAAAAACAGTACACAATGACCCCACGTCTGGGTTATGGGCATGGACTCGAGGTTGTATGAGGCTGTGCTCACCGCATGAGATTCAAAAGCAGGCTCCGCCCCTCAGATTTGATTCTGTAAAGGAGTGTACCAATTTATGGTGGCTATTTTTCTCAATAAAAACCAGAGCTCCTCACGTCCCTGATACTCTCGTTCCATGGAGGTTACCTGGGCATGGCTATGCTCCATGGGTTCAGATCATGCACTTCCTGTAGCAAGGGAAATTGCATGACATAGGTGATGATCCTGAGACAGATCCTCCAACATGATATCCAGATCAATCAACCTGCTGAGTGTTGCTTAATCATCATGGCAGAATAGCTCAGTGAGTACATCATCCCGAACACTCTCAGGCATGTTCCAGCTCTGCATTCTTTTTTTTAATGATTCTATTGGTCACTGATGTGGGGTCCATGAGCTGACACCATGTCATGTAGGTTCTTAAGATTCACTGCTTCCATTGGCCAGTGAAGCAGTCTATCTGGAACTTTAAACCAGACAGATGCATGTATTGATACAAACGATTTAATAGAAAATCAGGAAGACAAATTCAAATAGTAAAGTCAAGGTCAAAAGAATAGAGTCAAAGTCAGAATATTTGCATTTACTGCAGACGCCCTTATCCAGAGTGTCTCACATGTTATCACATGAGGGTTTTGAGGGTTCTTTTGAGAACAGTTGAAGGTTAAGGGCCTTACTCAAGGGCCCAACAGTGGAAGATTGGTGGTACTGGGGCTTGAACCCCGACCTTCTTATCAGTAACCCAGAGCCCAATCCACTGATTCACCAGTGCCTGATTTTGTTTATTACATTTATCATATTATACTATAAAACACTATACATGCTTAGCATAAACAAATCTGCAGGTAGTTGAATAATGATGAACAGAAACAAAGGAAATTGTATAACACAGTAAAACGGACATCTGACACTCAACGCAACAGACTGGGAAGAGAAGCTTTCTCTGTGCCACGTGGTCTTGGTGTACACTGCACTGTAACGCTTGTCAGATGGGTGTAGTTTAAACAGTTTACGAGCTGGACGTGAGGAGTCTGCAGACCTGCTACCTGGCCTTTTTCTGGCCATCGACCGGTACAAATACAACCTCTGCTGGGCCTTCTTCTGTACGGTGTTTATGTGGGACATCCCCTTCAGGTCTTGAGAGAATGTAGTTCGCAAAAACTTGAAGGTATCCATGGTAGACACTGTGTTGGGGATGGTGAGGGGCGAGAGTCTTGGACGGGCTTCTTCTTAAGTTCACTTTCATCTCCACAGTCTTGAGCAGGTTCAGCTCCAGGTGGTTCTGACTACACCAGAGAACGAGCTGTTCCACCTCCCATCCAATAACAAACGCATCAGTGACCCTGATCAGGCCAATGAAAGAGTTGTCATCTGTGAGCTTCAGGAGTATCACTGAGGTCTCCCTGAGGTACAGTCATCGCTCTGTGTAAAGAACAGCAGCAGGGAGAAGACACACCCTTGGCGTTCCAGTTATGATGAACCGGGTGCTGGATGTGATGCTCCTTAGCCTAAACTGCTGCCACCTGTCAGTCTGAATGCAATTCTTCCATATGTCCCTGGGTAGTCGAGATGATGCAGGTGCAGACCCATGTTAAGTGCAGGGGGGCCTGTGATGTGCTTCAGGTGGCTTAACACCAGTCATTCAGAGGATTACTTGACCACAGAATTATAGTGAATTACAGTGACCTCTTGTGGATGGTTTTGCAATTATTTTTATGCTCTGAATATTTTTGTCTCACAATGTTAGAAAATTCTTCAAAACTGTCTCAGATCGAGCTCACACCCAAATTTTAATCAGTTATTTGGTGGCGGAAGACTCGCACTTGGTTGAAATTTCATGGAACACCAATAAATTGATTTTTCTAGTTATTATGGTCACCGTCACACACGACCAATCTCATAAAAAAAACTAAACAGCTGTGACTAATCATGTGCTGAATAGTCCATCGTAGGGACCCAGTAGTCATTGTCTGAAATTATATTTTCTAAGTGACAATAATGTTATGAGGAATTTGGGAAAATGTTGTCCATAGTTTATGGAACAAAAAAATGTGTTCATATTCCTTAAACAGGTACTCATGAATAGTAAAACCTGAGAAACGGATCATTTTGCAGTAGTCTCTTAATTTGTTATTTTTTTACAGCTGTATACACTGTAAAAACTAAAAAAAAGTAATAAAATGAGTGATGCATTTGAAAAATTACTTATCCTGAAACTAGTGTAGCCAGACTAAAAACAAGTGGATTTGTTTGTCCTTTCCTCTTTTTCTTTTCTTAAGCCAGTCTGACCACTTACCTCCGGTCCGGTTACCGTTGCATGCTCGTGTTGCTCTTTCACCGGTCTTGTCTTCCTCACCCAGCTCGCATCATTCACGCCAGCTTCCACAGACGCCATGTACGTGTTTTGTGTGTGTGTTCATGATTATCGGGACAAGGTGGAGCAGCTGTCTGGGTGGTGTAGGAACAACACTGTGGTGCTTATCACCCACAAGACCAAGGACCTGGTTGTTGAGAGGGTAGCTTTAGGTTTCTTGGCATGTACGATGGTGAGGATCTGGCCTGGAGCACAAATACCACTCACTTAATGAACAAAGCCCACAGAGACTTTATTCTCTGAGGATACTCAAGAAACACCACCTCACACAAGAACTGCCTGTGTTCTTCTATAGGTGCTCAGTAGAAAGTATCTTAACGTGTCCCATCTGTGTGTGGTATGCGAGTTGCACTGCAGAAGAGAAAGAAGCACTTCAGAGGGTTATGACACCTGCCCAGGAAATCACTCACTCCCCGCCAGACCAGTTTCTGCTGTCTAAAAATAGCCTGGACAACAATCAAGACCCTACCCACACAGGACACTCTGAGACTTCTAATCACACTGGTATGATTAAAGAGTCTGAATGCATTGATTGGCTTTACTTCTACTGGGGCATTAGGCAACTGTGTGATCATGTATCCACAGTAGCAGCCTTCTTTCCTTTTCAGAGTCACTGAGTCTGATGTGCCCAAGTTGCATAAACTTGATGAACCCTACTGGAAAGGTCACCCTGAAAAACCTGGGCAGCTTGTTGTGCTGGACAATGACATTATCCAGCCAGGTGGCGAGGTCAGTGAGGTCATCACGGGAGACTTGATCATCACGGCATACCAGTTCATGTTGTAACCATAACCCTAGCACTAACTCTATTCCTAACCCAAGACCCTGCATCCTCAAATGGAAAAGTATGTAGTAAGTGCAGAACACAGATTTGTGCTTGATGAACATTTACATAAAGAAATCCAATATTTGCAGTCGGTACCCTTGGCTGGGGTCAAACCAAGGACTCAGTAAAGCAATAAGAATACAAACAAATGACTCGTAGTGCATATGAAGGCCATGTGGATTTTTGTATTGTCTTTTTGTGTGTGTGCGCCTGCTTGTGTTTATGGGTGTTTTGTGGTCAGGGGTTTAGTCCACATGTCTACATACCCATCAACGATACTCTGTTCTGTGTTAGTATCCCCCTTTCTTTGTAATCTCACTGA
>JBCNYG010000019.1:9800198-9810381 GCA_039654305.1 Porochilus rendahli
TCTACATTCGTCCCTCTTCCTCTCTCTCTCTCTCTCTCTCTCTGTCTCTCTCTCCCTCTCTCTCTCCATCTGTCCCCCCTCTCTATCTGTGTGTCTCTCTCTATCCGTCCCTATCTCTTCTCCTCCTCTGTTCTTTCTTCAGTTTCTCATCGTTGTCGTTTTCATTTTCTTTTCTGTTTCTTCCTTTTATCTTCTCTCCCTTTCTACTTTTTCTTCCTCTTAACTTTGATCACTCGTCTTTTCCCATTACTTTTTTCTCGTCTTTGTCAACCCCCACTCACTCTCTCATTCATCTGCTCTCCATCTTCTCTTTTAAATTTCCGTTATTTTGTTTTATGTTTATTTAATTTGTGGGTGTGTTTTTGTTTTTCGGTTTTATTTCGATCCGGTTTGTTTTTCTTTTCCTCCCACAGCTGTTTTTATCCCTTTTACATCTTCCACATTTAAAATCTTTGTTCCTCGTCATCTTGCTTTTGCTGGTGTTCTTTCAACCACTTCGTCTCTCTTCCTTTCTTTTATGGTTTATTTCTCTCTCTCCTTCCTATTCCCCCCCCTCCATGCAGTATCAGAAAGTGTCCTGCAGGTGGTGCTGTTCTTATCTTTTTCATTTCCTTGTGAAAGTCCCAACTGTGTCAGGAAGGAAAACTAACTCCGATGTAAATGATGACAGATGTGCTTGCAGCTATGTGGATTGCTGTGGGATTCTTGGCTGTCTGTGGAGAGTTTTTGTTTCCGTGATGAAATAATGGATTTTCCAGCGGATTTGTTTCAGCGTATTGGGGTGGATGGGAGGGGGTGAATAGGTGGGTGAAAGTGAGGTATGTGTGTGTGAGGGGTTTTTTTGGTGATGGGTTGTTTCCTGTGTGCAGCATCAGAGACGCTCGATGCCGTGGACGACGTTGAAGCAACTCAGATAGAAAAATCAACATCTGGTGCCTCGTCTGAGAAACCGTCAGGACGCAGAAACCCCCCCGGGGGCAAATCCTCCCTCATCCTGGGTTGATCCTCTATCCCTCTTTCTCCCTCTTTCCTTCTCTCCCTCTCTCCTAGTGCTGAATCATATCACATCTCGAGTAAACCCACATTTACAGCTTCTGGTCCACAGAGTGTGTGTGTGTGTATGTGTGCGCGCGCGCTCTGTTTTGTTTACTCTGTATATTTTGGTCATGTGATTATAGAAGTGGATGAATTGTCTCTGTTCCACTTCTTGTTCAGTGTATGTTTGGAATTGGCTACTGCACACACACAGACACACACACACACACACATCCCCCTCGTCTCTTCATCACGTGTTTAATGTCAACAATTTATTTCTCCAAAATGTAAAGCTGAGCGTCTCGTCCGCCCTGTTTCTGTTTCCTGGGTTTCTAAGAGTTTAAGATGTTTGTGTGCATTTCTACGTCTAATAAAATATTACTATCAAACTCTGTGTGTGTGTGTGTGTGCGCTTTCACTGGCCATTTAAATCAAGTGATTAGTGATGACCCAAAGCCGTGTAGTCCAGGACATAATTATTGGCAACGTTTAATATGAAAAAAATTATTTTTGTTTGCTGGGGTTTTTTTTTTTTTTTTGGTCATGTGACCTGAAATTCTATCAATTATTTAAAGATCAAGGGATCGTTATTGTTGCATAAACAATAATGAACAAAATCAGTTTGGCAGCAATTACAAAATGCACCGAAGACAACTAAGGGACTGCAGTAGGCTCTATATGCTCGTATACCCACATCCACATATACACACGTTTAGAGACGTACACAGAAGGGGGCGTGATATGAAAAGGTTCACGGGGTGCACAGGGCGAGGGGTGGAGCTATTTATTCATAACGAGCTTGATGCTAAAATATTAAATGATGTTCGAGACCTGCTCTAAACACGAGTATTCAACATAAAGAGTAATGTTCCATCCAGAACGGCGGTCTGCGTGACGCTTATTCAGTCATTGTGTGATGATGGTGGTGATGAGGATGATGGTGGTGGGGATGATGAAGGAGAAAGATGGCGGCGAAGGTAATGGTATTAAATATACAGGGAGAAAATGAGAGTGATGATGATGGTGGTGATGTCACTAGGTTGAATGTATTACATCATCCTGGTTTGAGTTGTTGGTTGTGCAGGTTGAAGATTTTTATTAATTAAATTTTCTCTTTCCCTCACTGCAGCTCTCAAGTCCCTCAAAGGCACATAAACCCCTAAACGATACAGATAGATTCAGCACAAACAAATAAAAATAAATATAAATAAAACATCTTACTCACTTCCACACTCAACAACAACCACCACAGCCACCACCACCACCAAAAACAACAACAATAACAACAAGGGAACTATGATAATCAAACCGGTCAGACATCATTCTCTCTCTCTCGCTCTCTTTCACACACACACTCTCTCTCTTTCATAAACTCTTATATACATACACTCTGTCTCATATTCTTGTTTTCTATCACACACACACACACGTACACACACACACGTACAGACACACACGTACACACACACACGTACACACACACGTACACACACACACACACACACACACACACACACACACACACGTACACACACCCACACACACGTACACACACACACACACATACACACACCCTCACACACATGTACACGCACACATGCGTGTTCTGTATTCGTCCATTCAACTAAATATGTTTTTTGTTTTCGTCTATCCATCTAAACAACCCCCCCCCCCTCCCCACCCACACACACACAGTCTGTGTAAGATCTTCCAGATATTCAGGGCACCAGTAAGACCGACCCAGCGTTAGGAGACCGACCCACCATTAGCTGCATGTAACAGCTGTTCTCCTCCACCTTTTATTCATGATAAAATAAAAGCTACTTGTTGCCTCTTTCCTGGAGTTTGAATGGTTTCTGTACACCATCAGATCCACACGGCTCCACAGATAACCCAGAACCAGACTTTCTTCTCTCAGGAAATGGATCAGAGCCAAGTTGTGCCACAGCACTGATTGGATAGAAGGTGTTGATTCGTTTTCTATAAGAGCAGCACTAACAATAGTGCAGCGCCCAAACACACATTCATATTATTGCACTTATTCTAAATACTATACTGTTTCTATAGTAACAGCCGTTCTGAACCGGTTTAGGGTTGGATTGCACATTGTGACTGAGGTGTGGGGGTTGTGTAGGAGATGGACGAATGAATATCAGGTTCCCCGCTGTAACCCAGAATGAGATACATCCTCAGATGCAGCGTAAACGCTATATAGTATATTATTTATTCAGTGCTGTACGCAAACCATAACTTTAGGGTGGACCAGAGCCGAAGCAATAAACAAAAATCACCAAAAGAAAACAACACACTTTCCCCAGTCTCCCAAAACAGAGGTCCCAAAACCCACACCCAACAAAAGGCAGTCACACCCCTGCCACCTGTGAGTGAGTGATCTTTGAGGTTCTTTGATACTTCTGGCAACAAATTGGACGTCTGTTTCTGGGTATCTACTTTAATAGAACATCTCTAGTTAGAACAAAGTCCCACAAATGGTCCCACCCCTGTTGGATTCGGTGGTGTAAGCCCAGCTCTACCTCTGAGCAGTGGTGGCTCAGTGGTTCTGGCTTACTGATCAGCTTACTGAATAGTATCACTATGCTACCTCTGCTCTTCTCACTTAAAAAAGTCTAAAATGCTAAAACACAGAGCACCTTAACAGGTATCATCCACCCAGGATTAAAGGTTAAAGTCTTTACTGTTAAACTTATCAAGTAACAAGTCTGATACTGACTAGCAGGAGATTTTAAGCAAAATAAAGGAAACATTAGAAAGCTGAGGGAGCGGTATGAGTTCAGACTCGTCCATGGAGAACCGGTCCTTTTAACTGGCGGCTTGGCCCATGAGACACTTTGCACTGGCACTTTGTGGTGGAGACATCAGAGCATTGTTAAAAATATAATTCATTTAAAAGAATTTTTAAATTCTTTTAAAAAACCTGAAGTCAGTTTTTGTTCACATGATTCTGTGTAGAAGTTTATTGGGAGAACAGGCAGATTACCAGTGAATAGACTCAGACGTGTTTTATCTGTCTGGTCGAAGCCTGTGTGTCTGCTGTGCAGCGAGAGTGCATTTATCGGGATGTAAAGAATATAAACTCAGAAGGTCTTTAAGAAACCCCACGCTAAAGCAGGCACAACTGTCCCACTGGGTTCTGATGCTTCACCAGAAGATTTTGGTGCTCGTGCTTTGGTTCACACGTGAACACCATTAAAACTGATAACCGCGCATCTCTCACCACACGCATGCGCACCACTGTCTGTGATTTATGAAGTGGATGAATATTGCAGGTAAAGTTTTATGCCGAGTGTTGATTTTCACTTTATCTTTTTCTTATTATAATATTTACAACTGAACCTTTCTGTTATTATTCATTTCTTTCTTTTTCCTTTTTCTCTTAGTATTATTAAAAAAGCCTTGTTTTTCTTTCTTGTTATTCACTTAATTCTCTTCTTCTATTTTAATATTGTTATTGTAATAATAATAATAATAATAATATTAATAACAATTATTATTATTATTGTTATTATTATTGTAAATATTAAATTTTTTTTGTAAAGGCATTACTGTGGTGCATTTGCAGTCATCCAAAAATGGAACCAAAACGTCACTATTTTCACTGATGACCCTGGTGGGTATTCTGTCTCTGTTGCAGTGACTTGGTATCACAGACCTGATAATCAATAAGACTTCCTCATTTGACAAAGGTGTACATGAATGCAACAGAAATTTGTACTGGGGTGGCAGAACTTGTACACTGTCATGCACAAACTCATTCCTGATTTTCCAAACCTTGTCGTCAAAGAAGGCTGCAAAATCACTAGTTGCCTTTAGGATGTATGATCCAGAAATTTGACTTCAGTGTTCTGACCTGACAGGGCACCCAGCAACAAGAAAAGCTTCTTTGCATCACCATCACAGTCTGTTACTGTCTTTTATTGAGCAAGCTGATTCTAGTGGCGTATTGGAGCTGATTCTAGTGGCGTATTGAAGCTGATTCTAGTAGAGTACTGAATCTGATTCTAGTGGAGTATTAAAGCTGAATCTAGTACAGTCCTGAACCTGTTTCTAGTGAGCTAATGAAGCTGATTCTAGTGGACAACTGAAGCTGATACTAGTAAAGTACTGAAGCTAATTCTAGTAGAGTACTGAAGCTGATTCTAGTAGAGTACTTAAGTTGATTTTAGTAGAGTACTGAAGCTGAATCTAGTGGAGTACTAAAGCTGATTCTGGTAGAGTACTGAAGCTGTTTCCAGTGGAGTATTAAAGCTGATTCTAGTGTAGTACTGAAGCTGATTCTGGTGGAGTAAACGAAACTGATTCTAGTAGAGTACTGAAGCTGATTCTAGTGGAGTAACAAAGTTGATTCTAGTAGAGTACTGAAGCTGTTTCTAGTAGAGTACTGAGGCTGATTCTAGTAGTACTGAAGCTGTTTTAAGCGGAGTACTGAAGCTGATTCTATTAGAGTATTGAAGCTGTTTCTAGTAAAGTACTAAAGTTGTTTCTATAAGAGTACTCAAGCTAATTCTAGTTCTGAAGCTGATTCTAGTAGAGAATTTAAGCTGTTTTTGTTAGAGTACTGAAGCTGATTTTAGTGGAGTGTTAAAGCCGATTTTAGTAGAGTACTGAAGCTGATTCTAGTAGAGTACTAAAGCTAATTCTAGAAGAGTACTAAGGCTGATTCTAGTTGGGTACTGAAGCTGATTCTAGTAGAGTATTGAAACTGAATCTAGTGGAGTGCTGAAGCTGATTCTAGTAGAGTACTGAAGCTGTATTTAGTAGAGTACTAAAGCTAATTCTAGAAGAGTACTGAGGCTGGTTCTAGTAGAGTACTGAAGATGTTTCTATTAGAGTACTGAAACTGATTCTATTAGAGTGCTGAAGATGTTTCTATTGGAGTCCTATAGCTGATTCTAGTAAAGTACTGAAGCTGATTCTAGTAGAGTACTGAAGCTGATTCAAGTGGAGTCCTAAAGCTGATTCTAGTGGAGTATTGAAGCTAATTTTAAAAGCCTACTGAAGGTGATTTTAGTATAGTACTAATGCTGTTTCTAGTAGCGTACTGAAGGTGATTCTAGTAGAGTATTAAATCTGTTTCAAGTAGAGTACTAAATCTGATTCTAGTAGACTATTGAAGCTGTTTGTAGTGGAGTATAAAGGTTGATTCTAGTAGAGTACTGAAGCTGATTCTAGTAAAGTACTGAAGCTGATTCAAGCAGACTACTAAAGCTGATTCTAGTAGAGTACTGAAGCTGATTTAAGTAGCGTACTGAAGGTAATTCTAATAGAGTACTGAAGCTGATTCTAGTAGCGTAGTGAAGGTGATTCTAGTAGAGTATTGAAGCTGTTTCCAGTAGAGTACTGAAGCTGTTTCTAGTGGAGTATTGGGGTTGATTCTAGTAGAGTACTGAAGCTGATTCTAGCAAAGTACTGAAGCTGATTCTAGTAGCGTACTGAAGGTGATTCTAGTAGAGTATTGATTCTGTTTCTAGTAGAGTACTGAAGCTGATTCTAGTAGAGTACTGAAGCTGATTCTAGTAGAGTATTGAAGCTGTTTCTAGTAGAGTACTGAAGTTGTTTCTATAAGAGTAATCAAGCTGATTCTAGTGGAGTACTGAAGCTGATTCTAGTAGAGTACTGAAGCTAATTCTAGTAGAGTACTGAGGCTGATTCTAGTAGAGTACTGAAGCTGATTCTAGTAGAGTACTGAAGTTGATTTTAGTAGAGTACTGAAGCTAATTCTAGAAGAGTACTGAGGCTAATTCTAGTAGAGTACTGAAGATGTTTCCATTAGAGTACTGAAGCTGATTCTAGTAGAGTACTGATTTTAGTAGAGTACTGAAGCTGAATCTAGTGGAATATCGAAGCTGATTCTAGTAGAGTACTGAAGCTAATTTTAGTAAAGTACTGAAACTGATTCCATTAGAGTACTGAAGCTAATTCTAGTAGCCTACTGAAGGTAATTTTAGTAGAGTACTGAAGCTGTTTCTAGTAGCGAACAAAAGGTGATTCTAGTAGCGTACTGAAGGTGATTCCAGTGGAGTACTGAAACTGATTCTAGTAGAGTACTAAAGCTGATTCTATTGAAGTACTGAAAATGATTCTAGTAGAGTACTGAGGCTGATTTTAGTAGAGTACTGAAGCTGATTCTAGTAGAGTATTGAAGCTGTTTCTAGTAGAGTACTAAAGCTGTTTCTAGTGGAGTATTGAGGTTGATTATAGTAGAGTACTGAAACTGATTCTAGTAGCATACTGAAGCTGATTCTAGTAAAGTATTGAAGCTGTTTCTAGTGCAGTACTGAAGCTGATTCTAGTGGAGTATTGAAGCTAATTCTAGTAGCCTACTAAAGGTGATATTAGTAGAGTATTAAGCTTTTTCTAGTGGAGTAGTGAAGCTGATTCTAGTAGAGTACTGAAGCTGATTTTAGTGGAGTAATGAAGCTGATTCTAGTAGAGTATTTAAGCTGATTTTAGTAGAGTACTGAAGCTGAATCTAGTGGAGTACTGAAGCTGATTCTAGTAGAGTACTGAAGCTGATTCTAGTAGAGTACTGAAGCTGATTCTAGTAGAGTACTGAAGCTGATTCTATTAAAGTACTGAAACTGATTCTATTAGAGTACTGAAGCTGGTTCTATTAAAGTACTGAAGCTGATTCTAGTGGAGTACTGAAGCGGATTCAAGTAGCGTACTGAAGCTGATTCTAGTAGAGTACTGAAGGTGATTCTTTAAATGTTCCCTTCACACTTCCGGGCGGGCTTTATTCCTGACCTTAATTGTTCGTCTCACAGTTTTCTGTGCAGTGGAGTTCATGACGATCTTTTGGAGAGCATGATCTGAGATGTAGTTCAGAACTTCAGCACAGGTCACTTTAAATGTGGACTTGCTAGTAATGACCAGATCTGGTGCATTTCAAAATCTGTGTGTGGGTCCATTCACAATGTTGATCCACATTTCACAAAGCTCTCTGAACGCCACAGCATCAGTATCACAGGCCTTGTTTAAGTGCACGTTGAAGACACCAACTATTAGAACATGCTGTCTTGCAGCCAAAACATCATGTATTATGTGAATTGGCTGATGAATAGACTCACAGAAGTTCTATTTAAAGAACTATATGGTGTTCCCCATAGTACTACAAGACAGATGGAATAGTTCTCCAAAGATATTATGTATTCCACATGTAGTCCTCAACACTTCATTCACAAGTTTGATGTTAAAATGTTTAATGAACAAGATTCAAACTCCTCCTCCATCTCTCATTCCTCTGGATGTTGACAGTAAAGTGTTTTCAGTGTCAATCAGTTTGGACATAATCACGTCAATATTATTACTGTTTTTCCAAGTTTAAGTCAGTGCAAAAAACTTCATATTCTATAAGTGCATTGTGTGCAGAACTTCTTTTGATTTGTTGTTAAGTGATTGAATGGGTCTCTGTTTCCTGAATCCGGCTCTCTATCCCCTTTTTGTAAAATAAAACATGCAGATGCCAAGATCCTTTATCTCACTGTGGTCGATGTCTGCAATCCCTGAAATGACAATATGTTTTTCAATCTTAATGATATGTATGGTGGTTGTTGTACTGGTGGTCTCAGAGGTGATGTTCTGGACACTCATCAGAATCCCTGGCTCTGTGTCACAATCTGAGGTAGTGGTTTGTAGACGGTGCCTTGCTGTTAAGTTTGTGAGGTGTGGTAGTAATTTGTAGACAGTCCCATACTGTTCTGTTTTAAAGGTGTGGCAGAAATTTGTAGACAGTCCTTTACTGTTCAGTTTTTAAGGTATGGGAGTAATTTGTAGACAGTCCCTTACTGTTCTGTTTTAAAGATGTGGCAGACATTTGTAGACAGTCCCTTACTGTTCAGTTTTTAAGGTATGGCAGTAATTTGTAGACAGTCCCTTACTGTTCTGTTTTAATGGTGTGGCAGAAATTTGTAGACGGTGACTTACTGTTCTGTTTTAGAGGTGTGGCAGTAATTTGTAGACAGTCCCTTACTGTTCTGTTTTAGAAGTGTGGTAGAAATTTGCAGACAGTCCCTTACTGTTCAGTTTTAGAGGTGTAGCAGTAATTTGTAGACGCTACCTTACTGATCATTTGGGTGGTGTGGTAGTACTCTGTAGATGGTCTCTTACTGATAAGTTTGAGAAGTGTGGCAGTAATTTGTAGACAGTCCCTTACCGTTCTGTTTTTGAGGTGTAGCAGTAATTTGTAGACGGTCCCTTACTGAACAGTTTGTGTGGTGTTGTAGTAAGTTTGTAGACAGTCTCTCACAGTTCGATTTTAGAGGGTCATGGGGGAGGCTGGTGCTCATCTCAGCCGACTCTGGGCGAGGGCAGGGTACACCCTGGACAGCTTGCCAGGCCATCGCAGGGCCATCAGTCAAACAACCATTCATACTCACACCTAGGGGTGATTTGGAACAACCAACTAGCCTACTGTGCAAGTTTTTTGACTGTGGGAGGAAACCGGAGTACTCGGTTGAAACCCATGCAAGCAAAGGGAGAACATGCAAACTCCACACAGAAACGCCTGAGCTGGGTGCTAACCACTACGCCACAGTGCCCACCTCAGTTTTAGAGGTATGGTAGTAATTTTGTAGACAATTCCTTACTGTTGTTTTAGAGGTATGGTAGTGAGTTTGTAGGCAGTCCCTTACCGTTCTGTGTGGCAGAAATTTGCAGTCTCTTACTGTTCAGTTTAACAGGAGTAGCAGTAATAATAACAGTTTGAGATGTGTGAAGTAATTTGTAAACTAATTGACCTGTAAACTAATCTCGCTCAACGAGGACCTCTAAACTAATCTCACTTAACAAGGACCTGTAAACTAATCTCAGCTAACAGAGACCTCCAAACTAATCTCACTTAACAAAGACCTGGAAACTAATCTCACCTAACAAGGTCCTCTAAACTAATCTCACTTAACGAAGACCTCTAAACTAATCTCACTTAACAAAAACTTCCAAACTAATCTCACTTTGGGGGCGGTGGTGGCCTGGTGGTTAAGCTGCTGGATTACTGATCCCAGGGTGGGGGGTTCAAGCCCCGCTATCAGCGGGTTGTCACTGCTGTCCCCCCCGTGCAGCTAACTGGGTTATCAAATGCCGGCCATGTCTCTCACTGTCTATGGTGAGAGGCATGTAAAAGAACCATTGC
>JBCNYG010000019.1:10018106-10033833 GCA_039654305.1 Porochilus rendahli
TCGTATACTCTCTCTAGTACACACACACTCGCATACTCTCTCTACTACACACACACTCGCATACTCTCTATAGTACACACACACTCGCATACTCTCTCTATTACACACACACTCGCATACACTATTACACACACACTCGCATACACTCTACTACACACACACTCGCATACACTCTACTACACACACTCGCATACACTCTACTACACACACACTCGCATACACTCTATTACACACACACACTCGCATACACTCTATCACGCACACACTCGCATACACTATTACACACTCGCATACACTATTACACACTCGCATACACTACTACACACACACACACACACTCGCATACACTCTATTACACACTCACATCCACTCTCTATTACACACACTCACACGCTCTCTCTATTACACACTCTCTCTATTACTCACACTCATACAGTCGGGAGATTAACGCGTTTCTGATCTTAACCCGCGTGCCGTCCGTCTGTTCTCCCAGCCTGCACGAGCACCGACCGTTCTCCAGAACCTTCTTCACCACCATGGTCCAGATCGAGAAAGAACAAGTGAGTGTAACACACACACACAAACTCACGAATCAATCAATCAATCAATCAATAAATTCAAATAATCAGCAGGGTTTGGTTCAGTAGCTTCATTTTCAGTTTATTGTTAAGAAATAAAATCAATTGTTTAAAAAAGTTAGAATTTTTCTTTTTATTATAATAATTATACTGGGTTATTTATTTTAATCTTGGGGTTCAGGAGAAGCCAAAGATGAGTCAGTTGAGGGATTACTATGAGCGAGCGCTGCGTGAATTCGGCTCCTCCGACGACGGTGAGTGATTTCAGTGCGGTTGTGTTTATTATTTCATGATGATTGTTTATTATCATACTTGATTGTTTCTATAGTAATGCCTGGTTCACAGGGGGCGTGGCCAGCAGAATCTTTAATGGGCGGGTGGTTGGCTGTTATCGCTGGGTGTGAACTGTGTGTGTGTGTGTGTGTGTGTGTGTGTAGATCTGTGGATGGATTACATCAAAGAGGAGCTGGGTATCCATGGTAACGCTGAGAATTGTGGGAGACTCCACTGGAGGGCGATGAAGAGTCTGAGCGGAGACAGTGTGGAACGCTTCAACACAAAATACACACTACTGCAAACCGGCCACATCTAAACACACACACACACACACACACACCCTGAACCTCCACCTTAAACCTTATTATTAGTGAATAAAGGACAAGTTCCATCACATACTCGCCGTCCTGTTCGTGTTCTCATTTTATTTGTAGGAATTAATTTGATTTGAATTAACTTTGACCTTTAGTAGCAGTGTTCAATCCGAAACCAAAACACTGAGCGTCGGCCTATGAAAGAGCGGATTGTTGGTACGGTTGTTGTTGTTGTTGTTGTTGTTGTTGTTGTGAACATGTTTGACTCAGGAGTTTTCCAGAAATAAACATTTTATGTCGGTTGGGATGAGAAGTGCGGGTTCGGTGTTTCTCTGTTTAAACCTTTACCTGCCTTCTGTGTTAGCCCAGATGAGGGGCGGGGTTACACCGTGAGGAGGTCACCAATCACCATCATTCCATTCAGCGACACCGACCTGCTCCTGGAGGGCCGATGTTTTAATCTTGGTGATAATTTCAATGAGGATCGCCGAATGTTAAACCCGTTACACGACTCTCGCTCTAGCCACACAAACATCACTTCCGGTTGCGTTATTTTTATTTTTATCCGCTCGCACACTTGACTGCCTTCCTGTGAAATATTAAGGGTGAAATGGGAGGCTGTGCTGCAGGTCGCTAGCGGACAGTTCAGAAGAAACAGGGAAAACTTTTTGCTTCACCTCTAACTGTTACCAAGATGCATTCACAGAATGTTTATTTAAATTAAACATAAAATACACCCCAAAGAAAGAAATAAAATAAAACTTCACATGAACAAATGGAAAGAAATCAGGAAGTTGAAAAATATGATTTGGGTGGAAGTTACAGAAAATAAAATCGAGATAAACAGAACAAAAGCAAATAAGTTTTTATACACAAACAGATTACGTGTAAACATATAACCCCGCCTCTCATCAGCTGTGATTGGCTCCAGCTTCCATGTGACAGTTAAGTGGTATTGATAAACGATCCCTGGTTTCAGACTGGTCGGCACGGTGGTGTAGTGAGGTACTGCGGTTTCCCTCCACAGTCCAAAGACGTGCATAATTATTGTTAAAACAGGATTATCGTGTGCGTTTGTACAGCTGGCTGCCGAGGACCATCAGCGCCACAATCAACAGGCCGATAACACACTGCTGGGCGAAGATGATCTTCCCCTGATAAAACACATAGTACAGCAGATCCCTGTAGATCGTGTGCATATCCATAATATGGTTCTGCTGTTTGTGTGAGAGTTGCTGCAAAAACGTTAAGTGGTCATTCAGAGCCTTTATTTGTTCTGGTTCTTCTTGGGTGGAGTCTTTCATGAAAGAACCATATTTCCACATATTTTCCAAACCCCGCATCAGAAGATCGTTCTTTACAATGGACTCCACAACGATCCAGACGCCGCTCAAGAAACTGAGAGCCATGGTGAGGTTTTCTGAAAGGACACATGGATTTAACATTTATAGAAGGAGTCTCCAGTGTCAGTGTAAAGGTAAAGCTGTGACTTTGATACATAATGAACCCAACAATCCATTTGTACTGCAACATAAAAATAGAATGTAATCATGCCCACACTGAGACTAACACGTCTCGGACCAGCTTTTCTGAAATACTAAAGGCGGAAATCACTCGGTGCTTCTCAGTATGTTTTTCACACGACTACACCACATATCCAGTGTATCATACAGGAAAAATAATCCAAAACGAAACCAAACCTACATGGGAACATTATTCTGTGGCTGTCACTCACTGGATCAGGAGAGAAAGGGTGTGGTAGATAAACACACGTCATACATCGAAGATTAGAAATAAAACCCCTGCAGCTCGTCTCCAATTTTAATAAATTCATTCGTTTTCTAAGCTGCTTAATCCTTATTAGGGTCACGGGGAGGCTTGCACCCATCTCAGCCGACTCTGGGCGAGGGCGGACAACACCCTGAGCAGCTCGCCAGGCCATCACAGGGCCAACACGCATCTATTCACACTCACTCTCACACCAAGAGGCAATTTTGGAACAGCCAATTAGCTGTGCATGTTTTTTGACTGTGGGAGGAAACTGGAGTACCCGGAGGAAACCTGCCATGCAAACACAGGGAGAAACATGTAAACTCCACACAGAAACGTCCTGAGCCCGGGACTCGAACCCAGGACCTTCTTACTGTGGAGCAGATGTGTTAACCACTGCGACACCGTGCCGCCCAAAATCATATTCAATAATAATATTAACCGATTCTTTAATTCCCTGAATGGTTCCAACTGTGGAGGAGCTGCTGAAGGATTATATAAGATAATTTCTATTAGATTTATAATCTCTACTGTGCACCGTTTAATAATATAAATATCAAAGCGACCCTCTGACCTGCTGCTGAAGTCGTGAAGTGTTCTCGGCGTCGCGGTGGAGTCGCGCTGCTGCTTTCTCGATGTCGGTCTGGGTGGAAGTGTAGTGATGATGTGCGGAGAGAGAACTCACCTTGTGAGAGTACACACCCTGACATGCTCCACTACATACTTCCCCAAAACACTTTCATTTTCATTCACAAACAAAACTTTCATTTAACACAGAAATAAAGCATGTTGCTTATTAATAAACATCTTCATCCCGGAGTTTACGGTGTTGTTTCTCCTGAATGCATCACGAACTGGTTCCATCTCTAGAATGAAGAACCTTTCTTCTTTGCAGGTTTGATGTAAACAAGGTTTTGTTATTATATGATAATGATGATGATGATGATGATGAGGAGGAGGAGGAGATTTGCACCTTGTAACCAGCGTGACCTTCCCTCCATAGTGACCTTGACAGATTACCTGTTAGGTGATTACTAGGTTCATGTGAAGCTAATTTTAAAGATTTGGATTCCTAAACACTTCTTCTGGTTAAAGGAAGGAAGGAAGTTCATATTCTGCTCTGTTTGTTGACACAAGGTTCACCTGGTTTACAGGA
Organism: Porochilus rendahli; assembly: GCA_039654305.1. NCBI lineage: Eukaryota > Metazoa > Chordata > Actinopteri > Siluriformes > Plotosidae > Porochilus > Porochilus rendahli. The sequence continues at coordinate 10,022,201 of JBCNYG010000019.1, forward strand.
AATCGACGGTGTGCAGGTATCCAGCCAGGTGAAGCCTACAGTGTGTTGTGTATATGATATTTGGGCAGAGATATAATTTTTGGAATGTTGTCTCTCTGCACCAACACAGTGGATTAGAATAAAGCAGTCAGGGTGTAACTGCCTTACAACAGAGTCACCGAGTGTCACCGGCTTCCCTTTTCTGAAGTGCTTGGATTAGCGCTACGGCTATTCATAAAAAACCACCAAAAACAAACAACAACAACACCCTACCCACTGGGTTCTGATTGTATACTGAGCCCATTTCCTAATGAACCAGTATCAGAATGTATTCACAGATTGTGACTATAAAGCACTTCTGTAAGTCACTCTGGATGTGGGTGTCTTCCAAATACCATAAATGCTTTACAGGAATACTGAGCTTCCTCCCTTAAGACACTTTAGCAGGGTGTTACTGTAGCTGGCTTCAAGAACTCTGTGACTAAGTGTCATTCTGCCTTTAGTTTTATCTTTAGAAACTGAAAAGAAAGAGGAGAAGAATAAGGAGGAGAAGGAGGAGGAGGAGGAGGAGAAGCCCATGTGCTTTTGATTTTTAAGTCGTTATCTCTTTGTACTCAGAATTCTATTCCAATTAGTTTTGTAGCATTTGACTGAATCTGAACAGAAAGTATAACTCAATACACTGAAGAATTCAGGAGCATGAAAAAGAGACCGCAGGGGTGCGGGATGATTTGATAATATTTGTCAAAACCCTCATTTGGTGATTCCGAATCCTCTTACGGACAGACGGAACTTATTTATTCTGCTTTGCTTTACTCACCTTCAGTGATGGTGGGCGAACACAATAAAACTGCTTAAAATCAAATTACTGCCTTTATCGCGTTTAAGTTTCTACTATCAGCCGTGATTATAAGTAGTGTCCCGCCCATAATACACCCATAACACATCTAAAACATGCCTATAACATGTCTAAAACATGCCTATAACACGTCTATAACACGCCTATAACACGTCTATAACATGCCTATAACACGCCCATAACACGTCTATAACATGCCTATAACATGTCTATCTATCATGTCTAAATCTACAGGTTCGGGTTCAGTTCCTGCCTGTGTGTGTGTGTGCGCCACATTCCATACCTTTCAACACCTCTCCTGGTTACCTGTACTGTCTGTAGAGAACCTTCAGCCTGACAAAATGACTCACAAATGATAATCTGAAACTTGGAATCATTTTAAATATTTATGTTTGATTCAGTGACACAACAAACAGGTTCTTTCTCTCTCTCTCTCTCTCTCTCTCCCACACACACACACAAACACACACACACACATTCCCCAGACTGAATGTTTATAATATCTCCTCTTTATATCAGAGTAATCTGTAATATGATATTTCACTATTATCAACTGATTCAAAACAAATAAACAAACCCATTCCAGTCCTGGAGGAGTCCCGTGTGATCGTCGTCTTAAAATCCTGAAGACGGCGCTTGGAGATGTTAAAGTTCAGCCGAATGTAATGGAGCAGAACTTCTTTAACAAATTAGTGTTATTAACGATGATGTAACAAATGATCATCGCCATCAGTATAAACATGAGGATCAGTACTACTGACAGTTGGAGGATTAAGCTCTCCTGCTGCTCAATGACGTCCTGCTGAGTCTGAAGGCTCCTCTCCAGGACCGTTATGAAGTTCCTTTGCTCCTTCATGTGTGTGTTCAGAATTTCGATATGTTTCTCTGCTGCGCCTTGCTGATTGTAGTCGTAGATGGTGTATCCGATGGTCCAGACCAAATACAAGCCATCCAGGAACGCCATTATAATTCGGAGATACCGTCAAGAGCCAGGACACAGACACCTGAGGAACACCACACGCAGAGACTCCACTTCAGCATTTGCGGGTTTACTCCATTATTATTAATGTTACGCTTTGATCAAGGTGCAGGATATCTACCCAGTACTTTAACATATTCAATAATTATGCGCTGAACCTGAGGAGAATGGCGCTGAACAGTCGATGAGATGGAACCTGCGGAGGCGCATAATTGTTTTAGTGTCTACACTACACGGGACTAGAAGAAAAAACTTCACTGAAATGAGATTCTTATTTATTACATTATTTATATCTGTGAGCCGCAAGCAGACGAACACACAGGTGTCACATTAACTCAGAGAGCAAACTACAGACTAAAGCGAGAATTTTACCCTTTATTTTTATATATTTTATGACATGAGGTCAGTCAGGTGAGCGCTAACGGCGTCTGTTTAGCCTCCTCATTCAGTACATTCTACATACACTCCATGAAGCTGTTTTAGTATATACTACACGGAAACCCAAGAAAAAACCTAGAGTTGTACTCCGAGTATAAGGTGCCCTTCACCAGGTACCAGTGGATTGTTAGAACTCGACATAATTATAACAAAATGTCCCCCCCTAGTGGATGTCTGATTAACAATGTGCTATGTATTATAAAATCAGCATTGTTTCGGAATTGAAATTTTTTTCAACTTGCTCCCATGCATGGATCACTTCCAAAATGTATGGATTGTTACCTGTACCCCACCCTACTCTAAAAAAAAATTGCATCCAAATCCGTCCGTAACCAAGTTTTTTTGCACAAAAACTAACAAACAACACCAACCCAGGTAAAAATCTCCTGGCAGCTTTATGGTTTTCTTTTCCATTTAAAGTCTGGTAACGATGACGCTGCTGCACTTCGAGTGTGAGAAACTGTGAGAGTCTGTCATTTTGAATTAAGAGTTATCCACTCAGGATAACATTTACATCTCCCAAATATTGAGCCAGCCAGAAAACACTGTTCCCATGCAGTATATACTATAATACAATACACACTGGGATGTTTTCCTTCTTTGGGATATTTATAAAGTATAATAGAATAATATTAGAAGAGAAATAATAATAAATTAATAAAATCAAAATGGATTAAATAGATTGCGGAGGTGAATCACGGTATACAGAGCTGCGGTAGGTTCCTGTATCCTGATTGGCTGGAAGGGATTGATCAGTTTTGAACTCATCCACAGGGACTCAAACAGCAAACACACCACTAATAATAAAGAAATTTGAATAAATGTAGGTTATGATGCGGTGAAATCTATTTACTTATCGCTTAATGAGGGAAGGCGTATCCAGTGTCAGCGCTCGGTGACAGTCTAAGGTAAAGCTGTGAGGGATTAAAAAGAGAGAGAAAAGGTGATGATGAAAGGAAGAATGGGACCTTGAGATTACCACAATATTAACCGGAATTATGAGAAAACGTGTTCTTTAATCAACAATAGTGATTAAAAGTAACAATGTCATCACTGAAGCATGGGGAGTGACATCATCCTGGTGAGTGTTTTGTTGTGTGTGTTTACTGGTTGAGGCAAAAACAGCAGCACTAACGAGTTCAACCAGTCATTAGGAAAAATATTCAAGGATGAAACCATGTTCTGGAAAATCAATAAACAAACTGCAGCACCATGTGATGTTCTGGTTAAAGGCCTGAATGGATGTGAGACACACAGGAATGTGTTCAGGGGAATCTTTCAGAAAACAGGTTTAATGAACTTCGAGTCGAACTGTGAACCCGGTGTCTTTTGATCTGTTTTTTTTTTTTAACCAATCAGTACTGAGTTTAATGTTTACTCAGAGTTAAATGTGTAAATACAAAAATCCACCAATGAGGCTCAAACACTATGATTCACCATGGCAACCAGCATGGAAAAAAAAAAGATTGTTGTACTTTTCCAATAATGACCTACACATCCCAGGGCTGCCTGTAGGGGGCGCGCAAGACAAAAACTTTCATGGTGAGAAAAACAATCTGCTCGAAATCGAAAATAAAGTGTTTGATGTTTGTTTCATTTCCCATGAATTTAAAAATATTTTTTAAATGTTCGTGTTGTGTAGTTTAATCATTATTATACTTTAAAATGAGGCTTGACATTTTAAGAATCTAATCCTTACACTGTGATCTAATCAGGGTCTAAAAATTCTCTCCATTTACGGATTAAAGTAAAGTTAAACTAAAGACTAAAGATTAAAGACCTTCAGTGCCGCCCCTGTCTGACAGACGCTCCAGTCTCAGACGGGTCAGGAGGATGATGGTGAGAACATCAGGGTTAAAACTTCCACTAAACCTGTTTATGAAATTCCCTCAGGGGTTAAAACACGGCTGGAGGAAAAGATTGTGATGTTCAGTTTCAATCAGATCAATACAGTCCACATCTTAATCTGCTCAGTCTTAATAAAGTATAAAAATACAATAAACTGGTCCTCTGACCTGGCAAAGTTCTCGAGGTGTTCTCCGTGTGATGGTGTGTGTGTGATGGTGTGTGTGTGTGTGTGTGTATATATGAAGGAAGAAGATCATACCTTGTAAGCCAACATTCCATCAGTAGACACCACAGCTCATTTAAATCTCATTTTACTATTTTAACCATAAAGCCCCGCCTCTCTTCTAAAAACACCATTTCCCATTAGTGGAGGTGCAACCACACGCCAGCACTGCTCATCAAATCATGAAAGAGAAAGAACATAAATATAATAAACAAACAAACAAACAAACAAACATCTCTCAGATATGGAACACGTTTTCATTTTCCCACTTTAAACGTAAAAAGTACAGGATATAAAGCGACAGTCCTGTACTCCGGTCGAGAGCACAACACTTCTGGATAAATTCTGTTTTTCACCTTCATTCAAGTGAAGAGTTAAAGCATTTACCGCATCTGCACTGTTGAGGACGCCATTTGGGTTCTTGGGTCTGATCCTCCTTTCCTCAGTAAGTTCAGTATCTTCAGAAGATCAATTAATCTAACATTCAGAGTTCCTCCTTCCATTTTCCCACACAAAGTTCTGAGAGGATCTAAATAGGAGATTTCTGAAAGTGAAGCCTTACCCAACAGGTTCCACTTCCTTAAAGGAACCGACGGCGTGTACAGGAATGATCCAGATTCTCTAGTAAACTGTAAACAGTAAACCCGAATCTGTTTGAAATGAGTCTCTTTAGCACTGTTGTGGAATAACACATTAATATAAACTGTGCTTTAACATTGTGCTGTGTGAGGTTTGCACAGAGAAAGAGTAAGTATGAAAGAACACATGCTGGGATTTCTCTGTACTGGTCGAGTAAACGAGGTTAATAAGTAGATCATCACATCAATGTAAAATTCACCTCACTTCGGAAGAAGGCGTCCATCCAAATCAGCATTCGCAGGCGCACTCAGGGAATGGATTTAAGCCTTCTCCTTCCATCGTTCACGTGTGGAGCGTTACGCCTTTCACTGGCTGTCATGATGTTATGGCATCTTCCTTGCTTCTCTTTGTTGTTTTCTAGTTTTCAGTTTATTCCATGTTCTTGGAGTTTTCTTTGCCTTGTGTTACTTTTCATCGTTTGAACTTTGTTAGCCGGCTACATGCTATATTTACTTGTTTCCCGTATCTCTGGAGTAGGCATCCTGTCTCCACCTGCTGTCATGACGGGGATCTTTTGGCTTGTTTCTCTTCCTTCTAAAACTGATAAAGATCATAGCGCAGGGTGCAGCTAAGTAACAGCTAACTCTCTGGATGATGCGCACAGGTCCACATGTGATTTCTTGCTCACTTGTCAACCACTCAGGTTGCACATACTGTAATTGCCATGTAATAATTCTCAACATTATTATAGCAGGTTTTGTTAATAATCTCCTATCAAGACTCTCTCTCTCTCTCTCTCTCTCTCTCCTTGACCCAGCGGGATCTTAAATATCTCTAAACCGTATCATTAAATACAACATACTGATCTACTTCCTTTAATAAGAGTTCTACAGCAAGTGCCTTTTATACTTCACAACAGTGTGTTATAAAAGGATTAACCAATCACTGAGTTCGGTAACACACACACGCCCAGAAAAATTCATAAATAAGCATTTCACTGCATATTGTACTGTGTATAATTTGTATGTGGCAAATAAAATGTGAATTTGAAAATCAGAACCTTTTGACCAATCAGGACCTAGAATTTAACAGCATTGTGATAAAGGTCTATACATCACCAGTGTCTTCTCTGCTTTCTATCCATCACTCACACATACATACTTTTATACATCATTCAAAAAAACACATTAAAAATGAGAATTTTATTACGTTGCTCATTATGAACTCCATCAACACTCACGTGTTATTGAGAATAAATGAAGGAAATATTCCAAACTTTACACGAGTTTTTTTTTACACATTATAAAATAAAGAGTAAGAAATATTAAGGTCACTTTCTGATGCACTGGTTAATGTTGTACTGATGAGTCGGAGTCATTAAACCAGATGCAGCGAGTTAAATATTATAAAATTATCCAATCACAACTCGTTGATGAAAATCTGAAATTGTGATTAAAACAGAGTTTAATACGGGGATCTGAGGAACCACAAGATTCCCCTGAACTTCAGCCATCATGAGGAACGAGAAGAAACACCACAATTCTTCAATTCTTTCATAACGACTTTGAATGGGCTGAATTCATGTTCAAAATTCCAGAATTTCAGAATTTTTAAATTCAGAATTACATAAGTATAAGATACGAGAAGTTCAGAATTTCAAAGGTTACAGATTTCAGAACTAAAAATCTTCACATCATCAGAAGCTTCACATTTCAGAAGTGCAAACTTAAAAAAGTTCAAATTTAGAATTTCAGAAGTCAGTCATTTGTGAACTCTGTCATTTCAGTGTAGAAACTTCAAAATTTCAAGTTTGAGAGAGCCACATCTCAGAACTTCTGAATTTCAGAAGGTTTATCATTCCAAAGATCCAGATTTTATAAGTCCACGAATTCAGAGGTTCCAAAATTTCAAAAGTTACAAATTTCAGAACGACTGAATTCCACAGTTTCAGAACCTCATCATTTCAGTATTTTAAAACCAGCTCAAGATGCGAACACCTCGGAACTGATGAATAGCTCCACACTCAGCTGTTTGGAAAAACGTCAGAGGAGGAAACGTGTTTAGAGAACCTGGAGTTAGTGATGAAATAATCATGGTTAAACCAAACAAACAAAAACAATTCCAATATATTTAAACTCATACACTTTTAAACACCACACTGGGATTGCTCCGCCCCCCTTGGCAGTGTTCATCTCTTACAAACACGCCAAAAACACATCAAACCCTCATGGCACCGTCCGTAACAGCTGGAACTGGTGACAGTAAGCGCTCGTAACATCTCCCATGCTTCAGGATTGACTCTAGTGCTTCCTCAGCAGTATGTAAGTCATCAGCGCCACCAACACGGCGGTCAGCAAACCAATAATGCACTCGTGCACCGTGATGGCGCTCTCCAGGGTGTGTATACGCTCCTCCATGGCACTAGTGTGGATGTAGTCATAGATGGAGGCTCCGATGCTCCACACAGCCCACACGGCGTCCACCAGGGCTTTCAAAGTAGGAGAAACCATCGAGGGAGAGAGAGAAAGAGAGAGAGAGAGCGAGAGAGAGAGAGAGAGAGCGCAGGTCTGAAACACGATCACTGTTCTCACACACTCTCTCCTCCCTGAGGAAAAAACCAGGACAGATGAAAACAGATTCAGAAAATTCATTGTGTTTAATATGATGACAGAAGTAGAAGGAAGCAGAAAGCTGGAGATGAAAATATAGGAACGAGATCAGAGTGAGGACAGAACCCTGAGGAACACCACACTGTACTTTATAAAGCTCTAAAACTGTTTCCACTAATGCTACTGGACTCGGAGAAGTCGGATAAGTGACCTCTAACCTCAAAGTGAGCATCATCTGACCAAGTCGGGTTTATATTCTCCACTGACTCGTCAACGTTATTTTATTCTTCACTGATTTACTAAAGGATTCCGTTCACATCACTGTGGGATACTGTGAGTATCTTTTTAAAGCTGGTTAGTGTGTTTTTATAAACATTAATAAATCATTATTTATGTTGGGGGAAAAACAATCACGTCATGGATACAAGGTGCGACTTTGAAAAAGATTCGCAAAACCTTCAATGTTAAAACTGTAGTGTTCCTGATTAACAGCGTCGTGTACTTCCGGCATGTGTGTGACGTCATCATCCCCAGCACCCAGGATTCATGAATCACTGTTTTTTCATTTCCTAGAAATATTTCACATGAAATGCACTCACTGAAGATCCTCAGATGGTGACCGTGTGGTGAAGAGAATCATCTGATCATCCGCCAGGCTGAAGGTCTCGACTTTATTTATATTCGAGGCGGAAGATTTTGATTAAAAACCGGTTCAGCCGCTGCATTTCCGCCCAAAACCACAGCGAGGGCGGGGCTTCACTCCCAGTCACGTGACACACAACACTACACCTCGGGACAAATGTATTAAAAAAAGAAGCTTCTGCTTTTATCTCTAAATTTCTCATCATCACTGAGAGCTACAAAACGCCTGGATTCCTTTTCATGATTTTTAACCTTAAATAATTAACTCGTCAAATTACATTAAGAGCCACAAACAGCTGGGTTATATTTAGTAAAATATAATTATACGTACATATGTTGAGCCTGTTTAACTGTTTTAACCATTTAACATTAGGACATTAAATTTATAGCAAAAACGTTAATAAAAATTTAATAGACATTTGGTGTAATACATGAAGTGACCACAAGGCGTCGACAAAGACTGTAAAATGTCGTTTTAATCTCACGCTTATTCTAATGATCATCAAAATGTAAATATCTTACATATGCTATTAGATGTTTTCTATAAATTAATTTAATCAATTATTTACACTATACCCTTTATAAAACTTCATACTAACACGTGTATGAAAAATGCTGTAAAATTACAGTTTGTCATTATTTGCTTAAGATTGTCGTAACTATTATAATAACTATTAAATTATAAAAATAAAAAATATATAAAATATAATAATTTGTAAAATAATAATTATTACAGTAATAGCTTCGAGAAGCTCACTGATTTTTTTTTTGCTTTTGTAAATCACTATGTAGATTCATCAGCTGCAGCTCACACGAGTTACCAGAGAGCGGCGCTGTCGTACAGTAAACATTCTCACGGCCGTTTATTAATTTTGTGTAATTCCTCCCAATTTGGCAACCATACTATCCGGCCCAATTAGGTTTAAGTTCTCCATGTACTTTGCAGCGTTCCCTCTTTTTCCACCCTTCCAGCACTGCTTTAATTAACGCCCAGTTTTATAACCTTTTAATATAGTAATATGACAGTTTGAATTAAAGTCCACCCTGAGACACAATTACATAGCAACAAATTTGCTAATTACTTTACTATTGTTGTCGCAAAAAGATGATGCCCAAACTACATACATTTCAGTCACTACTATGCCACTGTCTCATGGCTAAGAGTTCAGCTGAATAATGCTGTAGTTCTGATCATACAGAGGTAAACTAAACATGAGTTCTGTCATTTAAATATGGATGGGATTGTACGGCGCACTCAGCAATGACAGAACACAAGTAGTGTAGACTGCAAACTGTGTACCATGTGTGGAGACGAGCAGGATACTTCCTGAAAGTAACTTCATTTTTCTTTATTAATCTGTAGCATTATGGTAATTAATGCTCAAATAGCAGTAAAGCATTTATTTCATTGGCATTGAGCATACCTTAAATATCATTTAAAATGAAAAATATTTTACATGTGTTTTTACATTTTAACCAATTTGATATGCACCTGTCAATTTTACTCAAACTTAAATTCTTTTTACCACCAATAAGGACCACCCTGATGTGATATTCATGAAGAATTCAGCACATAAGTAGCAGACACACTGGACTCAAAATCCCAGAGTGCAGTGCAGCTCCAGGAGACTGATATTGATAGTTATTGATCAATGCAATGATGATGGATAGTGATGGAGTCGATGGACAGTGATGACGTCGATGGATAGTGATGGAGTCGATGGACAGTGATGGAGTTGATGTCGGTGTTAGCGAGAGCTAACAGACTAAAAAAAGGCACTGCATCTCTTCAAGAGAACTTATATTTCACTGCATTGCCATTAGCAATGAATTATGGAAAGTGGATGAAAGCGTAATCAAAGTGAAAATAAAAGTTAATAAAAAAATCTGAAAATCTATTTAGTTGTTTAAGTGATGAATGTCTGAGTGGTTCAGGGGTTTTCCTTTAACCTCTCTTCTTGTTCATGCCTGATTTAACGTAAATCCCGTAACCTGGCAACCCAACATGAGGACCTTAATTATATTCATATGATCTCCAACACCTGCACACGTGATTAGGCGCACAAATGACCACGCAAGACGTTTCCCAATCTGGAGATCTGCGATTGCTACCGAATCTAATGAATAAAATAAATCACCACCATGCAGTGGGAGAGGGATTGCTGGAAATCTGGCAACTTTACACGTCCAGAAACAATTCAAATTAGTGGGATTTTGAGCCGATCTGGCGCCCATGCATCATCATCATCATCATCATCATCCCCGGCGCGCGGGTGAGGTCGCTGTCTGAAGGCGCGCGCTGCGCAGCGCACACGCCAAAACAGACAAGACAGAGCTGCGCACTGGAGCTTCTGCACATGGGATCCTTCTGCTCCTTCCTTTCCTTTCTTTCCTGGATGGATGACAGTGCATGCTCTCTCCCTCCCTCCCTCTCTCTCTTTGGGGAATGTTGCAACCGGTCCCTGTGGATGCTGTTTCTTAATTCACTCCAATAAGGATGGATAGAGAGAGACAGTGAGAGAGAGGGAGAGATAGAGGCAGACACAGACAGAGAAAGAGAGGGGCGGATGATCACAAGGAGCTGCAACTTCACACAATATTTTATTTCCGTCTCCACTTCCTTTTGTTTCCTGGCCGGAGCGCGCATGCAGGAGCGCGCACACGCGGAGAGGCAGGTAATATATAAGTAAGTGATTTCAGTGGGTTTGTTTAATGATGGTCGCTGGCATGTGCGCGCGCGCGCGTGTGTGTGTGTGTGCTTGAGAGAGGTAGTGTGTGTGTGTGTGTCTGAGGTTGGGGCTTTGCGGGCAAGCTGAGTGAATCTGTTTCTCCATCAACTGGCCTACAAAGTCCCAGTCTCCGGCGCACTGTGAACCTGCGGCACTTCAGCAGCGCTCTGACCTTCACCTGGACAAGAACAAGAGCCCCCCCCTCCCTCCCCCCCCCACACACACACAATTCTGTTTCGGACCTGCGACTTTCAGAGCACTTTCACACCCAGCTCTCCCATCAGATCCGATCATGGGAACCAAGCCGTGGGGTTTTTCTTTCTTTATTTATTAATGATTTAATTATAAGGGTTGTTAGAAATAGATTGAAATTCCTAACGTGCTTTATTGCGGTGTGTAAAATCCCTGAGCGTTTCTCCCGGATTGCATCAGCTCCGAGCAGGAACAGGGAGAACTCGGACATGTTTCTATTTCATGCAGCAGAAGGAAATAAAGTTCAGGTTCAGGATCGGACCGGATGTCCGATTTCACTCTCAGAGCTGATGGTTTAAACGCTGCAGTTTCTGAGAGCTCCGAGTTCCTGAGAGACGCTTCTGCACTCAGCTCTTTTTCTAAAGTTAAAAACTGATGTGCCATTATTCACACACACACACACACACACACACACACACACACACACACACACACACTATATTAACAACAACAACACAAACACAAACACACACCACAAAAATCAACACACACACAC
>JBCNYG010000019.1:10033903-10045109 GCA_039654305.1 Porochilus rendahli
AGATAAAACCAGCCCAAAGGTGCGCACACACACACACACACACACACACACACACACACACACACACACACACACACACACACACACACACCAGGCTGTGATGAGAACAAACGGCACTTTTAGGATTAATTAATTTCTTAAGAATTAAACTGAACCAATCATCAGCGACTTCATGACCTCATTTCACTTCTCAGAGAATTCAGTAACTAGATTCATGTTTAATAATATAATTTAATGATACATTAACAGTCTGTGTCTTTATAAATCATATGAACCAACAAATAAAAGCATATATTTATATACAAGTTATTAAAAAATTTAAACATATTTAGAACAAATTTCGTAATTATGTTTCTTCATAATTATTTTACAAATCTATTATAAAAAACAAACAAAAATAATAATACAGAAATAGAAATAAGGTGGCGCTGTATTCGCATTGATGTAGAGAAGAAATATTATAGCAATTAAGCACAAAATCAAACTTTTCCTGATAATGATAATCTCTAATAAGAAATGTTAAAGTTATTCTATTAAAATTGTTCTGTAAATCTTTATCATGAATAAATAACAGGTGGTAAATGTTTACTTGTAAAGTGGAGGAAAAAGTGAAATAGATATTTAATTTTCATGCAAATGGATTTTTTTTTAAATTTAGAAAAAATGAGTGAAAAGTGCATCAACGTTTCCAGAAATTAAAGGACTTTTGGAGGGAAGAAATTCATGAATCCATGAGCGAGGAAGTGAAGAGAATTTATATATAGATTTATATTTATATGCAAAAAGCAATAAATCAATAAATTAAACATTTAGCACTTTGATATCAAATTAAAAAAAGATCTTTAAGATCCAGCTTAAAGAAGATACATCTTTAAAAAAGAGAAGTTTATAATTTGGGAATTTACTGTTACAGTTTCTCTTTATTATTATTATTGTTTGATTATTTACTTAAAATAGCTAGAAATCTTTAAAAGTAATTAAAGCAGAGATTTTAATAAAACTTGACAGTAAACAGTGAGAGGTGATAAAACTCTGAGGAATAAATTTCATTGAGACTCCGAAGGCCGTTATTAATGCTGTACACATCAGGTTTAGGGCGTGGATGTCCCTGTGGTGCAGAGGATTATGGGAAATATGATAGTCCAAATTATGAGTTTATGGTGACGTGACGATTCCCAGATTAGACGCCTTGATGTTCATCTCTGGATCTGAGACACGACCTGTTTTTATTTCGTTAGTTTATTCACGTATCCCTCCAGTGTCCGACGTACTGACGACCTTCTCAGAGACCTCTCTCTCTGCACATTATGACAAAAATGTAAATAACACAGAAGACGAGCTTCTTCTTCTGAGCTTCCGAGCCGAGTTAGCGCGTGTCCCGCCCGGACCAAACACCTCGGCTGCTGGTGTTTCAGACGCAGCTCAGGTGTGTGTGGGGAAGTCGAGCGAGTGTGAGCTTCAGGTGGTACAGGATTCTTTAGGAAGCTTGTATTTACTGTAATCTATTGTTAATAAATGGATCTGTACAGAGAATCGCTTCAGCAAATACTACAACATGATTTAAGAGCATGTCGAGAACGCGTGTTCCCTCACACACCTGTACACACCTGTACACACCACTGCGTCAAATCAGCAGACTCTTATTCCATTTAAATAAAGTTTTTAACAAAGATAAACGCATCACACTGTAACTAATGTAAGGTTGAACGTGTGCTATATCACACACACACACACACACACACACACACTCACACCTATAAATGAAGCTGATGTGATGGTGATTTGAAGTAAATAGTTTACGTTTTTAGTTTAATAATACCGAAGTTACTGATGTGACTCATGAGAGACAGGAATAAACAAATCTCCGTGTGTGTGTGTGTGTGTGTGTGTGTATTCTGTAATTCCAAACTAATTCACAGAAAGGTGGTATGATGGAGTAAAGAGATTTAATCTCCCTTGTACGTCATTTAAAACGTTTTAAAACTGAACCACAGTGATTTTTTACATTTAGAATCACATTCGGTTCCTGCTGAGAACAGTTCCAGCGCTTCTTTATTTATTAAAAAAAAAGGGCAGCTTGTTACCTAGAAACCATAAGGAAGCTTAAACTCATCCGCCTTGAACAAAACGATGAAACATTACAGGTTGAGCTTTACCTCTGAAACTGGAGACTCCTTCCATAAATCTCCGAACAGATCGACCACAATTTCATCAATGTTTTCATCGCTGTGCTGAATAATAACATTCTCACACACACACTCGCACACACAATTACTGTACACACTCACACACTCTCACACACACACTCTCTCTCACACACACACGGCTGATGCCTTTTTATCATTTCACCCTCAACTCAAAAACCAGTAACGGCCACGAACCCAGTCACCTTTAAATGAATAAATAAATAAACACAGTTGTCATACTCGTACGTACCGCCCACACCAGCTTCGACATTCAGGGAACAGAATTATGGGAAACATTTACATGTGGTGCTTTGTTTTTGTGATGGACTGCAGTGTGAAGTCGGTAACCAGGAGCAGCTTGACGTTCAGCAGAACAAAAGTTTACGAGCGTCGTAAAATAGTCGACAGAAACGCGGACGCTCGGCCGGAAGGACGAGTAACACATGAGCAGCGCTCCACCCAAACCGCGACGTGGGGATTTATAGGAAGGTGAATTGGGAGTGTGTGCGCGCGTGTGTGTGTGAGGCGACGTTGCAGCAAGAAAAGTGAGGGACTTTTGGGGGCAGCTGTGTTCTGATAACTCAGTCATAATGCCCCTGAAAATCCTTACTGCTCTTGCAATGCTCAGCAGGGATCCCGGTGGGAAAGACCTCGAATCTCACCCAGCACGATTTCAGGATCCTGGGATTCCGGATTCGGTGTTGACTGTAATAGGAGATCTGTGTGTGAGTGTGTGTGTGTGTGTGTGTTTATGGACTTCATGCAGGTCCATGATTCATCTCCTCGTGTTTGCGATCTGATTGTATTTTACTTCTGTCTCTTCATACCTCCCTCTCAGACTGTCCATCTCAGTCTCTCTCCCTTTGTCACTCCTCCAGTCTGTGTGTGTGTGTGTGTGTGTGCACTCGCATGTGTGAGCATTTAGGAAATATGAATGGGGAATACCAGACTGATCTCCAGCTTTGTCTCTCCAACACGTATAAAGCTGTTCTCCGTCTGAACTGAGAGAGAGAGAGAGAGAGAGATGGAAGAGAAAGAGGAAAGAGGGAGTGAGACAGAGGGAAACAGGGGAGAGAGAAAGAGACGGGGGGAGTGTGTGTGTGTGTGTGTGTGTGTGTGTGTGTGTGAGATGATGGTGGATGACTCAGGCTCATGCTCTTTTCTGTACAGAGAAAAAAGTGGGGGGGACTACTGACTCATCCAAACATGTGGAATCTCATACGCTGATCACATGACCGAGCCTTCTCCTCTTCTGATTGGTCGTGGTGCTGGACTGAGATCAGACAGACGTTTTTTTGTTGTTTTATCTCCACATTCTTCATTAACTATAATTCGGCTCGACGTACTTTGTGGAAGAGAAGCAGGAGCGAAGCGTTTTGACGGTGATATTTTCACAGCATGATAAAAATAACACCGTGAGGTTCGTGGCCTCCGCGTCACCTCGTATTCACACCTGAGTGAAACAGCGCCAGGGTGGCAGTGGTTCTGCCGCTGGTTGTTCCAGAGGTTTGAAGAGAAGTGTGTTGAGTGGAGATGAGATCAACACTCCACGGTGTAGAAATGATAAATAAATAAACCAGAGGCTGAGAGTTTTCCTGAAACACCTCGGTTTTGCGTTTATTCTCTGATCCTGTGCAGTGTTTTAATAATAACGTCGCACCGGCGTAACCGAGCGGAATCTTGTGAGCGGTGGCGTTAATGATCGAGCCGCAGCTTAAAAGAAGGCTGAGATGAAACCGTGATTCGGGTGAGAGTGTGGGGATTTCTGCAACCGTTCCCCCGGACGTGAGCCGTTCTTCACTTTAAACGTGCACTCCGGGGAGTTGAGCTGTTTTTGGGCTTCATTCCGAGATGTTTCCGAGTCTACGGACGATTTATTTCCTTTCTGAGCTTTAAAACCTCTGCAGGCGTCAAGAAACAGTTACGACACAAAACATTATATTTCTCTTTACAGAACGACAACTAAATAAATAAATAAATAAATAAATAAATAAAGCCAAAGCACAGGGTTTCCTCCTGCACTCACAACCCTGAACTCTCTGCTGGAGATTCCACCGACCGGCATGATGGGGGGGTTCGTGAGTCATCGGTGGATCGGGACACGCCCTGCTAACGCACGGCATGGCACGGCGGGGCAGGTAGAGGCTCCGAGCTGCCGTCCTCCAGCTGTCTGCGCGTGGGACGATCAGCACCGGGAGGAAAAAACCCCGAGAGGAGTAAACATAACTGACAAAGGCAGGGGTGAACGAGTGCAGCCCCCCTCCCTCCTCCTCTTGTGCTCTCTCTTTCCTGTGTGTTCCTCCACTCCTTTTGGAGCCCCTTGTGTGAAAAACCGACCCAACCTGCTCTGCGCTCAGGCTCGTTCGTGGAAACCTGCTCCGACGGCCTCTTGTGCAAATACGAACGGTTACATTGAGTTTGGAACGGTAACACCCCCCCCCCTTTCTGCTCCAACGCTCCCAACCTTTAACACTTTGTCACTGATATTTATTTAGCATGCTCCCGTGAAGGTTTTTTTTTCCAGAGATGACCTCATCTGTTTTGTTTCAGAGGTGACTCGGGAGGTCTCAGAGCGTCCGGCACGGCAGCAAAGCGCACGCTGGTGCCTTGGTGTTGCACAACGTGCCTGGACACGGGGATGCACGCGAGGCTGCGTAAACACTGCTCACTTGGCTTGAGGGAGTGTGTGCGCTTTCACCGGCTTCACGGGCCTCACACCCCACTTCACTCTCATCCCCCACTGATCCTCATTCACACCCTTTAACTTCAACCACACGCTTAAAATAGTGTTAACAACGAGCAGCGTGCGACTCGATCCAAGCACACTGTTGCCAAGCAACCGGAAATATTGGCTAGCAAAGGATTCACGACGTAGCTAGCTAGCTTATGGGTATTACATCATCAGTGTGTGCAGCAACAGTGAGAACATTCCCATCAACGTGACTAATAAACCTCTCTCTCTCCGATCGAACCGGCACCGTACGTACGCTTAGCATCAACCGCTAATCAAATGCGTGCGCTTCGGAAACGCGTGAATAGAAAGAGCAGCGTCGTTCGTTTGGAAGCTACTGACACATGACTTCATTCCCAGACTTTACATGGCGCCCTTCTAACAGGAAGTTCCTGTTTCAGCTCCTTTTAAATCAAACGTAAATGTAACTCTGATAATCAGACCACGGCGTCCAGGAATAAACGCGGCGGGTGCGAGCGGTCGGGTGGGATGAAATACATGTGGACAACATGGAGACTACGCAGAAAATCCTCACTTCCTGGATTTAGTGATGAATTTGAACCCTGAGGAACATCATCCTCATCCGTGGATGGCGTGGACTTGGTTCAGGTTGCTGTGGAGTCTCGGTGTTCCGAGTCCCGTCCTCGGTCTTGTTCGGGTGCCATTGCACCACGTTTTTGTTCCACGTCCATTGGGAGTCTTTTTCAGAACTTTGATTACCCGTCTCTCTCTCTCTAAACACACGTTTTTATAGCGAGGGCATCTGGGTAGGAACGTGATGTTGGACGTTATTTTATTTATGACTGTTATTATGACACATGTATTCATTACATCCTCAGAACGCATCACCAATAAAGATGAGCGAATGATTCCACGGAGGACGCGTTCTGCATGGGAGGAGCATTATTCCATCTGCCGTCAATCACAGCAGCACTAGTTGGTGTTGAACGTCTGCGAGGTCACGTATGAGGAAGAGGGTGGACAGCCCATTCCTCTGACCCACATATCCAGACTACACCGCTGAACTTTGTTACCCAACAGGCATTCAAGGCAGTCCCTCCATCCGCAGAAAAAAACAAGATGGCCGACCGAGCTTCACAGGAAAGTGGATACAAATCGAAAATCTCTGGGCTTCGGTTGCAGGAAATAAGCGTCGATGTTTGATCTGTAAGGGATCCGTTAGCCATCTAGCTAAGGTTATTGCTTAGTTACACGGGGTTACGGTAAACGCCATCTTAAAACACTGTTCAAAACGAGCGTCCAGAGAAGACGCCTAGCGCTTCACATCATCTTTTCCACGTAGCAATCTCAGATTTCTGGTTACCCTCGTGTTGGGAGTGTAAGACACGCGTCGCTCTCACTGTCCAAAGCACAGGCGATAAAGGATACTGCGCCAAATAAACCCATCAACTGCAGCAATAGAGAGAGAGAGAGAAAGGAGCTCAGCAGAGATTTAGCGATTATCAGTACAGCGATCTAACCGCTAAGCGATCTGACTCACTGAAAACAGTGAAATTTTACCCATCGCTAATCTACAATATCTGAACTTAGTCATCTGGTCAACAAGCACCAAAAAACACGCTGTTATTCACTGATTGTTTTTTTCTGTTTTCTGCTTCACTGTCACTGAAAAAAAGAGCAATGTCTTAACTGGCAGCCTTCCAGCTACACCTACTCATTTCCTTTGCTAGCGTAGTGTATACGGGAATACACCTGTGTGTTGTGTGTGTACGGGTGGGCGTGTCAGACGAGTCCGACATCTCAATAAACCATTTACAACTTATTCCGTTTCTCAGTGTGGTTACTGATGTGTTTATTATTGTACTAAAGGAAGTACAGCGTTATTATTATTAGTGGTTAAAATGCTCGTTCGGTAATGAGCGCCAGTCTGCTAGTCCTCACCGCGCCTGTCACACTCCCGAGTCCCTCAGGGCTCACTTCTTGGTCCTCTTTTCTTTATTCAGTCACGTGGTTTGATTTTAAATAATCTGTAAAGGTTCTGAACTGTCGCCGTATAATCACATCTACGCATTACTGAAATTACAATAAATCATGTTGTGCTACAATTTTCTCAGGGTACCGTTCAGGCTAATACACCACCCTGCCGAAAAACACCTTACACTGTCATATTTTCACGGAGAGTGTTTATCCTCAATCTCAGCATGTGATCTCCATGGTGTTGTTGCTCCAGTTAGTCCGGTCGAGGCTCAGCAACATTAATGTGGTGATAAAATGAAGTGGGCTGATGATCTGAATGTAGTGGATGAGCAGGTTATCACATCGATGGACGACTTCTTTCCTGACGGCTCGGATATAAAATGGGGACTCGAGTTAAGTCCCAGGTCCTGACCTTAACCCTATTTAGAGATTTGGGGATGTGCTGGAGGAGACTTTATGGAGGGGTTCAGTTTTTCTCATCAATTCGAGACGTCGGTGAGAAACGTCCCGACACCGGATGGAGATAAACGTCATGTTGCTTAAGTTTGTTGAAACGATACCATGGAGATCACGCGCTGTAAGTGAGGATAAAGGCGGAACAACACCAGACCTTTTTTTTTGTTTTGGCCGGGCAGCGTATCTAACAATCACAAACCCTGAAAGCAGCTTAATTCCACCTTCACACTGTTCCATCTTTTAAAACTTGCATCTTAAACACTTTAGAAAACGGTTTTCTTTTTGAGACAATAAAAGCACTGAAAACCCAGAAACAGCGAATCGGCTTATTAGCGACAGTCTTTTCTCTTCTGATTAGCTCTTTAAAAGGACACTGTACAATCTGTTAGAAAAGAATCTACATGGAGCGCCTTCGTGCCATCGCCAGCTCGAGTAATTAGCAAAGAACTAACTGTGAGGTACAGACAGTGGTTTTGTAATTTTTTCGCCATTTGAGGTTTACATTGTTTTTTGTCACAATTTAGCAATTAAAACTGGTGCAGTGCATTATGGGTAATAATCATCAATCTTGTTGTTTAAACATTGAAATACCAAAGTCCTTAGAAACAATTTATTGTATTTGAGTGTTTTAGGAAAAAAGTAGCACAAACACAAGCTTGAGTAGAGCATTAGGGAGTAACCCTCACACACACACACACACACATTCTTCACTCATCACATTTCTGATAAGGGTGGTGGTGCGTTGGAGTCCTCGGAGACGATGTGGGCGATAACAGAAGATTCCTGCGAGTCGGGGAATCGATTTAGGGGAAGTTAGAAACACATGACCTTTAATTTCTTCTCCTACGGAAGGAGTGTAATGCAAAGCGTTCACCATATTACTTCCAGATTCTTACACAAAACTTATTAAATAATGAATAAACGTATAATTTGCAGGGCCGTAGGTCGATTAAAATTGTAATTCACCACATACGGCCCTGCGAATGAATTCACAGAAGAAATGGATGACATCGTGCTGTGGTGTCTCGTGGAGACATGAGGCGGGGCTTCCTCTCCTCACCGTGAAGCACTAAGGAGTACGGCGTTAATCCTGATCCCGTCGTTCCCCTTGTGTAGTGTAGTTTATGGAAATAAAGGCTGTGTTCACACTGCCGTATTCGTTCTGGTTCCAGTTTGGTTTGAAGTAGAACTCGAGATTCGGTCGAACCTGCAGCTCATCCGCCTCGAAATACCATTTCAGAGCTGAGAACGGGTCGTGGGGAGGGCGGAGCCTATCTCAGCCGACTCCGGGCGAAGGCGGGGTACACCCTGAACAGCTCAGGCCATCACAAGGCAGCAGACACACATTCACCCACACTCACACTGGGGGCAATTTGAAACAGCCAGTTACCCCAATGTACCCCAATGATCTCTTTGGACTGTGGGAGGAAACTGGGGGACCCAGAAAAAACCCACGCAACCACAGGGAACCCCACATGGAAACGCCCTGGTCGATCCCGGGACAGGGGGCTGTCTCTGCTTATTCGGTTCTTTCCTCCTAATTTGGACGGAGCGTAACACAGTCACGCACGCGCATCGGGACAGAGCGGGAACTTTTGAGTCATTATGATCATCATACGCCATCAACGAACCATCATCAGAGACCCTGCGAATGCTTCCCCGAGAACGTGCAAGGAACCCAGACCAGTGTTGGACCACATGGACCCCTGGTCCTCCTTCTGTAACATTCGACGCACTTGACCCACAAATGCCACTCGAAACCTCTGGACTTAAGGGAAAATAAATAAATAAATAAATAAACAAACAAATAAATAAATACTGCCGTTAACTCGTACATATCGGTACCTGTAAACGTTACCATAGAAACCCATGCTGCAGGATTGTAGGGTGTTCTTTTTGTGGAAATTAAAGAATAACAAACGGCGAAGTCACACGGACATCAAACTGATACACACACACACACACACACACACACGAGGCCCGACGCTCGGGCTGCACATCAACTGTTCCAGTCATGAGACACAGTTTCCCTCAGGCAGCGAGTGGAGATCCTCACACACACACACACCACTTTAACAAGGCTTAAATTCCTGCAGTGCGAGTCGTTTAGCGCACACACACACACACTCTCTCTCTCTCTCTCTCTCCTCAGCTGCATTAGTCACATGTAAATGCTTGTACTTGCGGATCTGAGCGTCGTTTATAAATCATTGCGAAAAACAACTGATTGTGTTTCATTCCTGTTCTGTTTATTCTGGAGCGACAGAACGGGAGCCAACATCTCACACACAAACGCCTGGATTCATTTAGGATCCATCATCCGATTCTTCTAGAATTCCAGCTTCAAACTTCGATAGGCGGAAACTTTAGAATGAGTGGGCGGAGCCACACACCACCCTGATAAAATTGTGGGTTTTGCTGAAGCTCATCGAGGACGAACCTGAGGTTTGCAGTGAGGTTTCGCTAATAAACGAAATTATTATATAAATAAATTTTACTTTCCAAAGTCACCGCAAACAAACTCGACAATTCTACAAAAAACTCTATAATGAACCTCGATCGAACGATTAAATCGTGTTCCAGAACAACACGCTCACGATGCGGGGCCGGGCCAAGTGCACAGCCCTCGATTGCTGAGGGGGAGGAGCTAAAGGCATGAAAAAACCCCTGAAAAGTTGGCAGCAGGGGGAGGGTGCGGGAGGGGGAACACCCCCCAGGAGATTTTTCAAAATGAGGCTTTAGGAAGCATTTGGAGCCTACTTGAGTTTTTAAGGCAAATTATAAACACAATTTTAAACAAAAAAATTTAACACATCGCCGAAAAAACACGTGAACATACTGCACGTCGTGAACTGGTGTGTGTGTGTGTGTGTGTGATGGAACGCGTGCTCCACCACCGCGTTAAACTGGTTCCGTGGCTCCTTAGCCTGGGAAACTGGGATCGTCTCATGTGTCTGGATATTAAATATTTACGTGTATTTGTTTAAACTGTACGCAAACAAATGTGCATGCAAATGCGTGTGAAGAGGCAGCTCTCGCATTTTCCCTCGTGTGTTTAATGACCTGAAGCGCTTCATTACAGAAACAACAAAAAAAACGGGGGTGCCCGTTTTTAATTCTTCTCCCAAAATTAAACATTTCACAAACAAATTTATCAACTTCAGTCTGTGTGTGTGTGTGTGTGTGTATGTGTGAGTGAACACCGCGATTTACGAATCAAAACCCGCACATGATAATCCGGAGTCGGCGACACTGATGAAAATATCTCGACGCTCATCTGTACGACACCCGATACCTACCCCAGTACACCCGCTCGCTAACAGTCAGGTCCATCTTTAACCCTGTCCCTGTCCAGGCACCGACGCTGGAGACTCATTCCGTAAAATAACCCCAAACTCACCTCTCCAAACAGGTCAGTAATTACACACGACGTTCATCTTTAATCTGTTTGTGATCAGTAAAGTGTCTGCTGTGAATCAGCTGTTACTATAGAAACAATGATTTAACACCCACGTTAATAATGTAAACGTGCACTAACGCCAAAGCCGCGACTCACGACCAATCACAACTCTTCCTGCTTAAGAAAAACACAAAGAAAAACCCAGAAGGACTCAGAAGCAGGTCTGACGTGTGATGGTTGTGTACAGTGTGATCAGATGACAACTCAGTTAAACAGGTTCCCCAGGACCGGAGTGCTGAAAACGGAGCATGTACAAAATCTGTTAATGGGTTCACACACACACACCTCACTCACACTTACTCACACTCACACCTCACACACACACCTCACTCACACTTACTCACACCTCACGCACACACACCTCACCCACACCTCACATTTACTCACACTCACACCTCACACACACACCTCACTCACACTTACTCACACCTCACG
>JBCNYG010000019.1:10045209-10060360 GCA_039654305.1 Porochilus rendahli
CACACACACACACACCCTTTTCAAGAGATGAGTCATCTAAATAACGAAAAGGCTTTTTCAAAGAGCAAGTGATCTCTTTGAACAGGGCGCGCACACACACACACACACACACACACACACACAGGCCTTGTTGGCGTTTCTGAACTGAAGCCGGATGTTCCCGGCGTGCTGGTGAGACGTTAAGCTGAGTCAGCAAACACCACGACTCCACCACATCACACACGGCGAGAGAGGAACAAGCTCCAGGCATCACTGCGTCTCCTTGTGTGGGTCCAATCTCCATGTACGCCTTGACCTCCTTCACACACACACACACACACACGCACGCACGCGAAGTGGAAATACAGTGGGCCTTAAACGTCACACCCGAACGCTCGTCCTGAGTTTTAACCCCAGTCGTTCGTGCGGCCCACCGAAGGACGGCGTGCAGAGGCACCAATACTTTGCACCACAACACGCTGCTTTATTTCCATCACAACAGACGAGGACCCGGATTCGTATCCGGCCCTGGTGCATCGCGGTTCTCCCTCAGCCTGGTGAACAGTAGGAGGGCTCATCGCGGTTTCTCTCCGAGATACAAGCGTCTGCCGTACCCCGATCTTCCCGACTAGGAATCACCAGCGCTGGTTGTTCACTCTCTAAATGCGTCAGAGGAAAAACTAAGCGTGAACGACGGGGGGCTTCGGGTCACTGGGTTCCATGCTGTCATGCAGCCTCTTCGTTAAAAACAAACAAATATTGCAATAACTTCATTTTCCACAATTTGGGACTTCGTGCCATACCGTGGGGTATTTGGTGAAACGGATTTGAGCGATTTTCCCACGTGACACCCCCAACCGAAAGAATCGGCACTGCTGGGGGTTTCTTTGTTCTGATGCACCTGAACTTTCAAACTACTGAGAAACATTTCCAGACTCTTATTTTATTATAAAGTAACGTTTTAATTTGAACTTTTTTTCTAATTAAAAAACAAAACAAAAAAAACACCCCACACGATAATGTATATCTTGAATACACCGCAAACTGAAACTTTTAGTACATTTATAAAGATTTATCATAAAATAAAATATATATTTTAACTGTTGACCAAAAATCTGAATCCCATTATCCAGTATAATTTTTATACAATTTTTTGTCCTAAAAAACAATAAACATCCAAATTTAAAGTATTTATCAAATGTTTGATATTTAATTGAAGAAAAATTAACTCTTTTACGTCCTCTTAGAATTAAGTTCTAAATGCTTAAATTTGATACTTTATTAAATAAATCATTGTAGATAATATAGAATATAAAAAAAAAGAGGAATGACATTTTCCACAGCTGGTTAAAGCGACTCGTGAGGACACGGGACGAACCCCTGGAGCCTGGGGAAGTCCCGTACACGTCCCCAGGAGGTTTCGGAGCACGCGGAGGGTGCGTGATGTTGAGAGATCATGCAGAGTGCTCGGGGTAAAACTGTTGAGCGTTTGATGTAAAACTGCACGCAGAAACCCGAGAGGACGGATTGCGCTCACACGGAGCCACACGCCGATCCTTACGGGTGTCCCCGAAGTGCCCGTTATCACGTGGGAGTCGCGGAGAGACGCAGTGGCAGGATGTAAATGTGCTGGAGACACGCCAGGCGCTAGTGTTGCGAGAGACATCGCGGAGATCCGTCACCGCAGCTCACCCCAGACCGCGGGGTTTGTTTAATGCAAAACAAGCAGCCAAATGAACCCAAACGGGTGATAATCGGCTCGGGGGCAGCATGGACGCAAAGCGCCGATAAAAGAGTTCAAACGGTTCATTCTGTCACACGAGCGGGAGCAATCGCCTCCAATCCCCAGAGGCGCGGGAGATCTCACATACCTGCCAACAGGTAAGCGCTGGCTGAAGACCGCCTCCTGCCCCCGAGCATCATGGGTGTTAAACACACACTCGGAGAGAGGAGGTTACTGGGTGAGCGGCGGACGGAGAATGACTCACCAGCCCTTCAGACGTGTTCGCAGTTAATCAATAACGTGACGGAACGAGCCGCACGATGCGGGATCTGGGGGGCGGGAAGAGACAAACTGCTGCAACTCAGAGCACAACAGGGACGTAAATTATCTTTATGTTTTTAGTCGTTTACCAATTTTAATGAAACATTTTTTAAACTCCGCCCCCAAATACACATGCACGGCAGTTGATAAAGATGAGGGTGGCAGCACTGCACATCAGGAAGGACGCCCTGGTTAGTGGTGCTCACGTGATACGGGAAGGTAATACGTGATGGATGGGAATTGGATACGACCAAAATATAAATAAATAAATGTATGTGTTGGTGCGCACAGTGAGTGGAAGTTGTTTAATTTGTATTCGGCACATTTTAAACGCGTCGGTTCCTCACTGGCAGAACCTGCTGGATGACTTTAGGAAAAACGGGGGAAAGTTGACTGGAGACCAAACCATCGTGCCCCACAATGAGACGGAGGGGCAGGCGGGAGAAGGGTGACAGACCAAAGCGTGTTCGTCTTATTCCTCGTGGGGGTCTGGAGATTCTGAAACACTAGTGTGTAAACGTCCTGCCCCAGGCCGAGGTTGTGAAATGGTCACAAGAGGCTTCGGGGGAAAGTTAACGACCAGGAGATGTTGAATTTGAGTCATGTGGAAGCATTCCTGAACTGTGGCGACACACACACACACACACACACACACAGAGCTTGTAAACAGCGCGGTACGACGGGTCGGACGTGGCGGACATGAGGAGCCGTGTTTCAGACAGGAGGAGGTTCCAGCTGCGGGGTGTGCTGGTGTGTGAAGGGGAACGTGGGGGATTTCGAGGACGATGAGGTAGCGAGGCAGGAATGCCAGGCGGCGGTGCGTCAACGCAGACTTCATTCCATTCGCTCACTGACTCAGCGAGGGACGAACACCAACACTGAACCTCACTGAAAACATGTCCGCGTTACACCGAGAGACCGACGCACCGGCCGGTCACGCTCGCGGCACCGATAACCAGGGGAACCATTTCACGCACCTTTCATGTGGCGACGTTAACACGGCTCTGTGACGTCACAGACACTCGGGTGTAATTCTGAACAGCAGTCAAAAACAACCACCAAAAAAACCCAACCATACAAAACAAAGACACGCCCACAACAAGCCACACCACAACAAGCCACAGCGCGGTAACCCCAAATCCGACTGAGGAACTCGGACACGGCTGAAGGCGTCAGGACCGGCCTTAAAGCCGGGGTCTCAAAACCTTTCAACTTACTTTCACGAGCCATTTCTTTTGGTGGTTAGCATGTGTGCCCCACAGCGAGCAGGTCCCGGGTTCGAGTCCTGGCCTTCGCCGAGGGCGTATGTTCTCTGCGGGTACTCCAGTTTCCTCCCACATGCCATAACATCACGATACTCTTCCTGCGATATTTTTAACGGTTTTATATTTAAATTACTACAAACTGACTGGAAGTAAATTTCAGATTAAAAAAAATGAAAAGACTTAAAGCTGCGGTTGGTAATCTGTTCAGCTTGGGAAATATGAATTAGCACCTTTCTCTCAAACACCATCACTCTGCACACGTGTGTGTGAGATTAATTTCGCCGGCAGTGTGAGTGAAGGAGGTCACCCACTCCTCTGAGCGCCGCCTCACAAAGAGGTGACCTTGCTCTCGCGTGCTCGGCCTGGATTCTGAGATTCTGAGGATGCGACGCTGGTAACGAAAAAAGTGTGTCAACACACACGAAATTCGGTCCATTTTTTTAATCCAGGAGAAGGTAAACGTTAAAACAGCATCTCAGAAAGGGGAGACTAAATCAACCCCAGGAAGCCGATACGGCTCTCGCTCACACCGCTCTGTGATGCAGTGTGTGTGTGTGTGTGTGTGTGGGAGGGAACGTCTTTATCAGAGCTCTTAGTAATGCTAAGAATGAGGATGTGGCGTTGGGCCTACCAATCAAAACCAGGCCTGAGGACGTGTACACACACACACACCTCTGTGCATTTACCAGAAGTGCAGAAACACTGACATGGACGCTCCGCTTCGTCCACATCACTGTGCTCTGCAATAAAAAATAAATAAAAACACCCTATTTTCATTATTCAGCACCTTGACCCAGACAGAGGTGGGTGGAGAGAGCGAGAGAGAAAGATCTCTTGCCCAACTGCACACAGACAAGCTCTGAATCTCAACAGCCAGAGCAGATTAGACAGCGACACGGAGCGCCCTCTAGTGAGTCTGCAGGGGAAGTGCAGTCTGAGACAGAACACAAAGCACACATGGAACCCTAAAGCATTGGAACCTACAGTACTCTAAACACACTGTACAGAGCCACCATCACATTTCAACAGTCTTATACACCGTATTATCACCTCACACACACACACACACACACACACACACTAACTCAAACCTGCGGAGAGGAATAAAAGGGTCTCTGATGATGAACGGATTCGGTAGGATACTGAAGACCCTTCCTGAAACCAACCCGCCAGAACACACAACTATTCACACTCGCACCGAGGGGCAACTTGGGACAGCCAGTTAGGCGACTGTGCGCGTCTACATACGGTGTATAAGCTGAGGCTTTGGATTACTGACCCGAAGATCAGGGGCTCAAGCCCCAATAGCACCAAGGCCCTTAAGCCTCAATTTCTCAGCTGCATTAAAAAACACAAACAAACAAACAGAGCGATAAACAAACGTAACTCACTCCACATCTGCCCCATGGCATAAACGTAAACATACGAGGAAACATGAGTAAATGAGCACGTGTGGCGAGAACGTGCACTATCGACACAGAAACATCCTCGCCGACTGCAGGACTCGGCCCTTCCCACGGTGCGGCGACTGCGCCGCTGGGCACCAATGCAACTCCGTGTACGAACGTGAACACCAGGGACGACTGCAGTGTGACGTTATCAGATAAACGTGACGTGGAGCTCTGCATTACGCCCCGCTGATCGATAAACCCTCAGCTAGACTGACAGCCCCGTTATCGTCTTCACCCTGAATGACACTTTCTCATCCACCGTCTAGACAAAACACAAGGACGTCAACCTCATCGTTAAAGTTAAAGCTGGCAGGGACGATGCTCTGGGGGACTTAACCCCGGACCAGGACCCTACACAACACAGTGCACCATGCACGCGCGCACACACACACACACACTACCCTGAACCAGCACCTTCCCTTTACCCTTCTATACCTCTCAGTTTGATCCATCTTGTATCTCCTGTTTACATGACACTAAAGTATTGCGGCTGCTCCTTACTCTAGAGTTTTTGACAGCTCTGACCACCTCACCACTCTTTCCTCCAGAATCTTTCCCCGCCGCTCTAAGTCCAGAGTCCTCGCTGTCTCGCACTAGTTTTTGTTGGCCTTGGAATCGTTTACTAGTTTGGTGTTTATCGTTCCTGTTTTGTCGGCGGCAGCTGAAGCTCGGCTACGCGCTCCGTATGCGGCTGAATGCAGAGTCGGGTTTGAACTGACGGCCGCGACTGTTGAATCGGTAACCATGGCGAGAGGAAAATAAAGCCTTCTGACGGAGAGTTTTTCGTTAGGAAGCACCTTCATGGTGCTCGGGATGGAAACTGAACCTGGACGACCGAGAGGTGAGACGCCTGTGCATTAGTGTAAAACAGAGATACAGGGACGCGCCTGAGTGACAGCGCTGATGGGCGGCGTGGAATATCACAAACACTGAAAAGGGGATCCACCCCTCCCCAATAAATAAAACAAATAAAAACCTTCTGCAGAACGGCGTTACCCTGGAGCACAGGGTGCACTGCGACCCGACTGGACGTCCTCTCATTACACGCAGACGGTGCTCTGTGCGCGCGCGTGGGCGCTCCAGCCTCTCGTCCAGGATGAAGCAACATTAGCTGTGCACTTCCGTCCCCGCCAGCCTTCTTTCAGTTCCCTTTCACCATCGTACTCACTGACTGCTCCCTGCCGCATCTTGTGACACTCTGATATTTCCTAAATAAGAACTCGCTCTTTGTCTTTGGAAACCCAGTAAACAGATCAGCCGCAGGAATTTCATTACAACATCAAACCCTGTGACTCGGGACCGTCTCGGGACCGTCTCGGGACACGGCAGCAGTGTACGTCCCAACCAGCACCTTCATCTCCACCTCTGTGTATTTAAATCATATTTAACCTCGCGGCACGGTGGTCATCACGCCCCCCCCACAGCAAGAAGCTCTGGGTTCAACTCCCGGGCTCAGGGTGTCTCTGTGTGGGGTTTGCATGTTCTCCCTGTGCTAGCGTGGGTTTCCTCCGGGGTACTCCAGTTTCCTCCCACAGTCCAAAAACATCCATGTTGGGCTGAATGGCTGCTCCAAATCACCCCAGGTGTGAGTGTGAATGGTTGTGAGTGTTGGTGAGCTGTCCAGGGTGCACCCCGCCCAGTGTCGGCTGAGATGGGCGTCAGCCTCCCCGTGACCATAATACGGATTAAGTGGCTTAGAAAATTTATGTATGAACTTACATACTAGTGCGTGGAACACAATTGAGGACAGGAGAACATCGGGTCAGACAACAACCCTCAACAACACGCGCACACACACGCACACACAGGTTGTCAAGAATATCTATGAAATACTTTTTTATTCAGCACTAGCTCCACTTTCCCTGTGAATGTTTGTTATCTGCATTATATTTGTTCTCTTCGTTCTCAATCAGTTTAGTTAATTTCCTTCTTTAAGTCTGTAAAGGAAAAAGAACCTGATCCTAGTGAGACTCACGGGATCTGATTACAGATAAGATTATGCGTCCAATTACTTGTTCATTACAGATTAATAAAATAAATCTTGTTCAGGTGAAGTGTTTCTGAACACGTTAGCTGCTGCTGTCATCTAGAGGCTGATTGTGGTCAGTGCCCCACAGAGCTATATTTCTTTTTAAATTTCTACACGGAGAAATAAGGTTTCGTTAATGTAGCTGCAACGAGCTCAAAAATACAAAGAAAATGAAGGGAACTCTGGGTGCCACTTTTCATCTGTAAGTGGACTGATCGTGATCACATGGCTTTACTCAATGCTACTGTCCATATTCGCGTTCTGAGCCGTGCATGACCTGAGGTCAGACCCGGATCAGTACTTTATGAATATAGATTACACAGTGACTTTATTACTTACATATCAAAGTAAATATGCATTAAAAAGGTATAAATAAATATTTAAAGTGTGTGTAAACTATAACCCACGGTGCACTCTCCACTGTTAATTACTTCTGGAATCAGCTGATCGCTGGCCACTCGCAATATGTACATCGAACCTAAATACATACGAAGTCGCTTCTGTGTTTGTTCTGTGCCAGGAATGTGAAGTCTGGCGACACAGCCGGCTGATTAAAGAATCATTTTAGAAATACTGCTCCACAGAAATTTAAGCAAAGCTGAATTTCACATTTATTCTCCTAAACTGACGGAGATTTTAATTTTTAAATAATTTCACTTTAAAAGTTGGAGGCGTGACCGTACGCGATTGACAGAGGTCCAGGACGACCCTTCTATGACTCGCACACTCCGTGTTGATTACATTCACTGAATTACTTAAACTTTAACCTCAGCACAGAATTTATCATCACACACCAGCATGTCTCAACTCCACAGTTGGCTTGGTATGCAAACTCCAGTCACTTCCTGCGGTTGATGGTAAACATTATTCACAGTGATGTCACAGTGACCCCTGGTAGTCAGAGCAGAAGTGTATTATTATTTTGGTTAGCGGTCCTCCGGACTCTTGGGTGTTGGATCCAGACATGATCGGTATTAGTGGAGACGCTCTACTGTAGGTGCGTGTATTAGATCTACAGGTGTTGATTAAATTGGCTTTTGTTCACTTGATGTGATGATAGAAACTCACCTGACTTAATGTGGCAATAAAAACCCACCCCTTTCCTCAACAGAGAGAGAGAATTCTCTTGACATGGTTTATTTTACAACACTTCAGATATTTCTGCACTACATCCTAGAGAAAGGCTCCGCCATATGAACTGTTTCTAAATTAATTCGGAAATCAAATTAATTATTTTAATCTCAACCCAGCGCTAAAAATACTTAGAACCCAATATACAGGGCATAATTATATATAATCTGTCTGAAGTAAAAGAACGACGCGCCTCTCATCCCACCCCAGATTAGCCCCACCCCTCTATTTTACCAATGACGTCATGGGAAAGATGTCCGGTTACTCCTCGGCGTCGGCAAACTGGTCTGCCTCGATACAGGAGACGTGACAGATCCATTTAACGGGCGGCGTGTGATGTGTGGAGGGGTTGTAGTGCTGCTGGTGCGGGCTCGGGGCACGGGGAACCGAGTACACACTCATCTCACACAGCGCCACCTTCAGGTCTTCCTCGGCATCTACTCGGAAAAATAATCGACGGAAACTTACAATAATTCCTGTGAGCAATATCCTGTTACACTGATCCAAAAAACCCCAAAAACAACATGTTAGCATTACATATCCAGATCATTAGCTAACTGACTGCTAGCTAAGGCTGACTCGTATCACACAGCACAGTGTTTTGGACCTGTAGTCCTGGCAGAACTTCTAACCCTCACTAGCAACACGCTCAAATGTTAAACTTGGCCAAAAGTTCCTGTCAAAAGGGGAAGGTGTGACGAAGAAGCAGCTGTAATAATAGCAGGAATTTCTGAGGAGGTGACGCGACTGTTAAAAAACATTAAACATCTAGATGGTGTTACTTCATCCAGACTCCGTGACAAACACTTAGACAGTAGACCACGTGAGACGAGAAAAAGCCTTCAAAATCGATTTAATGGCCCCACAGACCAACGCCGCCTCCACCTACCACTCTAACGCCACCCTTTCCTGTTGCTTTATAAACTACCGTCGCCATGTTTCTACCTCGTACATAAAGGGAGCATAAACGTTCAGCGTTTCGAGCTTCTCTGTGATTTAAGCTGACTCCTCCCCCACCTCCTCAGATCCCGACTGGACTACCAGCTATCTGAGCTTCTTTCCGAAGAAAACAAAGTCCGACAGCGCAGGTGTGTATCGCGGGTGTACTGCATTACCATAAGGTGTCTTATCGCTAATTTCTTTCTCCTTTCCTTCCTCCTTCCTCCGTGAGAACTCTTCAATCTCCCGCTCCCAGTCTTCTTCTCGAGGAACGCAAGTCGGAGCCGCAACCGAATTCGATCTGTTCATCCTCAGTTGCCATTTAAACCGCTTTCTGTTACACCATATCCTGGCTTTGTGACCGCGCGGCCTTGAGGTGAAATCGTGTGAAGGACGCCTACACTTACTCAGGGTCTGGGGCATGTTATGGCATCAACCTATAAAGATAATAGAAATTATTTAAAGACATAACTTCACTTTTGGAACAACAGCCTTTTGGGCCAACCAAAGCAGGAGGGTTAATGACATTTGGTCCATTTATAGAGTAAAAAAAAAAAGCCTTTAATTTCCTTTTATCAGAAGAGTTTATGAGAGAGTTTCCACTTCCTTCAGCTGGAATGCTTATACTTTTTAAATATTCATTTTAAAGAAAGCCTGAAGCTAAAACCTCTCTGTAATTACACGAACACAGAGTTAGCGAGCAGTTCAGACTTTTAAACAAGCAACAAATAATAAATAAGAAGAAATAAACAGTGTGCTCACACTTAAACATGGCTACCAGCACAGTCCAAACTCTCCACGTTTGTAGAATTTTCGGTTAAAACCGTTAGCCGATCCGACGTCATCACGTCACGCGCACATAAATGAACCGTTTGAAATTTGAATTCCGAATTTTTGCCCGTTCATCTTACAGCTTCGGGAGTCGACTCCGGTGTGTTGGGAATCGATTCAAAATTCAATTCACGCAATACACACATTTCACACCAAACAAATATCAAATATTTGGAAGTTATACTTAACCAACATTTATAATGAGCCGTCTGTATGGAATGAAGCGGGATAGAGATTCTCTGATTAAGGTGAAGGAGGTAAAATCTTACCCGATTCTTCTCTTCAGTACGACTCGCATTTGGGGCTTTTCAATTCCGACGCCGTTGTTTCCAGCATATTTCTACTACACTATTTCCCTTTTTTTCTACCTTTTGCTTTGTTTCTGTGTTCTCCGACGAAAAAACACTTCCAGTTTCCCAACTGACAGCGTTTAACTAGCGAATCACTCAAGAGTCGACTCGGTGCACCGGAGTCAAATATCAAGTCAAAGCCTAAAGCCGGCGAATTGACTCTTGAGAGATTTCCTATCGATCATTCATTTGCACAACACTTTGTTTTTTAAAAATCTACAAATAACGCTTAAGTTTGAAACTGCGGTTAAGAATCTCCAAAACCAACCCATTTCCCAGTTAAACTTACCCTTATTACCGAAGTAATTAGTTTCTTCCTGTGATTGGCTGAAGTATCACGTGACACTTCTGGCACGTCAGGTGAATTATATTCCCCTAATATTACATTCGCTTTCTGTTTTATATTCAGACTTGAATCAATACAATACAAACAACTAGCAAAATTAATTACACCAGGGAAAAAAACAATAATGCTAGTCAGCTAGCATAAAAAAATCAAATCTAAACTATAATTCTATGCTAGTCTCTCAGTTCTGTAAGATTTTCTTGAAATGTGAATAATAAAGAATTATAAATAATTACAAATAAGAAACCACAGAATTAATTTACATTTTATTGCCAAAATCTTTATCCAAAGTTACATTCTACTAATCATTTTTTTCAACATGATAATGTTGACTCCTACAGGTCTGTTCAGGATGTCATGCCCTATTCTGAGCAAATAAAATATGTAACAATACTCCAGTGTACATTAATAAATTAACAAGATGCTAATCTTGACGTGTTCCTGCTTGTGAAGCATCTGTACATCAACAGAAGGTGAAATTTGATTAGAAAAATATTAAACGGGTAAATGTGGACGTCATAAGCCATGATAGCCTGGAGAATATGACTACTGCTTTAATCTCAGCTAGCACCTGGCTTCTGTCGCTAAATTAGAGCGATAATATCGTTTATAGAGCTAGCAGACATTTTATAAAAAAGTGAAAGAATCTTTGTGGAAAAAAAAGTGTAGAAATGTGCGAGCGTTATAGTAATTCATACAGTATTTACACTTTGTTTAGAGATTGCACTGAAATGGAGTGTGATTTAAAAAGGTGCAAGACAAACAATCAGCAGGTCGGTCAGTGGGTCGCTTAACAAAAAGGCACCAACACTTGAAAAAACTCATTAAAAAATGAACGTTCATCTGTTTGAGGTGCAAAGTAACATCGCTTAAATGATACAGACACATTTGCTTTACAAAACTAAAAAAACACACACCATCTCAAACAAGTTGGTGTGAAAATCAGAACTTGTGTGTTACAATTACCCAAACTAACCCATCCACCAAAAAACATTTCAGACCAACTTTAGTGACTCACCAGTCCTGATACTGAGCCGACACCGAGCACTGAGATGTGAAGGATCTGACCAGAACTTAGTTAAAGGTGAAACGATGGCTGAAAATGAAATGTGCATAAAACTTCTGATACAGATGGTCAATATCAGATCGCTTTATCTAATTATTATCTAATTTGCATAACAGATTAATTTAATTACCATTCATGAAAAAATAGAGAGAGGATTTTGTGAATGAAAACACTTCTGAAATAAAGAGATCACCGTGATCTTGATGATGATGATGATGATGATGTCATCGTCTGGAAGCACTTGACATGTTATGATGAGTTGTTGGAACATATGCTCATTCATTACTAAGGCAACATACAGGTTGTGGCTCTAACGAGGCATGGGGCGCTAATGATTCTACAGTATACCACAAGAATGAGTGTGCAATATGATTACCGTCAATCGTTTTTAGGTAGGAAGCATTGTTTTTGTTTGTTTGTTTTTTCAAGGAAAGTATTTTTAGAGAAGCTGTTGTGCTCCTGAGAAAATGTAAAGCCCTTATCTTGAAGGAAT
Organism: Porochilus rendahli; assembly: GCA_039654305.1. Lineage (NCBI taxonomy): Eukaryota > Metazoa > Chordata > Actinopteri > Siluriformes > Plotosidae > Porochilus > Porochilus rendahli. The sequence goes on from JBCNYG010000019.1 coordinate 10,057,134, forward strand.
ATAAACCCAAATCCAGAATTATTTAAACATTAGCTGATGAGACCAGGCAGAAATACTGTGATCATAACCAGGTGGAAATGTGAGATCAGCTCAGGGATGAGTAATACCCTGATTACGCCTCATGAGTGGAACTCTTGGGTTAGAATGGGCGGAGCTTACATTAAATCTAATCAGCCAATCAGAAACATGATGAAATTACATCACCTTTTCAGGTAATATGCTGAATTTCATTACAAAATCCCTTAGCCTAACACTAGCTGAAGAGCTGTTGAAGTGTTTGAGGTATTAGCAGTACTAGCATTGACTATGGAGTCGCTAACCCGTGTCTTGCGTAGGTCCCTTAAACCATCATGTAGTATTATTAAAACCTGCCCTGCAATGGTCTAGCGAGCTCTACAGGGTGTACCCCACCTTCGCCCAGTGTCGTCTGAGGTAGTCTCCAGCCTCCCCATGATCTTTGTAGCATTAAACAGTTGGGCAAGTGAGTACTGAGCGTCGTTAAAAGCGGCATCAAATGACATGGCAGATTAGCATATAGAATTAAGGTAAGCTCCGCCCCTTGAACTGGCCATAGAAATATCAGGATGTGTTTTATTTGCCAACTTGCTTTTCAGCTCACACTTCTGGTTCCCATTTCGGACATGTTTTTTCCCTCAGGTCAACTTACTTAACACAAATCCCCAAATCAGCGGCTCTGAGTTGAGCACCCCGTACAAAAATAACATCCAGAAGCACAGTTCTCTGGAAACTCTTCATCCTCCACCCGTGTCTGTTTCCTCAATCTGTCCTACACAGCACCGATGATGGACTCCAGGACGTCCTGCAGTCTCACACAGGGAGCATGAAGAACACGCTTCACAAGCGGAAGATTAAATCCTTTCAGAAGACCGCAGTTCCTCCTCCAGGGCAGCAGGGGGCGACAAGCGTCCAAGTTTTTAGTTTTAAATACCAAGGGCTTTTCAGTACTTAATCTCCAAGATGGAAGGGTTGTGATCGAGGATGGATAATATAACCTTGTCCATGTACTGCCTGAGACGGACGTTGATCTCCTCCTGCTCCTTCAGGGCTTCCATTAACTGTAGAAAGACACGGGAGACGATTTACACGTGTTCGTTACATCTACCAGAACGTGCGTGACACGTTACCAACACAAAGCATCAAAACAGCACAACACCTCATTAGCATTACTTTATTTTATAATTTCTATAGCAGTTTATAAGGGCCCTGCGACGGCCTGGCGAGCTGTCCAGGGTGTTCTCTGCCCTTGCCCAAAGTCAGCTATGATGGGCGCCAGCCTCCCCGCGACCCTGATTAGGATTAAGGGCTTCAGAAAATAAATGAATGGGTTTATACGGTTCACACGGTCACAAAGCAGCTTTTACAGAGTAATGAAGTGATACCTGGTCACGTGAGGCGTTGGCGATTTCCGCAGCCAGGGACTGAGCTTTCGTCTGCGTGTTGATCAGGTTTTTGGCTTCATGGAGACTCATACTGATGATCTGACCATTGAGGTCTTCGTTTTGTTCACGGAGTCTCTGGTTCTCCTGCAGCCGGCCAAAGGGTAACATACACACATAAACCCAGTGACCCAAGATGAGTTCTCATAACACTGACAGATACCTCTCTCTCTCTCTCTCTCACACACTCTCTCGTTCACTCATTCACTCGTTCACTCTTTCATGCACTCTCACTCCCTCTCTTCTCAAAAACCCCTTGTCACACACTCTCTGACTCTCTCACACAAACTCTCATTCTGACTTTTTCTTACACTCTCGCACGCTCACTCTCAGGCCTTCGCTCCCTCACTTTTTCACTCTCTCACCCCATCACACTCTCACACACTCCTTCACACACAATCTCACTGACTCACTCTTTTCTTAATCACACACACTCTGCCTTTCTCACACACACTCACTGACTCTTTCACACACTCTTTCACTCCGTCTCATGAGATCTACGGATGAGTGAAATGTCATGACATCAGCTGATGAAATGAGGAATCACATGAAGTCTGGTTACTACTGATCAACGCTGTGAAGACGACGCGGCGTTTGGATTAGAAAAGTATTACGGTTACAATTAGTAAACAGACGCTAAATTCGTTAGCAGTTTTATTAGCGGATAGGATGTGGGTGTGGTCATCACTGATTAAGGAGTGATTTGTACTGAGAATTTTACCACGTAGAGCCGTGTGCTAACACACGCTCGCTGCTGGAGGTCAGAGCCAACATCCTGCCAAAAACACACACACAAACACACACACACACACACACACACACACACACACGATTCTGCTTCGGGGTGGAAGTGAGAACCTGTTCCTGTGTATCAGGTTCTGTTCTGCATCATGTACAGACGTGTCTGTCACGAAAATGTAATCAATATTATTCACACACTCCTTAAAGCTCATCTCTCTCTCTCTCTCTCTCTCTCCATTGAAAGTAAGAGAATGAAACACCGAGACAGAGGGATAAGAGCCCTGAGCGAGAGCGTAAAATCAGTTCCTCTCACTCAGTCTGCCTGTATTCATCGCGCTCTCACTATGTTGCATTCTGGGTAATCTCTGTTCCTGCTCTGATGTACAGTACAACGCTGATCACTTATCTAACAAGCGGAAGTTGATAAAACGGTCAGTTACAGACTTGAATTGGAGACAGGAAGTGAGGTGTTGTATTGAGTGCTCCCACCTGTTTCAGCCTCTTTATTTCCTGTTCCAGCTCGTACTCGCGAGGCCGTGTAGTGAAATCCGATCCGCTGACGGACGACCGCCGACTCCGTCCCATACGGTCCGCCTCCAGCTTGTACAACTGCAAGTGCTCGAGTTCTCGCCGCAGTTCCTCAATCAGCTGTAAATCAGATTTCAGTTTTAAATTCAGTTGAGGTTCTGTTTTATTCACATTCCATTATATTTATTTGGAAAGGTCAAACCCCAGCCATCTTAAAAAACAAAACAAAAAAAAACCAAAAGAGTTTTGTCATTGTGTCAGTTTGGTCAATCATGTACAGTAGAACATACCGTAAAACGAGCACACGGGTAATTAAAGCCAGTAGCTACATAAAAAACATTTATTACATGATGGTGATTCCTTAAACTCGGTGTGTCTGTCTCTTTTTTTTTAAACTAAGAAGGCAATACACAATTATGTTCATTTTCTTTTGCATTTCTTGAATTTAATTTTGATTACATAAATGCATTTAGCATTCATTAGTCGTAATTGCTATATTTC
>JBCNYG010000019.1:10143964-10155964 GCA_039654305.1 Porochilus rendahli
CACAGGCCACCAACCTCTCTGTAGGTTAATAACAGAACTACGAGGTTACCACTTACGCACAATGTACGTACACTGTACACACACACACACACACACACACACACTCACTCACATACTCACTCACTCACAATCAAACACACTCACTCACACACACCTGGTTTAAGGAGGAATATCCTGTTCTCCACGGGTTCACACAGAATTTTATGAATATTCTCCTTCAGGGAAACGATGCTGGAGTGGTACGCGATGATGCGCTTGGTGTCCAGGTTGATTCGTGGCGAGTAAGGCTCAAAGTTCACCACGGAGGGCATTTCTACAGACGCCTACATCAAAGAGCAAAAAAAGAGAAAGAAAAGAAGACGCGATCATATTTCCAAAGCATCACTACCCTACAATCTGTTCAGCTGATGATGAACCTCACCTGGTGATTAGTACCTCATTACTGCTTTACTTCAGTCCAATTTTCCCAGAATTCCCTACTCAGCATTCCGTGTGCTCACCTGTAAGAAGTCCAGAGACTGAGACTTGGCCAGCAGGTTGTTGATCTCCGTGCGGGTGTTGCTCATCTTCTCGATGTTCTGGCTGAATTTCTTCATCAGGGTGCTAAGCTTGCTGGTTCCGCTGTCCAGGTCTTGCTCCACAGCGTCGATGGCCTCTCGCTCGTCCCTCTGCAGCATCTCCCGGATTTGCTGATACTCAGCCTCCAGTGCACGCTTACGCACAACCGCCATTTCCTGCAGAGGTACATCAGCAATCGGAAAACACACGAAATCGGACGAGCAAGACAGCTGGCTCCGGACGCCTCTAATAACACTTTATCAACACAAAGGATTCAGAAAGAAAGTTACCAAACTTCATTGTTTTCATTATCATAATTAATATGAAATGTCTCCACCTAGTGGGCGTCCAGCGATCATTTCTTCACACATTATTTGCACTTATTCACCTTCATCAACTCAGTGATTTGTTACTTGTACTACACCCTACTCCAAAAAAATAAATAATCAAAATCTGTGCATATCTTGAAGTTGTTTCATGTATAACTGTGAAAAATGTTATCTTTTTTAACAAACTAACGAACTTTCAAACCAACACAGGTGGAAGTAACCAGCATTTCAAGAATATAATGTATGACATAATGTAAGGCAGAAATATATATACACACACACCCCTTTACAGACACTCCCTCATTAGGAGGATAAGTTAAAGTTTAGCTTTGCCTATCAAACAGGACAAACAGGACACGCCCACTCATGTCTCCGGTGAGTAAAGAGTGAGTAACCATATGGAACACACTAACCTTGAGTTTAGCTTGCTGCTCTCTCATCTGGGTTATAACCAGCTGGTTTTTTTCGGTTTTCCTGTCCAGGATGCTCAGCTTGTCCTGCAGTTCAGCCTGAACAAACATGACAACAGGACAGATCGTCACATTCACATCGACACACGGCGAGTCGAAGTCACCCTCCACCCTGCGACTGTGTTCGGGCTGCTGGACCGGCAATGTGATTATTGTTTACTATGTTCTGTATTTTCGTCTTATTCCGGTGGCTGAACAGCTGTATGTGTGTTGGCCCTGCAATGGTCTTGCGAGCTGTTCAGGGGGTACCCGCGCCCTCACTCAGAGTCGGCTGAGATGAGCACCAGCCTCCCTGCGACCCTAAAAGGATTAAGAGGCTCAGAAAATCAATGAATGAATCACCGTTAGCGCTTACGTCAGACCTCAAAGAGTTAGCCTTTGCCGTTAGCATCACATCTCATATCCAGTGATGGGGATGAGAATCAGCAGGAACCGGCTGATACGACATTATCATGATACCGATGTGGCGATTTTATAAATTTCAGGATTTGGTTTTACAATTTTTCAGTAGTACCAAACTAAACGAAGGCATTGTCTATACAAACCAATCAGGGTGGAGTTTTAAATCCACTGACTGATTTCATTTTGACAAGCTAACCTCGATCTTGGAGCGCTGCTCGTTGGGGGTGGAGAATCCGCAATCCTTGTGATTCTGCTGCAAACAGCTGCTGCAGATGCTCCTCTCGTGGCGCGCGCAGTAGAACTCCATCAGCTTGCCGTGGTCGGGACACAGGCGTTCCGCCAGGTCAGAAAGCGGCTCGCACAACTCGTGTGCGCGGAACAGGGGGTTCTCCTGGTGAGGGCGGACGTGGTCGCTGCAGAACGAGGTGATGCAGGTCAGACAGGTCTTCACCGCCTTGGCCTCGCCGCACATGTCGCACATGATGGGTTTGGGCTCGGGGCGTGACGAGCGCACAGCGCCCGCCGCGCCAAAACCAGCATCTGCACCCCCTTCTAATCCTGAACCGGCAACAGCTTTGGTCCTGAAGGTTTCAACCACCGCACTGAGCACCGTGTTCTTCTTCAGCTCCGGTTTAACGAGGTAGTGTGCGCGGCAGTGTGGGCAGTAGTACGAGCTCACACTGCTCCACGTCTCCTCCAGACACCTGCGGCAGAAGCTGTGACCGCAGTTCAGACTCACCGGCTCTTCAAAAGGACACAAGCAGATGCTGCAGGTCAGATCGTCCTCCAGGCCCAGCAGAGCCACGGCGTCGTTTATTTCTGCCATGATGGAGAGCGTGAGAGATGCTCGAGTCTACTGGAGAAGAAAAACAGAAATGAAAGTCAGTCGTGAGGCTGAACGAGATACAGAACAAAACTCGACATGAACTCAGAGAGGGCGGCACGGTGGCGCAGCGGTTAGCACCGTGACCGTGTTTCACAACAAGAAGGTCCTGGGTTCGAGTCCCAGCGAGGACCTACAGGACATTGGGCAGCAGGACGTGAAGGATCCTGTTCAGTTCCAGGTGGATTAAATAAAGAAGTACGGTGGAGGACTGGTTTCTGAAGTACAGTGGAATCGGATCCACGAGGAGTTTCCTCCTGTACGCGGGTGTTAATGACCCCCGGCACCGCCGCCGTCATGTTTCTCATCCCTAAATCTCAGACCTTTCCGCTTTCTACCAATCGCTGCTGCGCCGCCAAGTTATCACACAGGCACAGGATGGTTCCTTTGGTCTCGCCGTCTCGTTATTGTTATTGTTCACATCCAGAACCAGAACAGGACCCGGTGCCGGTGAGTCAGAGACACTGAGCCCGTGAGCTGGAACCTTTCCTTCCCTCCAGAATGAACTGATAATAGAAGATAAACACAGACCGGATCCTCACCGGGGAATGAGGAACTTAAATGTTTTGGCTGTTTGGTGTCTACAGGATAAAATCAGGCCTGAAAAAGTCAAGCCATGACGTCATGATCACGAGGCGAGGACTCAGGTGTGCGCAGGGCAGGTGGTGGAGCTGAACATTCCGGATCGATTCGCCGTCATTTCTCCCGAAAACTCCTCCAGCAAGACAACAACAGATTCCCAACAACCTACAAACACCAGATCACACACCGCCACCGGAAGTCACGTGACGCCGGAATCAGAACCACCACGAGCAGCCCGTAATCGCCGGTAATAAAGTTCTTCCGTTACCGAGTTTAAAACGAAACGTGTAGAATTTCAGCAACTCGATTCGCTTCTGATTCATTTCGCCTCGACATGCAGGGCGTAAATCAGGCTTTAACCCGGACAGAGTTCACAGTTACTTACTGAAGGTCCGGATGGATTCAGGTCCGCAGCCCAGTCAGCTCGAGCCGCGGTTCCGCTGTTAGGTTTCGATTCCTCGCTTTCCTGCACTTGAGCGTCAGCCGTAGAATTACCGTAAATACGCGTCAGGAGCGCAACCCGACTCCCCCCAAGTCGCAAACTGTTTCCAGACTTAAAGGAGCTGTGCAGAATGTTCTCGAGTAGCGGAGTGGTTCGGGTTCGACCCGATGGAAGGGCTCTGAGGTTCGGATCGAGGTAGTTTGATCTGTTCTGAGCTTATATGCGCAGTTTTACGGTAAACACCGCGCGCAGCCATTATATGCGACCTGATTATGTAAGAATTTTAATTTCTCCAAAATAGAAGTGTTCAGTTTGTGCTGTTGTTTAAAAAATCTTCTAAAAGAAGTTTCTGAAGTTTGACTCTTGACAATCCACAGATTCTCTTTTTTTCATAAAAGTAGCTTTTTATCTGTTAGTTTGATTTATTATTGGCCTTTTTGCAGGAATAGTTTGTGTTTGTCTGTATGAAAGTCTCTTAAATGCTTCTTTGTATGAAAATCAATCATTTTTTGTTAATTCATTTTCTAGACTGAAAAGTTAATAATGTTGAAGTTTGTCTCGAAATATCAGTTGATTATAATGTGGTTAAATATGATAGAACTTCGATTCTGTAATTTATATCTGGATACAAGTTAATACTGATAAACCTCCGCAACAGTGTCGCCACCTGGTGGACAATTAATTATTGTATTATTTAATTTTATTTAAATTTACTTATTTAATTTTCTTAATGTATTATTATTATTATTTATATTTATTTAGGCTAAAATGTTGAGGTCTAAAATAGTTGGGATATTAAGTAGTCAAAAGTGGATTAGTGATGATAATAAAATGGAATACAGTAATATAAGGCATGGATATAAAACAGAAGCTTTTAAGGGAAATAAATAGGTCCTGAATAAAGGTAACAGAATTTAAATGCTCTGATATGTTATAGATTCCAGAAAAGTTCATTAAAGGGAAAGTTTAGCAAAAAAGTAAGTATGCATTCAGGTAAATATTTCTTAATCAGTCAGTCAATTAAAGCATGTTTTTTTCTTTGTGAATTTTGTCTTTTACTTAAAGACCAGCATTTTTTTGTGTAAGAGAGAAAATGTTAAGTCTTATTTAAATAATGATTAATGTAATAAGCCTAATATGAATTTTTCACTGTGACATTCTGAATATTCACAATAAATACAAACACATGTAATGTCATAGACAAAGGCATGTTATACAGTTATTCCACCAGGTAGAGGGATCGAGCTATGAAACTATGCTCTCTCTCGCTCTCCTTCTTTCACTCTCTTTCTCTCACTCTCGGTCTTTCTCTCACGGCCTCTCCCTCTGTCTCTCTCTCCCTCTTACACTGTCTCTCTTCTTCTCTCTGTGTCTCTCTCCTCTCTCTCCTGCCACTGTCTCTCCTTTTCTCTCTCTCTCCTCTTTCTCTCTTTTGCACTGTCTGTCTCTCCCTCTCTCTCTCTCTCTCCTGTCACTGTCTCTCTCCCTCTATCTTTCTCTCTCTCCCTCTCTTCTTCTCACTGTCTGTCTCTCCCTCTCTCTCCTGTCACTGTCTCTCTCTCCCTCTCCTTTTCTCTTTTTGTCTCCTTCTCACTGTCTGTCTCCCCCCTCTCTCTGTCACTCTCTCTTTCTCTCTCTCTCTCCCTCTCTCTATCTTTCTCTCTCTCCCTCTCTCCTCTTCTCACTGTCTCTCTCTCTCTCTCTCTCTCCTTTACATGGCATTTTCTCAAAACAAGATATAAAAACACCACAAACATTAAATATTAAACTTCAGTGACCTTTGCACTTCCCAGCCTTGTTTCTCAGTCAGATTTATTAAACAAACAACTTTCTGCTTCCAGAACCAACAAGAAGCATTTACACAGAAATGTGTTCGTCATCAGAATAATCATTAACGGATATCTTATCAGAGAGTTCCTCCTGGACCATACAGGAGATCCGAACATCACACCTGCTCTTCTCATGCAGACTTGTGTTTTTAAACACCTGTATCTTTCCTACGGATTATAAATACACCCCTCTCTCCCCCGTTATTATAATTGATAAAACTATTATATAAGAAGTGATGATAACGAGCTGTAACATTAATCCTGTAGTGTTTTTCCCCCGCGGTGCCCTCGATGCACCGGGTCTGGTCCCGCAGGCCGCTGCTGACTCGGGGTTGATCACCAGAGGTCCGGCTCGACCCAGACGATCTTGCGCTGCTCCTCCTGGATGATGTGCTGCAGTTTATTCAGCAGGGCGGCGGTGTCGTTCCAGCTTTCGGGAGGAACAGTGCGATACAGGCAGGGCAGTTTGTCCAGCAGGGGCTCCTCGCTCCAGGAACACTCCAACAGCTGAGTCTCCGTTATGAAGTTCTGACGAAGTTTGTGTCTGCGTACGCAAAAAAAACACGTCAGAATTCTTACCCCGCACACCTTCATTGATTCTACAGCACATGTTGCCTGAAAATAAACGCACTCCACGTGCCCTGAACTGGAAATTTCACTACAAACTAATTAAAGTTGTTTTTTTTTTTATGTAGCCATGAAGGTAGCTAATGTTACCGAACATCGCAGGCTTGTTTACGCCTCAGCATGTGCGCTGTTATCAATACCAGCGTAGCTACACAGATTTATGAGCGAAAAGGCTGCAGGTTTAATATTTGATTGACGCCTCAGGGCGCCGGTTGCATACTTGAATTTGCGAGCGCTGCGTTCTGTAGATGCAATGAAAATGATGATGGGGAAAATCTCCGCACGATGTAGCCGTCGTACACAATCCAACCCCAGTGGGAGAACACAGTGGGTGCCCTAAACACACACACACACACACACACACACACACACTAAACATTACTTGTTCATATCAAAATCTCATCTCATCAGAGCCCTGTATTCAACAACCACTCCATCAATTCTCATTAAATCCAAACCAGACGTTACACTTTATAAATAAAAGCACTCGGAGAGCGCAAACCTCCATTAAGCTGGGAAAAGGACAGGAAATGCACAGTTTGTATGCAGAGTATGTGTGTTTGTGTGTGCATGAGTGTGTGTGCATGAGTGTGTGTGCATGAGTGTGTTTGTGTGTGTGTGTTGGTGTGTGTGTGTGAGTGATTCTAATGTAACATCACATTATTATAGACATGAACTGTGACACTGCTCTCTCAGAGCAGGACGTGTGTGATCCTGCCTTCAAATCTCCAGTCTTCATCGTGACAATAGAAACACTAAAAATAAACACAGACTTAGAAATAAACACTTCTTAGACATAAACACTTCCCAGAAGAAATAAAACCGCTTATGCTTCCCTCCCTTCAATGACTTGGCTTAAAATATCCATTATTTGATGTGAGACAACTATGAGAATTAAAAAAAAGAAGAAAGAATGTGTTGAGTAATTAAAAAAAAAATTATATTTCATCTTGTCTCAGATAAGTCAAGCGAGAGGTCTGACATGAAATAGGTTTTTATATTTAGTCAGCTATCTCGCCTAAATGAATGACAGGAAATACCAGGCAGAGGAACAGAACAGCTTTGTGTTTATGATAGAAGATAAAGTGACTCGGTGGCTTATCAGTAAATGATGACCTGCGTGTTTGACTTCTTTCCTCATACTCACAGCACGTTTTTACATTCAAACTTTGTAGATCCAGTTTAAACTTTCATTTGCTGAACCACTTGCACCTATAACAACAATGACTCTGGGTGAAGGCAGGGTACAGCCTGAACAACTTCTTAGTCCATCATGGATCCAACACACACACACACCCCTATAGGGACAAATTGTAACAGCCAACTAGCCCAATATGCATGTTTTTGGACTGTGGGAGGAAACCAGGATACTTGGAGGAAACCCAGGCAAGCAGAGGGAGAACATGCAAACTCCACACAGAAACGCCCGAGCTGGGAATCGAACCCAGGACCTTCTTGCTGTGAGGCGGACGTGCTGCCACCTTCTGCCCTCACTTAGGCCAGGACTAGAACCCAGGACATTCTTGCAGTAAGGCAGACACGCTAACCACTGTAAAGTTGTATATGATCATTTATGTAGGTAATATGCATGTGGTAAAGTATAATATCTGTTCAGTGATGAGTCATTGCAATTTTCATTTTATACTCAAATGGGAAGTAGAAGCGGCATTAATGTCCACTAGAGGGCACTACATCGTTTCACTTTAAACAGCAAAACTCTAACTGTACAGCAGTTCGAAAGCAGCAGTACAGCTTTCTGGTGTAAATGTTAACATTCCTACTTCATATTGATGTTTGTCCTAAGGAACAGATCTGTAACCCACTTGTGTAAAAATAAACCATGCTGCAGAAACCAAGAAAGTGTACCACTGCACCCAATAGTGCAGAAAGGGAATATACAGCAGATACTGCAGACCCTTAGCTTTCAATAGATTAATAAAACACTTCAGGATTTTCAATAACTTGGACTTTTTGAAAATTAAGTCAAGAGATTGTCATCTTTAGCTACAATTCACATTTTATCACAGTACACTCAGTCAGTATATCATCGGCAGTAAGTACATTCGTCTCAGTGTTTCTGTGTGGAGTTTGCATATTGACCCCGTGCTTGAACGGGTTTCTTTCGTGTACTCCGGTTTCCTCCTAAAGTCATGCACATTAGGAAATTGGCAAATTCAAATTGCCCCAGGCTCCAGCCTCTTCGTGACCCTAATAGGATTAAGTGGTTTAGCAAATAGAGGCACACAGGTTTTTTTCCTGAAAGATAAATAGTGAGTAATTTATTGTGCCATTTTTTTTCCAGCAACTATGTCATCATTAGAAACAATAAAATTACAGTTAAGGTTTTAATTCTGTGCTTTTTATTTATAGTATATTCTGAAAAAAAATTTGAGTACACTTATTTAAATAGAACAGTCATCACATCTTTTGTAGAAAAATACACAGGATGGAAGGAAAGTGCTAAAAAAAAAAAAAAAAAAGAAAAAGGAAAACACAATCAGCGCTTATGATTCATTCAGGACTGTTAAACCAAAACAAAGAAATCACTCTATTATTTCATCAACACAGGTCTGCATTAGTCAATGCTAAACATCATGACAGTAGAGACTTTTAAATCTGTAACATTTTCTATTCTTATACAAGACAAAAACAGACACTTGATTAAACATGTACATAGAGTGCTTTTGAAACAGGGTTCATATTCGAAACCATTTCGTTTGCATGAAATATGTTGAGTTTCTGCCGCTCTTCACAACCTTCCTAGACTTAATGTAAGGCTACCAGTGCAGGAAATGGACACGTCCATCATTAATATATTTACCCATGGAAAAGTGTCTGATGGATCAGGTTACCCCAGTGGAAAGGAGTCTTGTGATGACATGCATTTTGGAAAAGACTAGCCCATGCTGCTTTCAGGATCACCTTCCATTACAGAACAGAAACACCAGCCGGCTGCTCGTATCGACAGAACCCACAGATGGCAGGTGGCGATAGATGAAGCTGATCCACTAGTGACCACCTCGGCTTTCAAAAGAACTGAAGATGACCACTGAAATTTAAAAGAAAGGGAGGGGAAGTCACGTAACCATCCGAGTCACATTGGCTAGCTTCTGTAGTACAACAGGATGGTGTGTGTGTGTGGGGGGGGCTGGTGGAGGCATGTCTGGTAGCACTCGTGCTGGAGGTCTAGTCCATGTGTGAAGCTTATGATTTAGCTTCATGTCTGGTGACTTGCGAGAAATTCTTATAACACTTTGAAACCAGATCTGGGAAAGGATTATAGTAAGCAAGATCTTAATGTGAATAGCAGGAGTTACCAAGTTTTAGTTTCAAAAGAGCCTCTGTGCTGGAGATGAAGAGTCTTGATTAGAAGACTACATCGTCACCCATACGTCTGCAGCAAGACATGTCCTTACACGAGTCTTTAAAAAACAAAAAACAAAACACCACATATTTCTATGAGCCATCCAACAGTGTCTCAGGTGCAAAAAAAAGAAGGCAGCCAAAAAGTGATTGGGGAATTTCTTTGAGGGCATCAGCACCCAGCAGGTACATCTGATATGAAGTCAAATTCATTCTGGCCTAGCCACAGCTCCGGAAGTTCATTCGCTCTGTCCAAACCGAGCTCTACTACCAAAGACATCAGGACATCCTCGTCCACCGGATCAGAATCTATGATCCCAGACCCTTGAGCCATCCCGGGGCCAGAGATTTGTGCTGGACTCACTGAAGCGCTGCCGAATCCTCTGGTAGGTCCAGAAGAGACTGTTGAAGAGGTAGCCAGACTCTGGTAGTGACTGTTGAGTTTCTGCAGCTGCATGGAGGCTATGAGGTGCTGGCTGGACTGCATACAGAACGGCTGCGACTTGGTGAGGCTAGGGGAGGAAGAGTGGTGACTGGGAGGGGGGTACTGTGGGCCTGATTTGCCAGAGTTTGCGTAGTGAAGGAGGGTCAGAGAGTCACGGTCCTTCATGCTTGAGCTGGAGAGCAGCAGTAAGCTCATTACCTGGTGACACCTGTGACACAAAAGAGACACAGAGGAAACGGAATAAGTTTTCCAACGTGGTGTAAAGTGTGTACCCTGTAAAGTACCCTGGTTATTGCAGATATTTAGTCTGACCAGAAGCATGGCTTTGTAGCTCAACATATGCTAAACAAGAACCAGGAAAACCTAGGCTTGTCAGTTGAGTCATTTCATTCCAAATCATGCTTCATTAACTAAACTGCAAAGCACTCCAATGGCTCCAGTAATTACTAAGCTGCACCTGTAGACAATTAATGGCCAGCAAATTACACGCTCCAATCTTTCAGAAATGAAAAGGAGCATTAGGGAGAAATTACACAAGTGCATCACTGAGAATGCTGTGTCTATAACCATGAAGCTGTTCAAGCAAACTCTTACTGAGGTTTAAGAACCAGTCACCTAATAATCTGATCGCACTGTAGAACAGAATAAGCATTTATGAGTTTGTGAATGTAGTAGTCAAGTCATGTGACCTTGCATCACTCAGAGTGTGAGAGTCATGAGGCTGACTTTGAGGCACTTAATCATTTAATCATTCACACTGCCCCCATTTCTCCGCATTCCTCTTTAGGCTCATGTTTTAGTGGAAAGACATAATTGCAAAAGGCTGGCATGCAGCTGTAACAGGCCTCTAGCAAGGAGAGAGAGAGAGAGAGAGAGAAACACACAAGCTCATCTCATCAGCCCTCCCTGATGCCAACAGCTGTGGGGCATTCAGCTCGGAATCTTCACGATAGGACATTGTGGGTGCATTATTCATTGCCTGGTTGCAGTTTTATACATAGTTGAGCCTAAAACCTTATCAGCATTCACCAAATAAACATGCTGGTAATTATTTATGATTACTTCCAAAAAGTTCTAAAACACTATTATGAAACGTTACATATACAATCTTATTGAAATGACATGCATGTTAACATATGATTGTCCTATTTCAGTACAAATGTAGATGACCTGTAATAAATCTAACACAAAAATGTGTTGAACTGTATAGATATTTCTTGTAGTCCTGCCTTCCAGGATCTTTGCCCAACGTGAACAATTCATACTGTCACTAATATTACAATCAAGACATTGTTTTAATTTCTCTCTATCAGTGGCCATTGAGATAGCAGGGATTATCCAGTCATTGGTGGTGCCTCTTACACAAATAATGAATATTCCACGTCTGTTTCATTCATACAACTGACAAGGTTATTTATTTATTTATTTTTGTCACTGGGTTATGTTAGGCTAAAACAAAGTGAACTATACACTTCATATACTACCTCAGGAATGAGCAGTATGCTAGAAAAATGGTTGAAGAGAAAAATTCTGACTTTTATACCATGTTATTTTACAACCATGACCCTTAGAAATAGACAGTGGCTGTACATATTCCAGCATCTAAACCACTTTGAATAATAATAATAAAAATCTGGTAACAGATTTCAAACTGACAAAACGTAAAAAATTAAGAATACAAAATAAAACACAAGGAAAAAATATCAAGATATACACATCAGCTTGTGTTTGAGTAAATTTACCTTTGAGAAAGTCAGAAGTATTGTTTTCACCGGTTCCAGGACAGGCAGCTGTTTATAAAAGAACTAAAGATCTGCAGAAGAAATTAAAAAAGGCGAAAAACACGTGTTGACAAGTTCCTGAAAGATGCAAAGTGCTGGATCTAATCTGCTGAAGACTTGTCTGTTCCCTCAGCACGATCACAGTCTCCTCCTCAATCAAATGCACTGAACCTAAATACACACACACACACACACACACACACACACACACACACACACACACACACACACGCGGAGCGTGCTCCGTGAAGTCTGATCATTCATGCGGAGCGGATCCCTGGGAAGATCG